>CM076582.1:210559571-210873406 GCA_034641835.2 Pinus albicaulis
GGACGGCCCAGATTTAATCGGAGGATCGCAATCGGGGAGGTCACAAAACAACATGCGATTTGAAACTTTGCGATTGAGCGCTGGCCGTTGATTTGAGGACCAGATTGACGGCGGGGAAAGAATCGGAGGTATGGACTGCGATTGATCGGAGGGCACATTTGAAGCATTGCGATTGCGATTGGGCGGGGGCTGCGATTATCGCTCCACCGTTAGATCTCCGCGGAAGATCAACGGTGCGGAACGCATCGCCAGACTTATTGTTATAAATAAATCGCATCGGAGTTTTGAATTTTTACAAAGGATTTGTGCACCCGCCCGACTTCCGATTGCGATTAGCGCTTGGGACTTAAGCGCTTGGTCCCAACGCCGGGGCATGTGTGGGGAAGTGGTTTGAAAGGGGCTAGCGGGAGGGGGCTTATGCCTATATTAAGGTCGGAAGGTGGGTTTTGGCCTTTTTAAATGGAATTTGAAGGCCGAGGAAAGGCACGATAGAGGGGTAAGGGAGGAAAATGGCCAACAAAGGTTAGGGAAAAGATTTTTAAAGGGGATTGTGGGGGTTCGGCACAGCTCAACCAGAAGTTTTAAACCATGTCAGGAGGATTTTCACGAATGGAGGGAGAAACTTATGAAAAGTAGGGAAATAATATGGAGAAAAGGGGGAGTAAATGAAGGTTAGTTATGAGTGGGAGAAAGGGAAAAAATGATGGTTTCTTCAGCAGTTTCTTACAGGAAATCAGCAGAATTAATAGGGAAAGTGATGAAGATTTTGGACAGAGGCATGAGGCCTACAAGGAGTCTTCGAGAGCCAACAAATGTTAGTAATGAAAAATTGTTCCTTGAAGAGCTAAGCCAATTAGCCACCTTTTGGTATAACAAAATATTATAATTGTTGTTACTCTATCTTGATCAGGATCTTCGGTTCAGACTTCGGTTCAAATGCCTACGAGACAAGCCGGTACAAGTACAGTTGTCACAAGTCAACCGCATTTCACGTATCAACCGTACCAGGGACAGCCGCAATTCGGTCCCTATACACAAAATCCAAACTATTAGTATCAACCGTACCCTGGCTATACTTATCAACAGCCTCAACAACCCCAGTTCGCTACGATTAATCCTGGTTTTCTAGGAGGTTATACAATTCCTAATGCTAATCCGATTCCCAGTTATCTTGGGTATCCACCTCTTGGAACTGCTTTGGCTACTCAAGGTTTTCGTGACCCTAACCGTCAGTTACCATTTATCGCAACTTTGGATTTACCTGATTTGACGCGCCTTACTAATGATCCAATTTTCTATTATTTGTGTATGTCTATAAACTCTTGATGATATACCAAATTGAAGGTAAGTCGGAGAGGATCACATAAATCCGTCATGACTTATCACCTTTGGTGTCGTCTAATCAATCATTGATGGTCCGATTAACACATCTTTCCAAGAAACTCTTATTGGTCTTGTAGCCAAATGGTACATTGAGTTACCATGAGCTTTCGTTTCATAACTTGATCAGTTAGCAAGCGCCTTCTTGACTCATTTTGCTGTAACAAAAATTGTTGAAGAAAAAACTAATAAAAATGAATCCAATGAAAAAAAACGTAAACCACGTTATCCTTGTTACATTTGTGACGAAGATCATTTTACTAAGGAGTGCCCACATCGGGCCGAGGTTGCAAAATTCGTCAAAGGTTCAAAACCTGCTGTCTTGAAGGATCCCTTTCTGACTCAAGATAGTAAGATGGTTGGTTCTACCTCGACTGCTTCAGAAGAACCCATTTTTATGATGTCTCATGTAAGGATTGCGACGCGATCGCAAGATTATGGTACTAAGAATCCTGTTGATGGTAAAGAAGCAGAATCTTCTAATGCAAATACATCAACTACACCTCCTCCTGTTTCTGGTCCGCTACAGATCGAGAAACCAAATCTAGACTTAATAATCAAACTGCCTGCTAAAGGTGTTCTTCGTAAATTAGCTTTCAATCCACATGCGAGAGCTGCTCAAAATTACAACATTGTTGAAGAATTATCTATTTCCCCTTTAGCAATGTCGGCTTTGGAAGTGCTGCAATCATGCCCAGCACAGCGTAAATTTCTTTTGTCTGCCATAGGAGTTGTTGATATTCAGGATTCTAATCTTATAATCTTCGATCTAGAAAATAGTACACCTCGCCTACCTCACCAAATGGCTTTCCAGATACCAGTGTTAGTAAAAAACAGACCGATCTATCGGACTGTGATTGATGAGGAAGCTTAAACGTGTATTATGTCGATTCAGTGTTGGAAATCGCTTGGTTCTCCTACACTCAACCAATCTCCGACGATTCTTAAGGCTTTTGATGGTCGAGGTTTCCACCCTTTTGGTATTTTGTAGGATTTACCCATAGGGGTTGAAGGTAAAATTGTAAATCTAGATGTGGAAGTGGTTGATGCCCCTCTTGATTACAACCTTCTTCTGGGTCGTAGTTGGTCTTACGCTATGACTGCTGTTGTCTCTTCGGTCTTCCGACTCATAAAATTTCCATATCAAGGAAGGATCATTACAATAGATCAGTTAACTTATTTTTCTTCCGACCCAGCCTCTACAGAAACAATCCAGCATGTTGGTAAAGCGGCTATCCCGTACAAGGATGTTGGAGTAGGTTTGATTAGAGATTCTGGTTTGCTAGGAGCTTTTTCCATTCCTCCTCCTAACGTATCGCCTTCTGTTGCAACTATTCATATGATTTCGTCAGACTCTGTTATGTTTGATGATCCTTGGATCGTACCTTCCGAATCCGAGTTAGATTCAATTGATGGCATGATGCCTTTGAGTCCATTTGAACTTGCATATCAGGCCGTACAGTCATTTTCCGACCTCTCTTCAACCGAGATTGATCCAGTGAATGGGATCCACGAGGAATCACTCTCAATATCTAGCTCAGCAGCAACAGCATTTCCTGAACCTGTTCATTCCGATGAGCAGATTCGTGAATTATTATCTGTTGATGATTTACCATGGGAAGATCTACATCATCGATCTTCATTTTTACCTGAACTAGATCATTTTGAAGATGATTTCGCTTCAATATTTACCGCTGATTATGTCAAGGAACCACAGAATCCATTGAAAAATCCCGATTCTGAGTTAAATTTGGAAAATATTTCTCGAACGATTCCAATTGACATTTCAGTAAAACCTGGAATAATTGAAAACATTCATATAGGTGCTTCTTGTACTGAAGAAGAAATTCAAACTTATAAAGCCCTATTTCAAGAATTTCGTGATGTGTTTTCCTGGTCCTACGAAGAAATGCCAGGAATTGATCCGTCAATTGTCATACATGAAATCAAGACTTACCCGGATGCCAAGGCTGTTCGTCAACGTCTACGTCAAATGCATCCTAGAGAAAATGCTGCTATCAAAGCAGAGGTTGAAAAATTACTTCGTGCAGGTTTTATTTATCCAATTCCTTTAACGGATTGGGTATCTAATATTGTTCCTGTGACTAAAAAACAAGGAACCATACGAGTATGTATCGATTATAGGGATATTAATCGAGCTTGTCCTAAAGACAATTATCCAACTCCCTATATCGATCAAATAATCGATGATTGTGCCGGCAGTGAAATGTTTTCCTTTATGGACGGCTTTTCAGGGTATAATCAAATAAACATACTCCCTGCTGATCAGCCAAAAACAACTTTTATTTGTCCGTGGGGGACATTTGCTTACTGCAAACTACCCTTTGGATTGAAGAACGTTGGAGAAACTTTTCAAAGGGCAATGTCTTATGCGTTTCATGACATTAAGCACATTGTGCAACCGTATCTCGATGATTTACTTGCTCATTCATCACGCAGGGCTGACCATCTTACACATTTACGTGCTATTTTTATGAGATGTCGGTAGTATCGAATTCGGCTGAATCCAAACAAATGTGTTTTTTGTGTTGAGTCGGGTCGTTTACTGGGATTTGTTGTCTCGAAAGCAGGTATTCACGTCGATCCATCGAAGGTCGAAGCTATTGTCAAATTACCTCCTCCTTCGACTTTACGCCAACTCCAAAGTTTGCAGGGGAAAGCAAACTTTTTACGTCGATTTATTCCTAACTACGCCGAGCTTACAAAAGGTTTTACCCGGTTGCTAAAACAGAACATTCCATTCTTTTGGGATGAGATCGCTAATCGATCTTTTGATGCACTTAAACACGCGTTGACCCATGCACCGTTATTGCATCCTCCCAACTACAACAAGGATTACATTTTATATCTCGCCGCTTCTCATTCCACCATTGGGATGGTGTTAGTTCAGGAAGACGAATCTCATACTGAACATGTGATTTACTATCTTAGTCGAAATCTGCATCTGACTGAGATTAAGTATACGCATGTGGAGAAATTGGCTTTGGCAGCTGTTCAAGCTGTCCAACGATTTAGACATTACATATTGTTACGCAAAACTACGGTAATTTTTTATTGCAACCCTATGATGTACATTTTGACCAAACAATTTCTAGGGGGCAAGTATTCCAAATGGATAGTCATCCTGCAGGAATTTGACTTGGAGTTTGAGAAATCCAGGGGAAAGAAATATTTGGTGTTTGCGGAACTAATGTGTGATTTCCCCTCTACTGATACTGAAACTATGGCAGAACAGCCCATTGCGGACGAATCTCTGTTTCTTATCAGTACTCTTGATCCATGGTATGGAGATATTATTGTTTATCTCCAAACCCAATCTTTTCGGCCTGAAATCTCGCGATCTCAGCGACGGAAAATACGTTTCCAATCCCAACAGTATAATTTTATTGATGATACAATTGATCGTCGTGGAGCGGATTCTGTTTTCCGACGCTGTCTTGTTCATGAAGAAGCTGAAAAGGTTTTAAATGACTGCCATTCTGGAGCATGTGGCGGTCATATGTCTGGGTATGCCACAGCCCAAAAGATATTGCGCGTTGGTTATTTCTGGCTGTCGTTATTCAAAGATTGTATTTATGCAGTCCGGAAATGCCACAATTGTCAACTTTTTGATCATAAGATGCGCGCGCCACCCGCTCCTCTTCATCCCATAATTGTTGTTGGTCCTTTCGCAAAATGGGGTATCGATTTTATTACATGTAACCCTCACTCGGCCGGGGGGCATGCATATATTATCTTAGCAGTAGATTATTTTACTAAGTGGGCCGAGGCGATGCCTACATTTTCGGCTGACGGCAAGACTGCTGCAACTTTCATATTTAATCACATAATTGCTAGGTTCGGTGTTCCTCAAGCCATTATTACTGATCATGGAAGCCATTTTCGGAATGTCATGATGACTGAACTGACAGAACAGCTTGGCCTGTGCCACGATAGTTCCACTCCATATTATCCGCAAGCCAATGGTCTGGTCGAAGCCATAAATAAATTTTTAGTCACCATGATCAGATGAATTATTGGTATTCACAAGACGAATTGGCATTCCATGTTATTTTTAGCACTTTGGGCATATCGAACCTCAGTCAAAACATCAATTGGTTTCACTCCCTTTCAACTCGTTTACGGTTTGGAAGCTGTGTTTCCGATTGAATGCGAAATTCCATCTTTGAAATTAGCCATAGAGTTACTCCCAGCTACGTCTGAAGAGGAGAAACGTTTTCTGTACTTGGCTCAATTGGATGAAAATCAGAGAAACGCTGCAATAGCAAACGAGGCTCATGTCAAAAGAGTAAAAGCTCAGTATGATAGAAGTGTTACCCCTCGAAATTTTTCAGAAGGAGACCTAGTCTTAGTTTATGATCAAGCCAACGATAAGCTAGGAGATGGGAAATTCGTGCCCATGTGGCATGGTCAATTCATTGTTAAGTGAAAGCTAGCAAAAGGGGCCTATGAGCTGATAGATTTTGATGGTATCCCTTTAGATAAGCCCAGAAATGGGTTATATCTGAAGCGATATTATGCTTAAACCTGGTGTGGAGATCTTTTATTTTTTAGGTTAGATTTCTTTACTGCTAGTGTGTCTTAGATTAGAAAGGTGTGCCTAGTTTAGAAGTGTGTTTTTATCACTATTCCTACTTATCTGAGTTTTACTCTTGATATTGCAGATGTCGACGTCTCTTCAAACCTACATTGGTTTTGCTGATGGTGCTTGTCGTAGTACACGGAACATTTCTTCCGCAGCCTGGGTTATCTATTCACCCTCTGACGAGTTAGTTTCCATGCATGGGGTAAGCCTTGGTCAAACAACAAATAACATTGCCGAGTATAGTGCAGTGATTGAGTTATTATCTGAATCCATATCATTTGGGATTCGGAGTTTGATTGTGAGGTTGGATTCTGAACTTGTTGTATTACAACTTAACAGGGTTTATGCCATTAGAAATCCAGTGTTGTTACGATTATTTTTAAGAGTTCGTCTCTTGGAACGTGAATTTGACTACATTGAATATCAACATATTCCAAGACATTTAAATACATTAGCAGACGCAGTTGCTTCTAGTATGATAAATCGACATTTGCAGTGATCAAAACAGTAAAACAAATAACATTCATAACATGTATACAGATAGCCGGTAAATAGTGATATATCATAGGATAGAAGTGTTTTCAAAAAATATACATCGTCTTCGATCATAGGTTGGAAACACCTTATGATCGGCAAATGATAACACAAAAATTCAAAAATATGAGTCTACAACACGATCATCCCATCACTGATGGTGATCATGATAAGAAACCACTGCCCGAGCCACCCAGCACAGGAACCTCCTAAAAGGTCCTGGAACACCAATCACGTATCTTTTCAATCTGAGTGGAATGTCATCTATGTCTGTCTCCGAAATATCTAGAGTCAAACGCTCTAGATGATGCTCTAAATCAGTCAAGATTTCTGCTGATTGGCCTGCTGGAGCTGGTGCGGCTGCAAATGGTTGTCTTCTTTCATAAGGTTGGAGATGGGCTGGTCGCCATGGGCCCACATCTATATTAAAAAAAAAATTGGTTATTATTTGACAAGACGATCAAAAATAAAAAAAAAATTTAACTTAGAAACTGTTGCAGAAAGATTTTTTACCTGAGTCATCCCACTGTTCCCCTGCTGGGAGAGTCATCTCTCGGTCACCGCGGAAATCTATCCCGGCGTATGGAAAGTCCTCTATGAAAAAAATTTGGTGATCCAGCCAATGAAAATATGAAGAAGGAAATCGAACAATCTCAGCGCCCTCAATACCGTGACGGGCCATCAGTGCGGACCAGCGAACCATCCTTGGTTCTCTAAGTCGACCGCCATCAACAGGGATACTCTGTGGAGCTAGCATCAGAATCCTCTCTAGAGTAAGGGAGACGACAATGGATCCATATCCAAAGTTATTCAGTTTCCCATTTTTTTCTCTAGTTAGTTGGCCTTTTATATTAGCCAACAATGGTGCCGCGAAAATAGTCCACAACAATGCGCATCTGAGAACCGGTAGCTACATGCAATATTGCACTCCCGCATAGCCTGGTAACAGTAAATTCAATAAATTTCAGCTCGGGAGGGATGATAGTTTTTATATCAATCCGTTTGTCCTTGGGGTCTACTTCATCATTACAGAATTCTTGCCGAAGACTAGCGACAGTCTGGCCACCTGGCCTAGTCCCAAACAATGAGAGTTGTTCGCCCCTCTTGGACAAACCAGTCAGAAAATAAATGTCCTCCAACTCGATTTCGAGCCAGTGGCCGCCAATAATGAAACACTGGTCCTGCACTTTCCACCTGTTTACCAGCCATGTCAGGAGCTCTACCTGTGCTCTCATGCCTTGGATGGCCCAGAATTTATATAAACCGCATGCTCTTAATCTTTGCATTGTGGGCATATGGAGCATTGCGGCGTCATCCACTTCCTCGTTTTCACGTTCTCTCCAAATCAACATCTTGTTAATCCTACAATACATAAAAAGATAGATTAGAACAATCTAATTTGAAAAATTTTGGGCGGCAAAAGAGAAATTTGAGTTTTAAATTTAAACGCGCGGGGACCGCACTTTACCTTTGTAAACAGTGCGTAGGAATGCACACGTTCTGTAAGGAAAGTGCGGACCCACGACTTTTTTCCTTGTAGGAAAAATTCGGGGTCCGCAGGTATCATGTGTGTCACCTGCGGACCCCCGCAGGCGATTTTAGAACCATATTTTTCCCTTAAAAATAAGATTTAAAGCCTAAATACGAATTGTAAACGGATGAAATGCAAGATTAAGAGGTCGTGGATTACCTGGGACTAACGGTTCTCGATTTCAATGGACGAATTTTCCAGAATCTTCACAGGAAATTTTTACCCAAAGGCTTCTACTTTTCACTCTGAACTTTAACGGTAAAAATGAAGTTGAAAAAGTCCTTTTTATAAGTTTTTTCGAATAGATGAATTTTTAATTTATTTATTTTTCACTTTAAAAAGGGTATTTTTGAAGCATTTTTACTCATCTTAAACAGGTATGTGTAATGTTTCAAGTTTTTGTGTAGAAATTGGATTTTTCAGGAGAGTTGATCATTTTTCAACAAAGAGCATACTTTTATCACTTTTTCGGACTCTTTCAAAAATTCACGAAAAAGCGAAACATTGGAGTCCTCTTTTAAGCCCTTTTCAGACTCTCTAAACATGAAAAGATCGCCGAGTACTTGATTGTTCGAACTCGTTAAAGTAAATGAATAATCATCCCTTCAGTATAATTTTACCCCTTTTACGGACTGAAATGGACTATTTACGAAAAAGGTATACGTTGACTAATTACGGTCAATAGAGTTCTCTCCCGCATTATTTTATCCTTTTTCGGGCTCGAGAGACTAAATTTACGAAAAAGTACCCCCATGGAGTCTTCTTAAGTTTTTTCTTCTGACTCCCTAAAATTGAAAAAACACCGAGTTTCTCCTATACTGGACTCGTTAAAATTTAACAGTAAAGGACCTGTTCAATTTTAAGTAGGAACGAACCACTCCTTCTTAGGGTTCGAATCTTAAACTAAGTTGGACTCATCCGAAGGATGAGCTTATAAACAAGCAAATGTTATCCTCCTCAAGCTTGTCAAAAATAAAGAGGGACTTGCCAGAAATGGTGGGGGAAAAGAGAGGAAAATGGGCGTGTTTGTTACATTTTGATTCTTCAAAAATTCAGTCAACCACTCTTGAACACGACACTTTCATTCACCTGGGTTGGGAAATCCTTTGCCTAACAGTTAATCAAACCTCATTTGAAAGTCTTCATCCGGTTTCTGGGTATTAGCTTTGGGTCAATTGTCACCAAGCCATCTGCAGTGTCGTTATGTGTTCAAGAGGACAGTTCAAATAAACCATTCATCTGCAAAATATTTGTCATCCATTTTGACCATCCCTGAGTCAGTCCTTGCCAATATATTTTCAAAACTTGATCTATGATTTCGTGTTGTGGGCTTGCCTACGACGGATCGCTTTCTATCGACGACAACTCATTATCTGGGAAGTTGATCTAGAAATCGTCAGTACCTTGAAATCTGCATGCCTTAATGGCAGGTTTCTCGCTTTCGACGACGGGTTACATCATCGACCTTCGATCGAATGATTCCGTGAAATGTTCGACTTCAGCTCATTCATTCACATTTCATGGATTGTACTGGGTACTTTGAGAGCCATTGACATTATTGGTGGTTACTCTCACACTTTTTAACAGTTTACATCATTGACTGGTAATCAGGTGGTTTCTACCATGTTCGACTTCAACACATTCATTCACATGGATAGAATCGTACTAGTTCGAGATACGGAAATCAAGACCCTGGATCTAGTTTCTATCATCCAGGCTGCGAGGAATTTTATTGTCATTTATACAGTGGACTATTTATAAACAGATGGCTGCGCCCATACTGTGTTCACACATGTCTATACTGTGATGTACTCAAAATCATTCCTGTATCAGAATAGTTGAATCAATTTTTAGTTAGTTTAATCTGAGTATGGGAATGCCTACCTCAGTGATGATATGTATACATATATATTTTGCATTGAATGTTTTTACAGGTGCTGACTGGGGTGTCCACAGGATGATCCTTGAAATGATAAAGTACTGCACTCTTCATATATGACAGACTTTAGCATCATCTATTCCAGACTTTGCACTTTAGGGGGCAATCTGTTACACTGAAAATTGTCACCTTGACATTCTGCTAACTGTATGAGCTTATTATTACTCATACTTCTCCCTTTTGCAAGTCTAACATATCAGTTCCTCATGTCAAGCCTTGAAAATCAGAAAAAATTCCTAAAAGTCTCCTAAACTTTGGTGTCGCACTTTCTGGCTATCTTGCCTGCGGTCCCGCACCCAATGTTTAGCTTTCTTGCGTTCCTGAACACACTTTATCTTTGTTATAGGTGCGGACCCCTGTAAGATTAAAAAGGTGCAAGTAAATCCCAAAAAGCTCAATTAAAGTAAATTCTGGAAGCTTCTAGAATGGATCTTGCGGTGGCAGAACCACTCTTGTGAGGTGCATGAATCCCTTACCTTATGGAGCTAACCCCTTGATGTGAGGAGCTTATCCCTTTGAAGGAGGATTCTATCCCTTCATACTTGGAACAGAAAACCTCCTCTTTTCCACTATAAAAAGAGGCATTGGGTAGCCTCAAAAGGAGTTCAAGCTTCTAGAATATTTGAAGTTAAGTGCTGTGGAGATTTAGACTCAGTTAACTAAGACTTTTGTGAGGAGAGATTGCATACCTCTATTTGTCTTGGTTGGAGGAGTGCAGAGCTTATCAAAGTAAAGGAGACTCCTGCTTCGAACCCCAAAAAGTCCTGTGCAACATCAAGGCTCAGGTTGTAAGGATTTTCTTCTTTTGAAATTAATACAAATATACTCATTTTTCTCAGTAAGCTTTCAATCAATGGTTTATTTCATAGATTCCTTGATCACTATGATAAGCATGGTTTATGATGATTTCTATACAGGTGCTATGTAATATTTTGCTTGTTTTTAACTGCAGGTTTACAAGGAAAACTCATTCAAGCGTGCGAGGGAAATCAACGACTTCAAACAAGCACTGGACAAACGGTAAGTCCTTAACACCTCTATAGAGCTTTTCGTAGATCGTATATGCTTAGAGAAATATTAGTCTATTTGGCTACGTGTTGCTAGATACTTTTAGTACTAGGGAGATCGGTCTTGTCCGCAAGACGGATTAATCCTCCAACAAGCCTTCAGGCTGCTTCATGTAGATCTCCTCTTCTAGATCCTCGTGAAGAAATGTTGTCTTCACATCCATCTGTTATATCTCAAAATCAAATGCAGCAGCAACAAATAAAAGTAATCTAATAGAAGTAACTTTGGCAATGGAAAATGTCACCAAATCAATTCACGACCTTAGGAATAACCTTTTCACCTGGCCTCCAATTGTATTTCCCCACCTTGCCTTCTACATTCATCTTCTTCTTAAACACCCATTTTCTCCCGATGGGCTTCCTTCCAGCCGGCAACTCCACCAGATCCCATGCATCATTTTTGTGCAAGGATACCATTTCATCAACCATGGCCTCCTTCCAGAGTTTTCCATCCTCTGAATCTACTGCCTCCCTGACATTTCTGGGTTCATCATCAGTTATAGTTAAGGCAAAACCTGAACAGAAGGCAGATGGACTATACCTTTCTGGTTGCCTTCTTTCCCGAACTGATCTTCTCAAAGCTGGAGTTTGTGGCTCTTCATCTTCTGAGTCTTCTTCTGTTGTAGAGTCTGATTCATCCTCCTTTAGCTCAAACTCTATCTTCTCGGGTTCCTTTGGTAGGACTTCATGTTTAACAACATCTTTCACTTCTCTAAACACCACATCTCGGCTGTACACAACCTTCCTTGTTTCTGGGTTCCAAAGCTTGTAACCCTTTAAACCATCCTTATACCCAATAAAGATACACCTTTCAGATTTATTATCCAACTTGGTCCTTTTCTCCTTTGGAACATGTACATATGCATCACATCCAAATACCCTTAGATGTGAAAGAGAGGGTTTCTTACGAGTCCATACCTCCTGTGGAGTCTTATCCTCCAACAACGATGAAGATACAGTAACCGAGATGCATGCGATCTCCTTTGCCTGCTTGAGTCTTGCGTCTGAGCATGATCTGCCCAGGCATGCTTCTTGCCTTTTCAATCGGCATTTTGTTAGAGCTTCTTTTGTATGCTCCATTTCTTGAGGTGTATGGAAGAGTAGTCTTATGCCGTGCTATACTACACTTCTCACAGAACTCTTCAAATTCCTTCTTGGAGAACTCCCCACCATTATCTGTCCTCAGCACCCTTATCTTCTTCTCTGTCTAGTTTTCCACCAGAGCCTTAAATTCTTTAAATTTGTCAAAGACTTCAGATTTCTTCCTCAAGAAATATATCCATGTATTCCTTGAGAAGTCATTTATGAATGAAACATAGTACACAGACTTTCCCAGTGATGGAACTGACACAGGCCCAAACACATCACTGTGCACAAGTTCTAATATCTTGTTTGCCCTCTTAGCACCAGAAGGAAAACTCACCCGATTCTGCTTCCCATATACACAATGTTCACAGAAATCGAAATCCAGAGAAAAATTAGACATGCCTTCTACCATACCATCTCTATGCAGTATCCGAAGGCCCTTCTCTCCAATATGTCCAAGCCTTTGATGCCATAGCATGGTCTTTTCTCCAGAGACAGCTAGGCTTTCTGCTCCACTTTCAGGAACCATAGAACTGTTACACCCATCAATAACAGTGCTACCTTGTAGCTTTTACAGAGTTCCAGTCCGAACTCCCCGCATTAATACCAGTGCTCCCCGAACCATCTTGCAGGCATCTTTCTCGAACACTGTTTTTACACCTACATCATCCATCTTGCTTACAGAAATCAGATTTCTGGCCAATGCAGGAATATGCAGAACACCGGGAAGTGTTCTAATCCTTCTTCCTTGCAGCTTCAGCTTGACCTTTCCACGTCCGATGATTTTGGCCTTCCTATCATCCCTTAGGAAGACATCACCATCGTATTTCTCATACTCGCAGAACCACTCCCTATGGGGAGTGAAGTGAAAGGATGCACCTAAGTCAATCAACCATGACTCATGATCTACATGTGTATTTGAAGAAGAAGCCAAATACACATCCCCACCTTCATCCGAGGTGGTTTTTGCCTCTGCAGAAGGAGCATCATCAGATCCCTTTCCTTTCTCGGGAGCTTTAGATCAGGGAAAATTTTAGGGGCGAATTTTAGCCATCCCCACCTTCATCCGAGGTGGTTTTTGCCTCTGCAGAAGGACCTTCATCAGATCCCTTTCCTTTCTCAGGAGCTTTAGATCTGCATTCCTTTTTGTAGTGCCCTTCCTTTCCGCATTTCCAGCACACCTTTACAAACTTTTCAGGAGATTTAGATCTCCCTCTAGATTTAGATCTCCCACTCGAAACCTTATTCTTGTTTCTGTTCTGGGACCTTCCTCGTACAGATAAGGCATCTCCATTCCGACCCTCCATATTTCTCCGTCTCATTTCCTCCGACAGCAAGGCTGAGACAATGTCATCAAAATTCAAGGTAGTTGTATTGCTACCTATTGCAATAACCAGACTGTCCCATGAGTCTAGTAGAGAGCACAACAAACTGATGCACTTATATTCATCTGAGATTTTAATATCAACAGATGACAGCTGACTTACCATAGTATTGAAGGCGTTCAGATGCTCTGTCACTGAGTCTCCATCCTTCATCCTCGGGTTATACAGCTTTTTCCGCAGGAACAACTTATTCACCAGAGACTTAGATTGGTACAAAGTCCCAAGTTTTTCCCACAAATTCTTCATCGTAGCTTCCCCAGATACATTCAACAATACTGAATCTGACACACACAACCGTATTGTGCTCTTGGCCTTCCGATCCAGTTTCTTCCAGTCTTCATCTGACATTGCCGTTGGTTTAGTACCTGGATCTACCGCGATCCACTGATCTTTATCCACCAGCAGATCCTCCATCTTGAGCTTCCACAACTCAAAACTCTGACCATTAAATTTATTGATCTCTATCTTTCCGCCGCTCGCCATATTCTTTCACCGCAAGAATCGATCCCGCAGATCTCCCACTGCACAGGGTCTACCACAGGCCCGAGCAAAAAACCCTCAACAACAAAGGTGTCCCCTTGAAGCCGAAATAGCTTTGATACCAAATGTAGGTTTTAACCCTGAACAGAAATATCTACACACGATTCTTATAACAGAAAATAAACAATAGCAAGATCATAAAACATAAAACAGATAAACACAGAGATTTTCCCCTGGATCCCAAATCGGGACGACCAGCTTGATTTTTCATTATATTCCTTTTAGTGTTACAACACATATATATACATGCCGGAGCATACATAAACCCCAATCCATTAACCCTAGATTAGAACATAACTGTAGTTCCCTTGACTGGATCTACAAAAATACCAAGGGCCGAAAACCATCGAACCCAAAAACCATGTGCAAAACCATGCACAAAACCCTGGGCGGATCCGCCTATGAGTGGGTCCGCACAAAAAACAAATTTTGGCCGGGGCGCTGCCCCGGACCCCAACAGTGGGGACTGCTTCACCCCTCGTGACCCCCCAGCTACGCCCGATGCAACATACAGCGCGTGGGGCCAATCGTGGAAAGAATATAACACATACCCAACATGCAGTTCATGTTGGAGGCCTCTCATGTGAATGAAGCTAAATCATTAAGATGGTTTAGGGTTTGACAATATTTCCACATTATAAAAGGAAGAGAAGGACGCAAGAAGGGGGTTGATTATTTGGTATTATTGAAGGTATTTTCTGTTTAGACATCCCTCATTATTAGGTTGTTTAGCTAGGAATAATGTTGTTTAGCACTAGGGTGTTCTCGGTCGGGAATCCCACCTCTTCCATTGAGAAGCTCTTGGAGGAGTATTGTTACATCTTTTCCACTATTAGGCAGTTGACCAAGATTCGTCTTCCAACTAAAACACAGATCCTGTTGAGGATTTGGTTGTCTTTGTAAGCTGCAGCAAGTGGAGGCTAGATCTACTCAGATCTAGGCAGATCTAGAGGCTCTTTTCAGTGGGAAAGCCTTCCATCCCATTGGAAAGAGGATTTTGGATCCTTGGAGCTACAACTTCAGATCTTGGCATTAGGCCAAATCAGTGCTAGAGCCTACATCATAGTTTCCCTTCATTAACTGCATTATTTGCAATATTATAGTTGCAGGGTGTTTTGGCAACGTTTTGGAGGAAAGATATGTGGTGTTAAGGAGTCTTCCTTACACTATGGTGATCCATGGATTGGCCATCCAATCCATGTTTGTTTCAGATCTGATCTATTATTATTGTAATTACTGCAGAAATCTCTGAATAATTCTACAGATCTGTAACTTAGATCTCAGATCTACTCATTGTTCTTCATGTTTTGCTCAAAACCCCAAGGGGGATGTATTAAGGAGCTCTTCTTGTATACAGATCTAAATTGGATCCATATTTTTGTATACATATCTACTCTAGATCTGAAGTGTAATGTACATCAGCGGCAGCCCAATAAAAATAACGCTGTCAAGATTTGCAGTCTCAATATGTTGTTCCAGCACCTCAATCTTGAGGGATTCTTCATGTAAAGTTTCTATTTTTATCTTGTACATTGTATGGTCCACATCATAGATCTATTTTATTGATTTACATGTAATTATTCAGCCTTCATATTGATCTTTTGATTTAACTCAGTGGAACTACGTTATTTCTGAAGCAGTATTGTTGTGCATGACTGCAGCCCCATTCTCTGGGTGTTTTTCAGCGATACTAGGTGGTGGGAGGTCTGTTTACCTCACCTAGTTTGATTTTTTTTTGCTCTCCTTTTGGATTTAGACACTATATCCACTTATCTAAGGGATCTAGGAGTTGAAAACTCATTTTAGTGCACCAATTTGTTAAGAGTGTGTTATTCCAACAGGCTTTGTTGAATATTCCCATTCGGGGATATTACAGTGGTATCAAAGCTTCTTTCTTGGCACAGCCTGTGATTTTCTTGAAGAGCCAATATGTCTTCAGAAGAAGAAGAACCTCTCACTAATAGAGAGAAGAGGTACCAAAGGAGAATACAGAAGAAATATTACACAGAAGACATAGAGAAGAAGGGCGAAACCCCTTTATCTGGAAGGATTAGAAGAGAAGAGTTTTCTAACACTCTTTCTCAAGCTATGCATGAGCTTAAGGAAGAAATCTAAGGAATGAGGAGGGAAAGACATGCAGATCCCTCAAGAATATTTTCACATCAACGAAGCCCCAGTACTTCTTATTATGTGTGTGAGAATTCAGCCACACAACCTGATCTACAACGTTGTAACATGCCTACTTTCTTGTCAGAGGAAGAAGGGGAAGAAGGGAGTCTATTAGCCATATATAATTTTGACATATTAAAAGATGGCTAAACAGGTCTTTAGCCTTCAAGAAACAAATTTCATGCAAAAATATGTGACTTCTTGAAGCCTCTCTGTGTTCTTTATCCTCAAGAAATCCATTTCATTGATAAATCTTTATTCAAAATTCCTCAAGAAGCCCTGCTATTATAAAAGAAACTGTTTTTAGCCATTTTTTCCATCTTTTCACCTTCATAATTTCCTCCAAAATCCCTCCATTTTTCACTCATTTTCACTTATCCTAAAAATTCATCTCATTCCCCTAAAAATTCCCTTTTATCCCTCATTTACCCACATTTTCCCATAAAAACCCTTTAAAATCATAAAAAATCCCTTTTGTATAGTTTAAGATATCCTTTTTATCCTACCAGAAGCTCTAAAAAGCCCAAAAAACCCACTTTTAGGCCTTATTCCACTCTTTTATACGAAATAGGCCTTAAGCGCCCTTTGGCCTTAGCCCTAGCCCTTTTCCGCCACGAGACCGAGGCCCACGACTGTCGGCCGAAGTCTTAAGCCCCCATCGGCCATCGCACTTCAGCGTTTCCCGTTTTCGCTTTACCAAACATCTATCGATCGATTCATGACTGTTGATCTTATTTTAGATCAGACGGTCTGTGCTCCATCGCAAATCACAAAGGGTCACGCTCGCACTCCTTTTCTCCGCCGATGGCCAATCCCTCGAGCCAATCTCCACCGTTGATCATGTTTAAGATCTGACGGTCTGTGCTCCATCGGCCATCGCAATCTTCCATTCTACCTTCCCTTCTCACCACAATGTGCATCTCACGAAAAGAATCCTGACCATTGATCTTCTAGATCCAACGGCTCGCGCTATCTCGCGGATCCAAACTCCGCCCGATAAATGCTTCACCCCCCGACTATGTTTCCCCCCTAATAAAATCCTGGTCATTGATCATTTTGATCTAACGACGATCGGGCATTCCTCCGCTCCATTCTCATTCCCCCCGTGATGAAATCCTAACCGTTGATCCATCAAATCCAATGGCCAGCGCACTCTCGCGCTTTTCATTTCACTCTGCAACGTCCCTTTCTACCCACCTTTATCCAATAAAATCCTGACCATCGATCCTCCAGATTTGATGGCCATCGCATCATCACCCTTTTTTCCTTCACCCCACCTTTCCATTCCGCCCACTTCCCTGCGATGAAATCCTAACCATTGACCCTCCAGATCCAACGGTCATCGCTCTTTCTCATTTTCGCTGACTCTCTCGACCATTTGTGATTTGCGTGAAATTGCGAATAGATCCCAACCATCCATTCCTCCCAGATCAATGGGTCAGGTTCACTGCAAGGACACCCGACCAAAGTGGCCTGTACTCCCTAATACCCCTGCAGTTAATCTCCACTGTTGATCTTCTCCAGATCCGACGACTAGTATTTCTCCATTCACTGCGGAGGTACCTCGCCAGCGAGATCCTTCCGTACCCACCAGTCCCCCTGCAGTTAATCTCCACCGTTGATCTCATCATGATCCAACGGCCAATGGGACTCCTCCATGTTCTTCCCCTTGTACCTCCATGGTCCCCGCACAATATATCTCGACCATTGATCTCGTTAATCCAACGGTCAGCGCTTCGTCGCAATTTTTCATTTCACTCGTCCTCTCGCCCCTTCGTTCTTTTTTGTGCATCTGCGAGAATATCTCCACCGTTGATCCTCCTGATCCAATGGCCATCGCTCTTTCACCTTTTCACCCATCCTCTCGCACATCTGTTATTGGCGCAAACCTGTGAGAAGATCTCCATTGTTGAACTTCTCGATCCAACGGCTCACAATCCATTCCCCCGCCCATATATTTTATTTTGCACACTCCCGCTATTCATATCCACCGTTGATCCTCCTAGTCCAACAGTCACTTCTCTTTCGCATTTTCGCTGACCCTCTCGACCATTTGTGATTTTTGCGACATTGCGAATACATCCCAACCGTTAATTCTCTAGATCTGACGGCCCAGAATTGATTTCACGCCCATTTCACCAAAACGTTTTAACATGCATTTTTAACGCGAAAAAAGGTGCTTTTTGGTTGGAAAAGTGTCAAACCCTAAACATTATCGTGTTCCCCCAGCCCATTACTACTTACCACCTTCTGGCCACGCGAAAACCATCGGTTTTCTGCAAAACCACCCCTCCCTTTTTTCGCGCCCTGATTCAAATTTTCCTCTGTTTGCGTCATTTTCTCCATGAAATTTCCCCACCATGCAATATCCCCTTCCTCAGCAATTGCTATTCCGTCTCCCTCAAACCACTGAAATCAGTATATCCATAAATTCGCAGGTTTTATATTATGTTTTTCGTTTGGTTTCAGGTTTAATGGTGGCCTCGAGCCCAAAGGGCCATCCCACAATCAAAACAATGACAAGCCTTGGATGATGATCCAAAAAGGCCTATAAGAAAATAGGAAAGGGATCCAGGGTTTCATATCAATGATTGATAGGTGCCTCATAAGCATTGATCCCTTTTGAAATCCTCCAGCGCATCAAAGAAGCCTCCTGCACACAAATGCAGAGAAAACTAATGAATATTGAAGAACAAAGGATCAAAGGCATAAACAGAAGATTAAATACTAATCGAAATGGATTAAGGATAAAAACACAGCTAAAAGAGAGATGAATAGAGGTTTAAAGAAAACAGTAAAGTGATAAACGTAGCATAATGAGTTACAAAGGCTAAAGCAGAATCAGGCCTTAAACACAGTTTAAAATGATTAAAGTTAAGGAAAGATTAGGCTAAAGCAGCCTCGAATACATCAAAAGGAAGTAGTTATTCACTTGATAAATAAAACTAACACCTTTTTCCTACTCTTTATCTGTAAAGGCAACAAACATTTATTTCACAAAAGAATAAATTTTAAACTGTTAGAAAAGTTAATGTAAAGATGAGGATAAAGCCTTAAAGTCAATATTTTCACCTATCTTTATCTCAGAAATTTAGAAAAAGTTATTTAACAGAGAAGTAGCTGAACACATGTCCCTACCTTATGCTTTGCATGGTTTTTAAGGTCAGGAATGCATTTACTCTATCATTAATAACATTTTGAACCCTAGAAGAGTTCCACCTCCTCATTTGCAGCATAAATACTGCATTGGAACTCATTTTAAATGTTGTATTTTGATGACTGATGCTAGAATAATACATAGTCCTTTGAGGCTCTTGAAGAGAAATTGATGTCTTGGAACTCATGCATGATCTGATTTGTCTGTTGATGGAGAAAGATTGTTTACAAGATCCATAGGCTTGGTTGATGGTGAAGTTTTCTTTTGTTTATGTTTTCTAGTTTTCCATTATGTTTTCCATCTTGCTATGTTGCAGTAGGACAAAGAATTTATATTAAGAAATGTTTCTAATGGCACCTTAAATTTGTTTGTCCTTCACTGACTTAATTTTTTCTTCTGCTAGGATATATTAGAGAATTCATCTTTTTTTCTCTCTAACAAGTTCTTAGCTCATCCATTTCTTGAATAAATTAGATCAGTTAGCATCAATTATGATTTATGGTTAGCCCTGCATAGTGTTGCCACTGAAGTATTTTGTTCTTGGAATCATCTCTTTAAAGCAGCTTTGTCTAGGTTTTTCAAAGAAGTCTGTTTAACATCATGCTCTTTGCCTTTACTTAGCTAAAATTGTTTTTTAAGGAAACCTTATAGCTGTAATCTTGGATGTTAAAGCTTTCTCTCCTTCTATGCTTATAGTAACTTGTATATCTTAAATGTTGTTCTTCTCTAGATGATAAAAGCTCTGGAAGTTGGATAAGTTTCTTACTTTTCTGAGTTTTTATCTGAATGTTTGTCTTGGTTAATTATATGTTTTCAATCTGAAATCAAATGTATTAGGTTCTGCTTATGCCTTTGATTCTCTTGCTATTCTTATCAATTTTCTAACTCCCTCAGTTTACAAGTATATAAATGATTCAGTTTCAGACCTTTATTTAGTTTGTTGTTCTCAATCTTTATGTCCATTTCATAAATCCATCATAACCTTAAAATATCCACCAACCAAGTAAACTTTCCCTGCAAATGCTCTTAAACCCCATTGATGAACTTATCTGGACCTTGTTAGACTTCATTGCCCAATGACTTAACAATCTTCCATGTTTCCTATCTAAAATCTATCAAAGTATCATACCCAACCAAAAACAATCAAAATACCATGCACTTAACATCTAGCCTAAAATAAACCCCAATTAGCAAACAAGTTCACATCTTTGCACCTATTGGAGAGATCCCTCTCTGAATCCAGGAAGGCTAGGTCCTTGGATTCCAAAGCCTGGTTTGATGTTACCCTTGTCAATTTGTATCTCAATCAATCTAGGAAATTACGGGGAGCTAACATAGTGGCGATCACGATGGTACCTCTGAGTACATAATAGTCTAGAAAACTCTTGTAGACTCACTAAGTCCTTCAATAACCATAGAAACTTAGAAAACCCAAAAAAAAAAATTCAGATTGGTTTCATAATAAACATTGGTGGTGGACCATAGAATATTTTACCTCCAAAAGAGCTAAAAATTTCCACCTGGCGACTCCACTGGCCTCCAGTAGGCCTATTACTTCACTAGTCCTTATAGACTCCCTTGGGAATGCATTGAGCAAACTCAATCATACTGTTGGTGGATAGCAAAGTTCAAATATTCCACCCGGTGACTCCACAACCTTCAATAGACCTAATGACTCCATTGGTAGAAGACTCTGAACTGGTTGAATAGACACAGTGACCTCTTTTCTTATTTACAAACATGATTCCAAGGATACAATGAAGATATGCTCCAATGAGTAGAGATCATATCCTTGGGTTCCCACATAAGATGCCCTATGTGTTTTGGGATGATAACCTTCCTGTTTTTCAAGGTGAAAAGTTTGATGACCCATTGATTCATCCCATCCAATTTCATATACATGTATGAAAGATAAAGACTGAATGGCATGAAGACTACCTTATGAAAATGTTCATGTTAACATTAGAAGGGAAGGCAAGGGATTGGTATGAATGGTTAGAACCCAAAAGCTTGTTTTTTTTAAAAGACATGCACCAAGTATTTTATGAAAAATATAAATAAAACTCTCCATCCTTGTCATGGGTTTAAAACTGTTGTGATTAATCTCAGAACTTCATACAATACTTGTTATATATTAATGAGGATTTGGTTAGTATTCATCCTGAAGATCTCTTAGCATCCATTCATGAATTTCATACCCAAGACAACTATCACAAGAACCTAGATGAATCATTTGAGGAAGCGATCAATCAAGAAATAAAAGAAATTCCTCAAGATATCCCTGTGAGCATAAATAATGATTCATTATCCCTTTTATCTGAGGCTCAAGAAGACATCCAGCCTCAAATTCAGTCTTCACAAGAGATAAAGAACTGTTGTACTTATACTAAAAAAAAAACAGAAATATCTCCTCCTTTGACAGAAGAAGAAATCGATCAGATTATCAATAAATAGCCAGCCTCTGAAATATTTTGCAAAACAAACACCCTTGCCCATTCACCTAATGAAATTTGTTGTAAAAATTTAGAAATTTCCCTTGTAGATCATAATAAAGAAAGACCTACTCATAATCTAGTACTTTTGACTGGTTACATTACTTACGTTAATGATTTTCCTAATTTTGATTTGTCTAATGATGATGTTCTCCAAACAGAATTTGATCTTGCAGGACCGTCATTAGTATATTTGTGGGAGGAAGATCAATTCCACCAACTCCGAGAAAGTAATAAGCCAAATCAGGCTATTTACGATATTGATGAAGAAATCTTTAAAAATGCAGAAGAGGGCGAAGAATCTCTAAATCTTTGCTCTTCTTTGTTACAACTCATCAGTAACAGTTTTCATGTGATTGGGAATCAACAGTCTTTCAGCTCAAAGTTTGAGGAGGAAAACAATGAAGAACTTCTTGAGCCAGTTGAAATTAAAGAACCTTCTCCTGAAAGGGTTGAGGTAATCAAGGAGACCTCGGCTCAAGAATATAACGACCTCTTCACCAAGCCCATTCCACTGAATCAAAATACCCTGGTACTACAAGAGGAAAACACTGCCAAATATGACGAGTCCTCCAGTTCAGATCACAATGAAGATGAGGAAGAATTTCTTTCTCAAAAGAATCTTTTTCTTGATCCAATGGAAGAAAAAATGATCCTGGTTGAAACTCACCTGTCAAATACTCCCAACCAAGTATTATTTCAAGACCCCTTTTCTCATTTTTTGAATACATTTGAAGAAGGGATAGATATTGTTAGGCGCAGAGTATCACCAAATGCAAGAAAAAAATTTAGCACTACTGCCAAGAAACAAGTGAGATGGGAGTGGCCCTGTTTGTCTGGCATGCTCAAAGAGATGAGCAAAGACCAGTCATGGAACCATCTGATTGACTGGATGTATTGGAAAAGAGAATTTTTCAGCTAAACATGTAAATATTTCAGAGTTAGATTAGGGTAGATAGGAATGTCAATAAATCTCAACCTGTGAGCATTTAGTTAGTTTTTTGTTTTTTTGCTTTGAAAGAAAAATTGAAAAAATAAAAAACAATAGAAAAAGAGTAAAGAGGGCAGATATAAAAGAAGAAAGGTACAGCCTCATACCAAAAAAGAAAGAGAGTCTGAAAGTGTGCAAGCTTAAATGCCACTACCAAAGAGAGCATTGTTATTTTAGTCATACAGCCTAATCATGACTAGATAGATTTCAATTTACTGTTGATAGGTTAGTGAATCAGATTAGCCAAACAATTTAATCTTGGCTTATCAGTAGATTAGGATAGAAAAACAGAGGTTCAAACAAGCTTAAAACTTGAACCTATAAGTTTGATGAAGAATGGCCCAAATCAGATCAAAATCTAAACCAAGAAAAGGAAAAAGATAGCTCTAAATAGATCAAAACCAAAGCTGGAAAAAGAATAGAAGGATGTTTAACAATTTCAGATCTTAAGCCTTCTCAGTTTTGTTTTAAATTTTCTGAAAATAAAGTCTATGTGCAGCTTGTACATAAAGCCATAGACACCATAGCAAATCAGACTGCTTAATCCTGATTTATCTATGTTTTGAATTTATGTTTTAGAATATAGAGAATGCAGATCTGTCAAACAGCTTAATCTTGATAGATAGTAGTATAGGTAGAAATAAAAGAGTTCAAATGTTTAATCTGGACTCTCAGAAGAAATAAGGATAGATTTAGATTAGTTTTTCATATTTTGAAAAGAATAAAATGTTGTTGTTTCAAAGGGTTTGCAAGTTCAGATGCACTCAAAGGAAGAAAAAAAGCTAGGACAAAGTAAGATTGGGTAGGTAGAGATGTTGTTTTAAAAGAGATTACATGTTGCATATTGATAAAATTTGTCTTTTTCAGAGAAATATCAGTAAGAAAGAAAAGAGATTTTTCCCAGTGGATGAGGCACTGGTCTGCTGAAAGCCAGAAGATTGATTACTGAGGTTCTGGACACCTAAAAAGACAGTTGTCCTCCCCAAGTGGAGCCACTACTAGTCATCTATAATTTTGACATATTCAAAGATGGCTAAACAGGTCTTTAGCCTTCAAGAAACAAATTTCATGCAAAAATCTATGACTTCTTGAAGCCTCTATGTGTTCTTTATCCTCAAGAAATCCATTCCATTGATAAATCTTCATTCAAAATTCCTCAAGAAGCCCTGCTGTTATAAAAGAAACTGTTTTCAGCCATTTTTTCTGTCTTTTCACATTCATAATTTCCTCCAAAATGCCTCCATTTTTCACTCATTTTCACTTATCCTAAACATTCATCTCATTCCCCTAAAAATTCCCTTTTATCCCTCATTTACCCTCATTTTCCCATAAAAACCCTTTAAAATCATAAAAAATCCCTTTTGTATAGTTTAAGCTATCCTTTTAATTCTACCAGAAGCTCTAAAAAGCCCAAAAAACCCACTTTTAGGCCTTATTCTGCTCTTTTATATGAAATAGGCCTTAAGCACCCTTTGGCCTTAGCACTAGCCCTTTCTCGCCATGAGACTGAGGCCCACGACCGTCGACCGAAGTCTTAAGCCCCCATCGGCCATCGCACTTCAGCGTTTCCCGTTTTCGCTTTACCAAACCTCCACCGATGGATTTGTGACCATTGATCTTGTTTTAGATCGGACGGTTTGTGCTCCATCTCAAATCGCAAAGGTCATGCCCGCACTCCTTTTCTCCGCTAATGGCCGATCCCCCGAGCCAATCTCCACCGTTGATCATGTTTAAGATCTGATGGTCCGAACTCCATCGGCCATCGCAATCTTCCATTCTACCTTCCCTTCTCACCACAATGTGCATCCCCCTAAAATAATCCTGACCATTGATCTTTCAGATCCAACGGCTCGCGCTATCTCGCAGATCCAAACTCCGCCCGATAAATGCTTCGCCCCCCGACTATGTTTCCCCCCTCGATAAAATCCTGGTCGTTGATCATTTTGATCTAATGATGATCGGGCCTTCCTCCGCTCCATTATCATTCCCCCCGTGATGAAATCCTGACCGTTGATCCATCAGATCCAATGACCAGCACACTCTCGCGCTTTTCATTTCACTCCGCAACGTCCCTTTCTACCCACCTTTCTCCGATAAAATCTTGACCATCGATCCCCCAGATCCGACGGCCATCGCATCATCGCCCTTTCGACCTTTGCCCCACCCTTCCATTTCGTCGGCTTCCCTGTAATGAAATCCTGACCTTTGACCCTCCAGATCCAACGATCATCGCTCTTTCGCATTTTTGCTGACCCTCTCGACCATTTGTGATTTGCGCGAAATTGCGAATAGATCCCAACCGTCCATTCCTCCTAGATCAACGGCTCAAGTTTACTATAGGGGCACCCGATCAAAGTAGCCCGTACTCCCCATTCCCCTCGCAGTTAATCTCCACCATTTATCTTCTCCAAATTCGACGGCTAGTATTTCTCCACTCACTGCGGAGGCACCCCGTCGGCGAGATCCTTCCGTACCCCCCAGTCCCCCCACAATTAATCTCCACTGTTGATCTCATCACAATCCAATGGCCAGTAGGACTCCTCCTTGTTCTTCCCCTTGTACCTCCATGGTTCCCTCGCAATAGATCCCAACCGTTGATCTTGTTAATCCAACGGTCAATGCTTCATCGCAATTTCGCATTTCACCTGTCCTCTTGCCCCTTTGTTCTTTTTTACGCATCTACAAGAATATCTCCATCATTGATCCTCCCGATCCAACGACCATCTCTCTTTCTCCTTTTCACCCATCCTCTCGCCCATATGTTATTGTCACAAACCTACGAGAAGATCTCCATCGTTGATCCTCTCGATCCAACGGCTCACAATCCATTCCCCCGCCCATATATTTTATTTTGCGCACTCCCGCTATTCATCTCCACCATTGATCCTCCAGATCCAATGGTCATCGCTCTTTCACATTTTCGCTGACCCTCTCGACCATTTGTGATTTTCGCGACATTGTGAATAGATCCCAACCATCAATCCTCCAGATCTTATGGCCCAGAATTGATTTTGCGCCCATTTCACCAAAATGTTTTAACACGCATTTTTAACGCGAAAAATGTGGTTTTGGGTTGGACACACATCAACCCCTAAAAATTATCGCATTCCCCCAGCCCATTACTGCTTACCACCTTCTGGCCACGCGAAAACCGTCGGTTTTCTGCAAAAGCACCCCTCCCTGTTTTCGTGCCCTGATTCAAATTTTCCTCTATTTGCGTCATTTCCGCCATGAAATTTCCCCACCATGCAATATCCCCTTCCTCAGCAATCACTCTTCCATCTCCCTCAAACTGCTGAAAGCAGTATATCCATAAATTCGTAGGTTTTATATTATGTTTTTCGTTTGGTTGCAGTTTTAATGGTGGCCTCGAGCCCGAAGGGCCATCCCACAGTCAAAATAGTGACAGGCCTTGGATGACGATCCAAAAAGGCCTATAAGAAAAGAGGAAAGGGATCCAGGGTTTCATATCAATGATTGATCAGTGCCTCATAAGCATTTATCCCTTTTGAAATCCTCCAACGAATCAAAGAAGCCTCCTGCACACAAATGCAGAGAAAACTAATGAAGATTGAAGAACAAAGGATCAAAGGCATAAACAAAAGATTAAAGGCTAATCAAAGCAGATTAAGGATAAAAACACAGCTAAAAGACAGATGAACAAAGGTTTAAAGAAAACAGTAAAGTGATAAAGGCAGCATGTTGAGTTACGAAGGCTAAAGCAGAGCAAGCCTTAAACACAGTTTAAAATGATTAAAGTTAAGGAAATATTAGGCTAAAGCAGCCTTGAATACATCAAAAGGAAGTAGTTATTCACTTGATAAATCAAACTGACACCTTTTGCCTACTCTTTATATGTAAAGGCAACAAACAGTTATTTCACAAAATAATATATTTTAAACTGTTAGAACAGTTAATGTAAAGATGAGGATAAAGCCTTAAAGTCAATATTTTCACCGATATTTATCTCAGAAATTAAGACAAAGTTATTTAAGAGAGAAGTAGTTGCACACATGTCCCTACCTTATGCCTTGCATGGTTTTCAAGGTCAGGAATGCATTTACTCTATCATTAATAACATTTTGAACCCTAGAAGATTTCCACCTCCTCATTTGCAGCATAAATACTGCATTGGAACTCATTGTAATTGTTGGATTTTGATGACTTATGCTGGAATAATACATAGTCCTTTGAGGCTTTTGAAGAGAAATTGATGTCTTGGAACTCATGCATGATCTGATTTTCCTGTTGATGGAGAAATATTGTTTGCAGAATCCATAGGCTTGGTTGATGGTGAAGTTTTCTTTTGTTTATGTTTTCTAGTTTTCCATTATGTTTTCCATCTTGCTATGTTGTAGTAGGACAAAGAATTTAGATTAAGAAATGTTTCTAATGGCAACTTAAATATGTTTTTCCTTCACTACCTTAATGTTTTCTTCTGCTAGGATATATTAGAGAATTCATCCTTTTTTCTCTCTAACAAGTTCTTAGCTCGTCCATTTCTTGAATAAATTAGATCAGTTAGCATCAATTATGATTTATGGTCAGCCCTGCATAGTGTTTCCACTAAAGTATTTTGTTCTTGGAATCATCTCTTTAAAGCAGATTTGTCTAGGTTTGTCAAAGAAGTTTTTTTAACATCATTCTCTTTGCCTTTAATTAGCTAAAATTGTTTTAAGGAAACCTTATCGTTGTAATCTTGGATGTTAGAGTTTTCTCTCCTTCTATGGTTATAGTTACTTGTATATCTTAAATGTTTTTCTACTCTAGATGATAAAAGCTCTGGAAGTTGGATAAATTTCTTACTTTTCTGTGTTTTTATCTGAATGTATGTCTTGGTTAATTATTTATTTTCAGTCTAAAATCAAATGTATTAGGTTCTTCTTATGCGTTTGATTCTCTTGTTTTTCTTATCAATTTTCTAACTCCCTTAGTTTACAAGTATATAAAGGATTCGGTTTCAGCCCTTTATTTAGTTTGTTGTTCTCAATCTTTATGTCCATTTCATAAATCCATCATAACCTTAAAAGATCCACCAACCAAGTAAATTTTCCCTGCAAATGTTCTTAAACCCCATTGATGAACTTATCTGGACCTTGTTAGACTCCATTTCCCAATGAATTAACAGTCTTCCATGTTTCCTATCTAAAATCTATCAAAGTATCATACCCAACCTAAAACAATCAAAATACCCTGCACTTAACATCTAGCCTAAAATCAACCCCAATCAACAAACAAGTTCACATCTTTGTACCTACTGGAGAGATCCCTCTCCGAATCTAGGAAGGCTATGTCCTTGGATTCCAAAGCTTGGTTTGATGTTACCCTTGTCAATTTGTATCTCAATCAATCTAGAAAATTACGGGGAGCTAACAGAGTCCAAAGGAGGAAACTCTTGGTGAATATCTCCAAGAGTATGAATCTCAGTCAAAGAGGTTCAAGGAGCATATCAGTTTCCCGAAGTCCTGTCAGCTTAAAGAAGAAAGGAGATCCTATATCTATAGTAGAAGAAGAGGGTGCATGCAGCCCACTTTGGGTAGATTTTCTGTACCTACTTTTGATGGATCACCTAAGAGCTCAACCCAATCTTGGGTAGGGAAGCTTGACACATATTTCCAGCTGCATCAATTGTTAGAAGAAGAAGCCTTGAGAGTATTAGTGCTGCATCTTCAAGGTAATGCTTATGCCTGGTGGCTATTTGAGTCATTCTCCTTGAAAATTTTCAACATTTCTTCTTATGCAAGGTTTACTAGGA
Source organism: Pinus albicaulis (assembly GCA_034641835.2). Lineage (NCBI taxonomy): Eukaryota > Viridiplantae > Streptophyta > Pinopsida > Pinales > Pinaceae > Pinus > Pinus albicaulis. Next base: position 210,588,204 of record CM076582.1, read on the forward strand.
GGCTAGTGAAAATATTTGATGTACACTCTAAAAATTCTTTGAGGAAGCAAATCAAGCCAAAGAAGTTTCAATCTTTGCATGAGTTGGAGAAATCCATAAAGCCAAATCCATTTCTGAATGTTGTTGAAGGGGTTAAAGATCTGAAATATGATTTGCCAAGGCAAAAAGCCTCACTTCAAATAGAACATTCTCCTCAAGAGAAAGACATGAGCAGTCCTTTTTCAAGAAGGGATCAAGAGGAAGGATCATCTATTAATGGGGCATGCTCCATTGATGAGAAAGAGGAAGGATATGAAGCAATGGCTTCCATTAGAGGGGCTCTTGAATCTTTGCAAAGAGTTCCAAAGGATCTTACATATGGAGGACATGAGCAACAGGTGTTTATGCTAGTAGACAATAAGACAGAAAAGAAGGGGGGTCACAATGTTGTTAGAGCAAGAGATGGTCCACTAGTGCATAAAGAAGAGAAAGGAGAAAATGTTCCAATAAAAATCACTCTTGCATATTTAAGAGTGACATCACATGATCATGGGACTTCCACCCAAAAATCAGAGGTGAACTTACATAGTGCAAGTAAAGAGATGTTAATCCTTCTGACAGGCATATGAGGATGAACCATGAGGCATCACTGTCTTATGGAAAACCACCTGGAAGACCACCTGATGTAGATTTGGTGAAAGTTATATCACATCTTGATGCTCCACTCATGAATTCAAGAAGGATTGGAGCATTAGAAGACAAAGCTACATCGCTGGGAGGCTTGGGTAAGCTCAAGAAGAAGGGAGATCTTGTTCCCTTATCATCACCACACACTTTCATATCTAGATCTGCGCTATAGGAGGAGAAAACTAGAAGGACCAGCCTTCCAACACACACCTTTGGCATAGGATATGTCAAGGAGAAGATCAGAAACATGACAGATACTTCTGTTGATGCATCATCTGCGTTGTCATTGTTGAGCAATCTAGATCTGTATTGGAAATCCCAACTTCTAGTGGATTATTCCAAGTATCTACACACTTGTATGATACTTGATGACCAGTTGCATGAAGAGGGCTATTTAGTCCAAGAAGAGGTCATCTATCATCATGGTAGGATCTTCTTGTCTAGAGATGTTAAGCTCAAGCAGAAGCTACTACAAAAAGCTTACAAAGAGTTTTGTTTCAACCATATGTACTCCATGAGGATCTACAACATCATCATGAGAAGCTTTAATGGGGAAGGCTTGAGAGAAGAACTGTATCAGCATTTTCAAGAATGCATGAAGTATGTGGAGTTGGGGTAGAAACATGACCCCATGAAGGGGTTATTTAAGCCATCTCTTCCTTCTATTAAAAGAGGGGAAAGATCCATGCACAACTCTATGTGTATGAAAGGTGTTGATGGTGAGGAATCTGATCATGTAAGTCAAGTTTTATTTTCTGATTATACATATTATTTCACCATGTTTATGCAGGCCATGGCTCCAAGGAGGAGTGATATATCATGTAAATCTCATGGCAAACATTGGGCCACTCAAATTCCTGAATTTAGCCTCCCTTGATGAACAAAGGGAGATCCTCTATCATGATGGGTGTTTCCCTAAGGCACCAAACTTATCTCACACTTTCAACCATAGTGAGATAAAATGGGCAGCAAGTAAATGGTGGGAAGACCACTTACCACATCTTGATCTGATGCAGGCAGGAGATTCCTTACGCTGGTACCATATGTGGGATTATGACCCACCTCCTCTTGTTCAAATTTATGTTTATGTAATTGTAATTTTGCTTCTATACATGGATGATGTACTTGTCCTATTTTTGGGTTTGTATGGAGGAAGAATGGGAGGCATGTGTGTACCACATGGGATGGAGACTCTCTATGTATACTTTGCTATATATTTCTGGGAGAGCAGAGGTTCAGCCATGTTTGTTTCAGTGGAATTCTTGACTTTTTGTGGGATGAATTATGTACATCTCATAATGACTTTGGGGGAAAAACTCATGGGAGGTTGGATTGGTGAACACTCAGCTTATGCAAAGAGTTGGATCCTTGATGGTGTCACCAATGGGAAAGGAGAAGTGTTGCAGCACTCACCCTATCAGTTGCTTGAGGACAAGCAACATTTTGGAGGGGAGGACTGTAATATTTGTTAATATTCAACAAGATTATGAGCTTAGTGAAAAAATTCACCTTCACTAAGTGGGCCTACAGACTATTTTTGGCACAAGTCTATTTTTAGACATGATGATCATATTTCAGAAGTTGCAGGATGCTAATGTGGATGGTTTATCAAGTTGGAAAAATAGATGAAATTCTATTTTTATAATATTGGGCAAAGTCTAATTATAGATTGTTGATCTAAAAATAGATGCATGTCAATTATTATTAGCTATTAATAATAATCAAACACTAAATAGCAACTTATTCTCTTAGAGCACTTTGTTTCAGTGCACAGATGTGGCACATCAGTGGACTGAGGGAATTACACAATTCCCAAGGGTTTACTAGAGCTAATGCATGGAGGACTCAGATATAACTCAAGTGGCAGAGTTATGACATAGTTAGAAGAAGTAGTTATGGAGTTGTATTTATTTTAACTCGGTTAGACTCAGTTGAGCTAGTTGTATCTAGTCTAAATGAATGATACACTAGTAAGAGTAGAGTGAATTAATTATTTAATTAATTCACAAATAATAACTCATTAATCAACTAAACAATACAGCAATTAACTACAGTGCATGGCAGTTTCATTGGAGACCCAGTGGAGAGATAGGTGAAAGGGCAAGATGGACTATCTGTTGTGACTATAGTGATGCATTGATTGCATCACACACACATTGGATTTTCCAATGAGGATTGCATGGTCAAGGCAAGAGTGATTCGAATTCATTCAAAGCTATTCTTCAGCAGGGATTAAACAGTGGAAGCAGGCTAGTAGGAGGCAGACATCGGTGCATGGATTTGCAAGATTGTTCCTGATTAGTGTATGACGATTGTACTGTACTGAGAGCTTGATAAGCTTTGTATGAGGATTTTCATATGATTCCATGATACATAATATATATTTGGGGTTTTCAGCTTTAGGCTTTCCCGATTAAAAGCTGTGTTATGTGCGATTGATTATTTTTATTTATGCTTTATATGTGTGTGCAATTTAATTTTCCGCAAAAGATTAACAAGTGGAATTGATTCAGTATCTTGCAAGAATTTAAATATTGTGAGATTAGGTGAATCTCGGACATATGCATGCTTAGTGCATATAATTTCTACATGGTATCAGAGCATTTTTAATTGAATATTGCAATTGTAAAGTGATTTTGTGCTGGTGGACAATTCGAATTTGCTACAGAAGATTCTTGGTGCAGAAGTTGAGTATACATTGAAATGGCCTTCAATGGGTTGCGATTGGACTATGCCCTTGATGGGAGCTTGAATTACATAGCTTGGAAGGATAGGATGGACGTAGTGTTGGAGGATAATGGATTGAAGGAGTTCATCGATAGCGATGTTCCTAAGCTGAGATCTAGCGATGCTGCATTACTTGACGCATGGAAAAAGAAGACAGCAAAGACAAGGAGAATTGTGTTGGAAGGTGTGAAGGATCATATTATGTCCAGCCCTCATGGGAAAGCCACTCCATTCTTAATGTAGAAGGTTTTTACAAACTTGTTCCAAAGCAGAAGTGACCAGAGGAAGTTGGCGCTTAAAGACAAGCTCAGAAAAAATAAAAATAGAGAAGGGCGACAGTATTCCAAAATACCTCACGAAGTTTGTCCACTACAAGGATGAACTGGGAAGTGTGGGGGTTACTGTTGATGAATAAGACTTGGTGAGATTAGATATCCTTGGGCTTCCTAAGAGTTGGCATAGCTACGAAGACTCTGTCAATGGACGAGAGAAACTACTGGGATGGGAGCGACTTTGGTCGGATCTTGTGCAGGAGGAGATAAGGCGGGGTACCAGGGATGGATCTTCATCGAAGAATGAAGATGAAGAGAATTTCTCTTTGGTTGCCAAAGCAAGGAAAGTGAGGGGGAAGAAACATCCTTCAAAATCTGATGCTAAAGTCAAGAAGCAGGATTTTTCCAAAGTGAAATGTTTTCACTGTCACGAACATGGAAATTTCGCCACTAACTGTCCACAAAAGAAGAAGAAAAAGAAGGTTTTTAGATCTGTAGCTGGAGAGGCCTCAGCCTCACAATTTGAGCTTGATTTCTCCTTGATCGCATGCTTGGTTTCAAGCTGCATGGGATCGGTGTGGTATCTTGATAGTGGTGCGTCTTTCCATATGACGGGAGACAAAGAGTTGTTTAGTGACTTTGAGGAGAAGGACCTCCATATGCATATAGAGATGGGCGATGATGGTCGGTACAATGCGACTAGCATTGGGACCATTACCTTTGAGAGGGAGTCCGGTAATCCATTCTTGTCGAAGAATTTTATGCATGTTCCAGGTCTGAAGAAGAACTTGGTCTCGGTCACAATGCTAGAAAACAAAGGTTATGATGTTGTTTTCAGTGAGGGAAAATCCTTCCTTCGACATAAAACAACGAGTCAAACCCAGAAGATAGGGGTTCGAATTAAGAATCTCTACAAGCTAGAGGTATATGGTTGCGCTGCAATGGTGGACAAAGTAGAAGAAGTGGTGAGTCGGGATGAGGGCGAATTATGGCACAGGGTATTGGGCCATCTTCACCATGGCTCTTTGAAGATTTTGTAGCATATTTCTACTGGACTTCCCAAGGGTACTCTTGCGTATTTAGATCAGTGCAAGGGATGTACCATGGGTAAGTTTGTGAAGACCACCTTTCATGAGAAGGAAAACCGTGCTTCGGTGATCCTGGAGAGAATTCACACAAACGTGCGTGGACCTTTCTCGGTTGCTTCAACAGAAAAACATAGGTACTATGTTATTTTTTTTATGATTATTCTCGTAGATGCTGGATCTTCTTCATGCATAAGAAGAGTGAAAAGTTCTCAAAGTTCTGTGAGTTCAAGGCATTGGTGGAGAAGGAGTCGGGAAAGCAAGTGAAAGCTCTACAGAGCGATAATGGTGGTGAATACATCTCGGGTGAATTCAAAGACTTTTGTAGTAAAGAAGGAATTCGAAGAGAACTCATAGCGCCTCATAACCCACAGCAGAATGGGGTAGCGGAGAGGAAGAACAGAACGATCGTGGGTGTTGCACGAGTGATGTTGCATGACCAGGGCCTACTGATGCACTTGTGGGTGGAAGCATGAAACACTATGGTTTATGTGAAAAATCGTTGTCTTCATAGAGTACTTGGCATGAGTACACCCGAAGAAGATTTTACTGGTAAGAAGCCTGATATTTCTCATTTGAAGATTTTTGGCTCACCTGTTTACATTCATGTGACAAAGGACGCCAGGAAGAAGCTGGAGCTGACTACAGAAGTTGGGATATTTATGGGGTACACAGAAACACCCCATAATTATTGTGTGTATTTTCCAGACAGTCGAATGATTGTTGTGCGATGGGATATAAAATTCAATGAGGTGAAAGCCATGAAGTTGTCGCTTGAGAAGGAGCTACACTTGCATGTGGAGAAGGAACTTCTTGTTCCCAAAGATGAGCCTATAGATGTGGATTAGCTGCAAGAGGAGATTCATGGAGTGGAGGAGTACACTCAAGTAGAACCAAACATCAGACAAGGCAGAAAGCGTACCACAGAAGCTGAGAGACTAAAGCTTGATGCGGCACAGAATGTAGGAGTCCCTACATCACCACGCAGAAAAAGATGGTCACCTGACTGATTATTTGGATACATGGCTCTTATGATAAAGTGTATCGTGACAGAGCCATATTCTTTTGAAGAAGAAGTGCAGGAGCCCACATGGGTAGATGCTATGGTGGAGGAGTATGACTCCATTTTCAGAAACAGTGCTTGGGAGATTGTTCCAAGGCCGGTGGGAAAATCAGTTGTAGGATCAAGATCGATCTACAAGGTAAAGAAAGTTGTTGATGGGAGCGTCGAGAAGTACAAGGAAAGATTTGTTGCCTGGGGATTCTCACAGATCAAGGGGATTGACTATGAAGAAAACTTTCCACCTGTTGCATGGTATTCTTCCATACGGACCATCCTTGCTCTCTCAGCGCAGATGGGTTGGCACATTCATCAAATGGATGTGAAGATTGCGTTCCTTAATGGGATCATTGAGGAAGAGGTGTACATTGAGTAACCTGAAGGATTTGAGATCTGTTTGATGTATGTCTCACCGAGGAAATTTGAAAAGAGCGTTGTATGGTACAGAAACAAGCACCTCGTGCTTGGTACACCTGGATCGAAAGTTATTTCACTGGACTTGGCTTCACCAAGAGTGAGGCAGATGAAAACTTGTACCAAATTGTGGTGGAGGGTAAACTTTTAATCATTGTTCTTTATGTTTATGATTCAATACTAACGAGTGATGAGCAGTTGATACACTCATGCAAGGCAGATCTTGCAAAGGAGTTTGAGATGAAGGATTTAGGCCTCCTTCATTATTTCCTTGGATTGGAAATAGGGCAGCGAGAAGGTGAATTGTTTGTGTCTCAAGGCAAGTATGCCCAGGAGATACTGGACAAGTTTCACATGCAAGGCTGCAAGCCTATCAACACTCCTCTTCCAGGAAATTGGACGAAAGAGGATGCTACATCAGTAGAGGTAGTGGATGTACTTGTTCTCAGTTAATTGGGTTCGCTCATGTGACTGAAGTCGGTAAAATCGGACATATGCTATGCGGTGAACCAACTTTCACAAGCGATGGTTAAGCCTACCAAGCTCTTTTGGAAGGCAGGCAAGCATGTCCTAAGATATCTCAGGGGCACATCTGAGTATGGTTTATGGTACAAATAGACGGATGAGGTGAAGTTGCATGGCTTCATGGATGCAGATTCGGCAGGAAGCCCAACAGACAGAAAGAGCACATCAAGAGGGATTTTCAGTATCAGATCTACGGAAATTTCTTGGTACATCAGGAAACAAAGATCTGTGGCACTCAATTCAGCGGAAGTAGAATACATGGCAGCAAGTCAAGCTTCATGTGAGGCTATCTGGATGAGGAAGATTTTGGTTGGTTTGTTCGGTTCACATTTAGATCCAACATTGATACATTGTGATAATCAGAGTTGCATTAAACTCTCGATTAATCATGTGTTTCATGATAGATCTAAACATATTGATATCCGGTATCATCATATCAGAGATTGTGTGCAGCGGAAGATCATGTTGCTTCAGTACATTCCTACGGAGGATCAGGATGCATATATTCTGACAAAGGCACTTACCAGGAGCAAATTAAAATACCATAGAGGCAGGATCGGGGTGAAAGATAATCCCTATCTTGTTGAGAGGTAGTGTTGAGATTCAACAAGATGATGAGCTTAGTGAAAAGAGTCACCTTCACTAAGTGGGCCCGTAGGCTATTTTTGGCGCAAGTCTATTTTTAATCTATGTCTATTTCTAGACATGATGATCATATTTCAGAAGTTGCAGGATGCTATTTATGGATGGTTGATCAAGTTCAAAAAATATATGAAATTCTATTTTTAGAATATTGGGCGAATTCTATTTATAGATCGTTGATCTAAAAATAGATGCATTTTGATTATTATTATCTCTTAATAATAATCAGACACTAAAAAACAACTTATTCTCTTGGATCACTTTGTTTCAGTGCACATATGTGGCACATCAGTGGACTGAGGGAATTATGAAATTCCCAAGGGTTTACTGGAGCTAATGCATGGAGGACTCAGTTAGAACTCAACTAGCAGAGTTATGACACAGTTGGAAGAAGTAGTTATGGAGTTGTATTTAGTTTAACTCAGTTAGACTCAATTGAGCTAGTTGTATCTAGTATAACTGAATGATACACTAGTGAGAGTGGAGTGAATTAATTATTTAATTAATTCACAAATAACAACTCATTAATCAACTAAAAAATATAGCAGTTAACTATAGTGCATGGAAGTTTCAGTGGAGACCCAATAGACAGATAGGTGAAAGGGCAAGATGGGCTATCTGTTGTGACTATAGTGATGCATTGATTGCATCACACACACATTGGAGTTGCCAATGAGTATTGCGCAGTCAAGGCAAGAGTGATTCGAATTTATTCAAAGCTATTCTTTAGCAGGGATTATGCAGTGGAGGCAGGCTAGCAGGAGGCAGAGATCGGTGCATGGATTTGCAAGATTTTTCCTGATTAGTGTATGATGATTGTACTGTACTAAGAACTTGATAATATTTGCATGAGGATTGTCATATGATTCCATGATACATAATATATAGTTGGGGTTTCCAACTTCAGGCTTTCCCGGTTAAAAATTTTGTTATGTGCGATTGATTATTTTTATTTATGCTTTACATGTGTGTGCAATTTAATTTTCCACAAAATATTAACAAGTGGAATTGATTCAGTATCTTGCAAGAAGTTAAATATTGTGAGATCAGGTGAATATAGTACATATGCATGCTTAGTGCATATAATTTCTACAATATTCCAAATTAGTTAGTTTATTAGGAATATACAATTTTGTCTTACTTTTTCTGTCTCGTGAATAAAATTGTAAATGAGGAACAATAAAACTCCTAGACAGCAAAATAAATCAATGATCAATGTGAACAGAGCTAAATCTAAGCTATCTTCATAAACACACTTAAGTGGGAAAGAGGCTGGATAAATTGACTAGGTCAACAGGACCGAGTCAACAGCGTTGTCTAGATGCAATGTATCTCCTAGAGGCACAGCACAGTTCATGTCGGAGGCCTCTCATGTGAATGAAGATAAATCATTAAGATGGTTTAGGTTTTGACAATATTTCCACATTATAAAAGGAAGAGAAGGACACCAAGAAGGGGGTTGATGATTTCATATTACTGAAGTTATTGTCTATTTATACATCCCTCATTTTTTGGCTGTTTAGCTGAGAATAGTGTTGTTTAGCACTAGGGTGTTCCCGGTCGGGAATCCCACCTCTTCCATTTAGAAGCTCTTGGAGGAGTCTTGTTACATCTTATCCACTATTAGGAAGTTGGCCAAGCTTCATCTTCCAAATAAAACATAGATCCTATTGAGGATTTGGTTGTCTTTGAAAGATGCAGCAAGTGGAGGCTAGATCTACTCAGATCTAGGCAGATCTAGAGGCTCTTTTCAGTGGGAAAGCCTTCCATCCCATTGGCAAGAGGATTCTAGATCCTTGGAGCTACAAATTTAGATCTTGGCATTAGGCCAAATTAGTGCCAGAGCCTACAGCGCAGTTTCCCTTCCTTAACTGTGTTATTTGCAAGATTACAGTTGCAAGGTGTTTTGGCAACATTTTGGAGGAAAGATCTCTGGTGTTAAGGAGTCTTCCTTACACTATGGTGATCCATGGATTGGCTGTCCAATCCATGTTTGTTTCATATCTGATCTATTATTATTGTACTTACTGCAGAAATCTCTAAATAATTCTGTAGATCTATAACTTAGATCTCAAATCTACTCACTATTCTTCATGTTTTGCTCAAAACCCAAGGGGGATGTATTAAGGAGCTCTTCTTGTATAAAGATCTGAATTAGATTCATATTTTTATATACATATCTGCTCTAGATCTGAATTGTAATATACATCAACTGCAACCCAATAAAAATAACGTTGTCAAGCTTTGCAGTCTCAATATATTGTTGCAGCACCTCAATCTTGAGGGATTCTTCATGTAAATCTTCTATTTTTCTCTTGTACACTATATGGGCCACATTATAGATCTGTTTACTGATGTACATGCAATTATTCAGCCTCCATATTGATCTTCTACTTTAACTCAGTGGAACTGCGTTATTTCTGAAGCATTATTGTTGTGCATGACTGTAGCCCCATTCTCTAGGTGTTTTTCAGCCATACTAGGTGGTGGGAGGTCTGTTTCCCTCACCTAGTTTGATTTTTTTTTCTCTCCTTTTGGATTTAGACACTAGATCCACTGATCTAAGGGATCCAGGAGTTGCAAACTCATTTCAGTGCACCAATTTTTGAAGAGTGCGTTATTACAGCGGCCTTTTCTGAATATTCCCATTCGAGGATATTACATCTTATGATGTAATTGCTCAAATTTTGTTTTTGGTAACAATGTATGATTTTCGCTAGATTACAAAATGTATCAAAAATTTATCATTATCAATATGAGTAACCTCCAGAATAAAAAATATTGATCGCGGTAAATCAAGAATTGCGAAGAAAATATTCAATTTTGGTTGCACTTCTGATTGCTTTGTTCTGATTCTGACTTTGTTTACTAGTTTTGTAAAATTCCTCACGAAATGTTTGCATGAGATCTTGTATAGGTATTAATTTTGTGCCATTGACAAAAAAAAAAAATTGAACACAAGTTTTGGAGGATCTAATTTAATATTTTATACTATAAACATTGATTGAAGACAAGTTTTGGACCATATTCTTTGTGCTTTTATACTATATATAATGTTTTGTAATTAATGACGATAGAAATGAACATTCAAAAATAGTTTTGGATATCAGATATATGTTCCATTTGTATTATTTAGTTTAATCATAGTTATAATTATTTGCATTTGAATCTAGATACAGTTCATGTCAACGCAATTGTGTTCGTTATTATTCAAAACTTTTCAACCACAAAGTCTGATTATTTCATCACAATTATGAGATTGTTCACCAATCTTGTGGAAAATTTTGAAATGATGTTTTGTGTAAGTTTTCTAGAATATGGTTTGAGATTTTATATTATATCTAGTGTTATTTTATTAATCAAAATGAAAATGAATGTTTAACAATAGTTTTGGTTGTCTATTACATATCTGGTATTTATTTTAATAATGGTTATGATAATTGACATTGAGCCTAAGTACAATTCTTTCTACTATAACTATTTTGGTTACCATTGAAGACTTTCAGGCACAAATATTGATTACTTCGTTTTAATTCTGAATCAGCTTACCAATTTTTTGAAGTACTATGAGATGATGTATTTTCATAAGTTATCTGTTTTTGACAGACTTTAATTCATATATGTCTTGGCTTCATGCATATATTATTTCACATATCACTCAGTTGAAAAACATCTATAATAATAATTTTGTCTTATAACTAGAAATATACTTTAGGTAGTTAGGGAAATAATCAAAGACATTTGTGTAAAATATTTAGCTTGAATTGCAAAAAAACATTGATGCACAATTTTTTGTCCACACAAACTTAAACTCATAGATGCCTTAGCTTTGCACGTGTATTTTTTCGCAAATTCCTTAATTTTACCAATGTTAGTGCTAGTAATATTTTTTTGAGGAAAGGCACTTGCAATATATGTCAATAGACATTATAAAATGAGCAAGACTATCATTTTTCATTTTTTTTAATATGTAAATGGCATTGGAAATCTAAATACAGTTATCGATAGACATTTTTTACTAGATACACTTGTTGCATAGGTTTATTTGACATCTTTATTTTTCCATCTTTCTATATGAGTAGTTATAATATTATAGAGATAATCTAACCTCCAATTCCCTTCCGCACAAGTGATTTTGAAAATGATTCTAATCTATGCGAGTATGTGGGGCAAGCCACCATTAATTTTCTTATACTGGATTTTGATCCATCGCACCGCACTCAGTGTTCGTCACTGCAGGTTCCCACACTATTAAATAAAAAATCCAATGAAAAAATATAATTTAGGGCAAGTTTTATTATTTGCATTATTGAAACCTTGTCTTTATATGTTTTAATCTTTAAAATTTTATGAAATGCTATATATTTGAAAAATTTTGTTTTTAATTGAGTTAATTTCGTTGTACATAGTGTGAAAATAAGGATGAAGCTTTCATTGGGCTTCTTCCGTACTCTACACAAGGAAAGCTTCTTCCTCACCTCCGCACTCTGTACACTGAAATCATAACACTAATTATTGTTATATACATCGAAATGAAATGTAAGCTAAAGTACTATGTTATACAGTTACACTACAAAATAATGATTCAATGGAAATTCATTCACACCAAATGAATTACCATTTTAATTTTTGGTATTGTAATATATTTAGCAAGATGCAAATGATTTTTATTATTTGAATTTTAATGGTACAAAATATGTGTTTTCTTATCAAATGTGAAAAGTAAAATGTTTTTAGTGTGTGAAATTGTTAAACATAACCATGGAGAAGATGAAATATGAAAGATATTCATTGAATGCATTACTATTCACAATTATACACATTTATACAAGTCTAGTGACCCTTGGTTTCATATTTTAAGTGGTCTCTTGGACTCCCTTTAATTATATAACTTCCACACCAACCCTTAGAGGATTAGGTTTCCAACATTCCCCCCATTAATCCGAAGGGGTATGTATGATTCCAAGAAGAGAGTTGTAATACAAAATGTACAAAATATGCATGCAAAAACTAGGTTGAATGTGCTCTCTAAAATTTTGGTATAAGGAAGTTATTTAAGTATGACCACCAACACTGGAATGCTTAATGCAGTTCTCGAAACTCTTCCAAATTTGGCATGAAGCTGAAGTATTTTTCTAGAGGAATTTGTTGAAATTCAACAAGAAAATGCACCACATACTAGTGTGGGATTCCAGGTCAGACATGAGTGAGGAATTCAGTGACCCATTAGTGCTAATGTGGGCGTCCAATTTTTAAATAAATTGTAATCTTATCTCGTAAAAACTTGTAATAGTTAACTAAGTGTGATATACTTAGTTAGCTCAAGAATTTAGAGTTGAGAGTCAAAGGGTATGCATGTAGAGTGATTCTATTATTTACAGGGTCAAGTTGCAATTGTAGCACTAGTGTGGTGTGAGTGCAATCAGTTAACTCAAATTAATTGAGTTAAAATCAATTTAACTATTTATAACTGATTAATGAGCTAGTCGAAGATCAAGTGAATTAAAATAGATTTAATTCACAAGTAGTGATCTACCAAGTAATTGATGATTCAGTATTAATAGTTGCATGCATGTCAATTCTGATGACAACCCAGTTGATACAAAGGTTAAAGGCAAGTAAATTATCAGTTGTATTATTAGCGAACTTCCCAGGTGCATTTATAGAGCCACATTTGTAGAGTGTATGAGGTTGTGGTGAGCACACATGCATTTTATTGTTTCATGATTCCTTGGTTTATTATACAATAAAGTTGGAGGGTTTTTGAGCAGTTTCTTTCCCCAGGAAAATCTTGTGTTGTGAGATTGATTTACTTCTTTCTCTTACTTGCATGTGATTGAGCGATCGTGACTTATATTGTGAAAATATTGTAAAAGGATTTAGTATCTTGTTTTAGTACATTGCATGATCGGATTGAATCCATTGGTGTAATTTCTACATAAGTGCTCATAATGCTTTGAAGAGGGAGACCTTCAACCTGGAAAGGGGAGTTTTGAAACCTGCATAAAAAAGGGAGAACCTCAACCTGAAAAGGGAGGTCTAAACCTGTGATGGCGTAAGGATTACCACCAAATCTGGAATGATTAATGCAATTCCCGAAATGCTTCCAAAACTGGAAAGAAGATGAAGTCTTTTGTTAGAGGAATTTTCCCCAATTCTTTGAAGAGGGAGAAGCTCAACCTAAAAAGGGAGGTCTCACCCCGCATATATGGTTTAAGGCTGGCCACCAACCAAAGGAATGCTTAGGGGCATCTCTGTCTCTGGATACAACTCTTAATCTGGAATGGTAGGTTGTGGCTCGGGCTTGCATGAACTTCTGTGTGGCTACAACTTATAATCTGGTATGGCAAGTTGTGGCTTAGGCTCACTTGATGTGGCTTTGAAGCTTTTATATGACCATCACTTTCCTCGCTATCAGATATGAGGTGAGAAGATGGAGAAAAATCAACTGAAATAATGTTCAATACTCTAGAACAAGTTCTGACATATGACTGAAATATCTTCTTGGTTATTGAAGCCCATTGCCAAGAAGCGATCCATCTAAGATGAATCTTTCTTTTTTTAGGATTCTTGTTTTTTAAGCATATGTTTGAAGAATGAGTGGTTTTATTACAGTTCTCACATGCATGAAGATCGAAACATTGATATTTCCTATGGCCAACTTGGTCACAACATTGGAATTTAACATTTTGTTGTTGTTGTTGTGGAAGAGGAGTTGAATATAGAACATCTGAAGGTGAGTTGTCATGAACAAATGCGACACTCCAAAATTTGATGGGATTTGAGTAATTTTGAATATGAAAGGATGCCTCATTATCATATCCAACACTTGTTTTGTGTTTTTTATTAACAATATATTCCCAAGTTCTGATGATGGACTTGGGAAGTGCAAACCGAACATTTACGTCGGCACGCAAATATGCTCCTTCATTGGGCACTAGATATGAATAAAATGCATATTCTTACTGCTGAAGGGATTCTATCTCAATCTACATGATATGATTTTTCTAAACAAAAAAAAATTCAAAAAGATGCCTTTTTTGTTGTAACTCATCTTGTTGAAGTTGTGATTCAAGTTGTAAGAAATCAATATTTTCTTGTGAATTTTGCAAATAAGTTTCAATGTCAAAAGAATTTTATTTTTTGAATTTTACCATCCCATATATAGTGGAATGAATTAGTACATTCAATAAATTTAATGCATCTTCAAGTTTGGCCATTGTCTCAAAAATAGAGACTCAACAATCTTAGTGGAGGTTGTAACAATAGATAAACCCCGACTATTGAAGATTTCAAAAATGAAGAATACAAGTTGTATATAAAACTATAATGTAGGCATACATATCTCACACACTAGAGATGATATTAGCCATAAAAATATTTCAAATATTGACTATAATATTTCCACGTTCCACTAGCCAATAATCGAATTTTTTGGAGTCTGCTTGATGATTAAGAGTGATCTTAAAGTTCTCAGTATGTCATTTACATAAATAAAAAAACTTCTAGAATGCTTAATATATAAGAAAAAAAATATGCTCAATATATTCAAGCACGATCATACTCTGAAGAGAAGACAAGATGAAGCTTCTCAGATTCGAGAAAAGTATCCGAACAGGATTCTGTTTATTATGGAGAACGCTGAGAGAAGTGACATACCAGATATTGATAAAAAAATATATTTAGTCCCAGGAGATTTGATTTTTGGGAAAAAAATTTATGTTGTCTGAAAGAGAATAAAGTTGAGTCCCAAGAAGTCAATATTTGTATTTGTAAATAATATACTTCCTCCAATAACTGCCATGATGGAATCCATCTACGAGGAGCACAAGGACAATGATGTCTTTATTTATATGACATACATCGTGGAAAATAATTTTGGTATACAACCTGTGGGTGTTATTGTATCCATGAATCAAGTCTCAGGAGATGCTAAATGAGTTCGTTTTATCACACTTGATTGCCCTTTGTACCATGAACTGTATAGGAAAAACTACCAGAAATTTGTTCCTACTCCAAAATCCATCAAGAAAGATGTGGGTTGAGATTTTACCATGATTCGTACGAGGGAATAAATCTGATATTTAACCAGAGTGCCCTCAGTTAGGATCCACGTTCTCTTTTTTTGTCTCAGATCTGTGGGAAAACGTCTTCATATATCCAAAACAAACCAGCTTCTTTGGGAAACATCCTAGCTTTTCCTCACTACAAAGTCAACCATGTATTCAAAATACATACGCATAAACACACTTCTCCATTCTATTGCAACGTGCTACAACTTGATTTCCTATGCTTCTGCCAAAATCCCCACTTTACCAATTAATGGTTTGATAGGCAAGCTTCCCTAGATTTTCAAGTCAAATGGATCCAGTTTCTAACTAGAAAACTTCCAGCGACTCTTGAGGTGCGCACTCACATAGGGATGGATCAAAAGGAATCATCTCTTGCTTTGCACATCAAGGCTACATCGATTTAGTTCCTCCACCCTCGCCTGAACTTCCAGCTCCTCGGTCTGGAGGCAATGGAAGTGATGCCAAACAAAAGGATATTTATGTTGTAGGATGAGAGGGGACATGGAAAATAAACATTTTTCCTTTTATATTTTAATTGTATGTAGTAGGGGCACATAAAATAAATAGAGAATCAGGTGCAGATAATAGGTATCACGTATCATGACAAGTTGAAATGGTAGATATACTATGAGGAGGTAGGTTTGAGATGCCAAACTAGCCGGAACAGTGAACCGTAGAAAGAATTAGCTGAAAACACTTGTCTTCTTCTTTTTTATTTTTATTTTGTAGGAACATAATGGCATAGGGGCAGCTCAAATTTGGTTGGAAGAGGGGAAAGTTTGCATCATGGTAACATGCCTTTGCTTTTACAAACGTTAGGAAAGGCGCAAAAAATAAGGAGGAGCGCTCATTTTTACAAAGGCCGCAAAACCAGTGGCTCAAATTTGAGCAGGGCCAGAATTGACCTCCTCTGATACCATGTTAAACATAACCATGGTGAAGACGGAATATGAAAGATAATAATTGAATGCATTATTATTCACAATGATACACATTTATACAAGTCTAGTGACCCTTGGTTTCATATTCCAAGTGGTCTCCTGGACTCCCTTTGATTATTCAACTTCCACACCAACCCTTAGAGGATTAGGTGTCCAACACACTACAAGGAAAAGACCCTCTAGTGGATTTTTTTGAGGAATCCCTTATAAAAATAGCCCAGATATCCATTTTTAGTGGAGGTCACTGAAGGAGGTTGGCAGGTGGATGTTTTTGCCGATGTTTTTTTTGCGATGTGTTTATAATCCTAACATGCACCGATGCGCTTGGCATATATGTCATGCACCGGTGCATAGTAGAGGCTAAAGAAGAATTGCAAAGTTATTTTTAAGTACTATGAAAACAACGATGCACTTCATACATACAATGCACCGGTGTGTACTATCAAATGGCACACCGAGACACTCAACATTTTGGTGCTATTTACTAACGACGACGGCTTGGTGTTGTTTATGTACAATGACGAACCAACATAGGGTTTTTATTCAAAGGAAGCATTGTTCACTTTGTACAAACCAGCCTGGTGTGTCTCAGTAATCCAGCGCATCGTAAAGAAGTGTGGTGCACCATTGATACAACCGCCCGGTGCATCTCATAATCCAGCGCACCGAAAAAGGGTTAATTTTTAAAAAAAATATCAGTTGTAAAAATTTCATTTTTACTTGTTACAGTTGTTATCACCAAATTTATCTTGATTGGTTGCTCATAAAACAACTCAGTGTAACTGTTTCAAACCACTTCTAAATGAAGATTGGCCTCTTCAGTTTGTGAGGGCTCTCTCAATGGGGGTTTATGATTTTGAATAAGGATAGTACTAGATGGTTAACTCTATAGAAATTTTAACTTGTTTTGTATGATTGCAGGTTGAAAAATGCAGGCTTCCTACCATTGGGCTTATGGAGTCAACAATCAGTAATATTAGTGACAGTGGTTCTTTACATGGAAGCTGAGGTAGATAGAGGTTTTTAACAGAGAGAACTCACACACATAACATAGGAAAACACAATCATTTCACCACTAAAGGAAGTCAGAGCATAATACTTATGAATTATGAGTAATTAGAGATGAAATATGCTGCAAGTGATTAAAAATAAAGATATATATCAATAAGACATCAAAAACCTCATGAGAATCTCAGGTCTAGAAAGTATAATGTCACTTTTTATTACTGATAATGGTCAAGAACATACAAGCGGAAATTTGGTGCAAATGTTCTCCAACCCTTTTCTTCTTCAATTTTTTGTCTATAAATAGACATTCTTTACAAAAAGGATGATATACCTGGGGGATAGATCCTCTAATTCTCCTATGACACCTTTCATAACTGAAATTAATAACTTACAATAGAAAATTGACAGCTACCTTTTAAAGAAACCAACTCCTAATAGGACTCTATATCCTATTTATTACATTCCTCTATCCTATCTATGAAATAGTTACATGATGGTTACATAATGAATATCACATGCTCGAACGACACATGATCAAGTTCACCACCACTTTACATATTTAAAGCAACCCTAGATATGTGGAACATATCCCTGCCTTTTAGGAATGGATGACCTTCATCTTCAACGTTGTTTTGATTGATGACCTGGTTGCATGGCACTCCCTTTGAGTCATAAATATCTGCTAATAAGGTCCTCTGATATGCTGGAGATCTCCAGCTGGAAAAAACTGCTTTTAAGATGCTCAAAACCCTTTAACAATTACTCGCTAAGAAAACAAGACAGTTTCGTAGCGAGTTTTAGTAGCATCGGAAAATTGGTTTTTCCATCAATCCTCTTCACTTCTTGGCTATTTCAATACCTTAATCATGTCATGACACCTTTCCACCATTAATATCTCTCCTTAAAACATACAAAAACTGAATTTAAATGCAAAAAGGCACCTACAGGTTTTTTCATAGCATATTTTTGGCTTCAAGCCTGAGGTACGCTACGAAACTGTGCAAAAAACAAGAAATTTTTCCTTTCAAAATTATCTTTAAAAAACTGACCTCCAGCTGCAAAATTTGGGTTCTCTGCATGTAATGAACCTCCTAAGGCATATTCCATCTCAAATTATTACTCTTTTGGTGTTTCCTCCTCATTTACAATCAGTTGACTAATGGGCTCTTCTACCACAGTCATTTTCAATCCTTTCTTTTCCAATTCATCATCAATCAGATCCAATTGCTCTTCAAGATCTTGCACTTTTTCCTTTAATTCCCTGTTCTTGGATTGCAAGTGCAAGTTTATCTTTTTTATGTGTTTGACTTATCCCCTTAGTGGCTAAGTCCACTTTATCAACCTTTCTATATTTTCCAAGGTCTTTGAGACACTTGTGACTTGATCTTCCTATATTTTCCTCATTTGTTCAAACTGAACCTTCTCAACTCTATGCTTCTTTTCTTCTTATTTCAATATTGATATCTCCTTACCTGCCTCCTTCAACTACTCCTTAAGGGTTTAAATTTCTGATATTTCACTAATTTTCTCATTACCCTTCTTTTGTTTGATAACCAGCTCTTCTTTTTCAGGTGAGGAGAGATATATGATGCTTGGTGGCTGAGCAGTTTCACTGACCTTCTGAGTCTCTTTGCTACTTTCCATAACCTTTCTTGTATGTCTGGTCACTGGCTTTCTAGGTTGAAACATGAAACCAGTATCATCACCTGCAAACTCTAATTTTTTAGCTATCTTACCTTTCTTCAACTTTCTTCCTCCAACTTGAATATCTTCATCTTGCACAATGGGTGATTATTCAATGTCAATTGCCTGCAATATTTCTTATAAGTTTCCTTTAGCCACTGTTTGGCTCCTATTAACTCTCTTTCTACCTTGTTTTCTAACTGTTTGCTTCTGTTTTGCAGGTGATGTTTTAGGTGTGTCAATATTCTGCAAAGGCTCTGTCTCCATGCTCATTGGTTCTAGTGGGGATGATCTATTCCCTTCTTCAACTTCCTCTGCCACTGTTGGTGATGAAATATTTCTAGGTTTGGAAGCTCTCATAAGAGTGACAGCATCAATTTCAAAACCACTCATGAATAGAAAGGAAGTCAAATATCTGTCTATTCTTTTCAACTCCTCTAATACCAACAACTTAATCAGACCATGGTGAAAGAGAGAAGTTTCATTTCCCTCTATTTTAATTTGAACCTTATCTGAAATTTTAACTAGATTTCTATATAAATAAAAAGGCAAGTCAAGTGACCTCTTACCCACAAAATGTAGAAGAAGCCTAAGGTGGTAGGAGTAGACCATGTGAAACCTCCCTTCACAGGTAAAATACTTCTACATGATCATCAGAAACTTTGAATATTTTTCCTTCATGAAACTCTTAGGGATAGCATTTGTCAGATCAATTTCACTATGCTCTGGTTTGATGAACTCTTTGCAATCTTGCATTGTGAACTTAATGCCTTTAAACCATTGTTCCCCTCCTCTAGGGATTCATGTTGCTGTTGAAATGTTGTCTGGTGTCACTGTAAGGTTCAACATTCCCACTTTTGAAGTTGTTCCTGTGAAACTATTAGCAAAATCTTTAGAAACCTGTAGATGACAACCCTGCAACCTTTGACAGAATTGAAAGCAACATGTTCTTTTGAATACCTCCATGGAATTTGGGTCTTCATTTAGCAAATTCATGTCCATGGGCTCATACCTGTGGCAATGACCACCTTTTTTTTTTTACTTCCTTGCAGTCATGGGTGCTTTATATCTTCTCAGCCTTGCTTGCTTGATGATACCTCCAAAGTTTAATTTGCCAACAACCTACTTGGCTCGATGAAGCAGCTCTCCAAAAATCCAATTACATGCAAAGATAAATCGGAGTATGACAAAAATACTAATTGGGTCAGGTTTTAATGGTTTAAATGATAGCTCATGCATTAATCATGATACATGCATGCTAAAAAGGGTAATGATGACCTCATACATGGCTTTGTACCTTTGAATTAACCCTAACAGACTCGAATGACCTCCACCCTAACTACTCCAATCATGGAATGACACTTCACATTGATTTTGACAAGACAGACAAGAAAAAAAAAAATTTCGTAGCGTGATTAGTTTAACTTCTGACAGTTTCGCTATGAAACAATTAGGAAATTTCGTAGTGAAAATTGCTATTTTGTTGTATAAAACGCTACGAAAAGTTGTAAAACTAACTTAAGCACCCTTTTTAAATTTTCATGCTTGGGGCATGAAAACTGACACCATATGATGACTTATGGGACATGACATGACGTAAATGGAGGTGGCCTTGAAACTTAGGATAGGTTAAACATGTAAAAAAAATGAAATTTTCCTATACCAACTTGAAGGGCTTAAGGAAACCTTATCCTTTTGATAAATGAACTATATGACCATGTCAAGTAATGTTTCACAATTTTATAAGTGATAACAACAGTGTTGTAGTGCTCTCAAGTACTGGTCTGAGTTTTCCTTCTATAAGCTGCCCTGCCATCGATGCTCCCATTTCCCGCATTGCTTCCATCTATTGCTCACTTTGTGGACTTCAAATTTTGCAAAACAGTGGGAAAATTTGGTTTTTAGGATTTCGTTGCAAAGATGTCTCCTCGATGCTCAAATGTGTAGGTAATCTACTTGTTTCTCACCAAATTAAGCTTTTAGCGGATTAATTTTTTAAATTGAGCTAAATTTCACCATTTTTTTGAAGAAAAAAAAATTCCTGCACGTTGCATTCAAGTCATTCAGCTCGCACCATTCCCGATGCTCCCTATAAATTTACAGGTAGCACCACGAACAATGTTAATAGAAACTGCACCGGGCAGTTAATGTGACATCCTGGTGATGTACGAAGACAAAGAACACCCAATAACAATAAAATATTGTGGTGTGTGTCGGTTTCTGGCTGCACTGACAGTTTTTTTTTTTTAAATTAACAATTTATTTACGGCGCTGCGTTAGTTTACCCGGACACACCGCAGTATTCTATTTACAGTGGTGCATCAATCAAACATAACACACCTAGGCAGTGTGTGTTTGGTATCGCACCGCAGTGATAAATAGTTGCAAACTGGCAGTGCATTGCACTATAACAAATGCCCTGGGGTGGATATGTTTTGTCAACGCACCACCTATAATATTTATTTAAGTAATAGTTTTTTATTTTCGTGGTGTGTGAGGTTTTTTAATGTTTAAACATGCACCGAATGTTTTTTTTATTTTTTTGATAAAATTTATATTTATATATTTGTAAATACATTTGTTATTTAATAGAAAACAATAGGTTTTATGTATGAGGGAGGTTGATGTATTTAATATGTGAATCATTTAGCGGCATCAATGAAGAGAGGAAAGACAACTATAAGAGCAGAGGGATGACAATTATAACATGATACAATAGTTGGAGGCAAGGAAGAGGGAGATACTTTTGTACCCTCACCCTATTACACCACCTACCCAGTTTCGCTTCAGGGAGGTAGGCCTCCTTAAGTTCTATGAGGAGGCTACATCCCTGAAGGGACATAGTTAGTTATTAAGAAAATTGATCTACAGGTGGGATTCCCACCGACATGCATTCCATGTCAGTCCTGACCAATGGTACTAGCCCACTGAGGAGGAAATTTATTTTATTACTGACCTATCTAGGAGTGGGGAGGATTTTCCCCAGTTTCCTGATGTCCCCGTCGGTTATGCAGCAAAGAGTCAGTTGGTGTGCTCCCAAAGATGCATTAGGGATGATATACTTTCTCTTGTTGATTTTCAGGTGTCTAGTGGACAACTGCGGATTTCTTCTTTTGGTTTAGAGGAGGTTAGGTGCCTCTCACTATTATCGATGACCATTTCACATTATACTAGTGACGGTTAGCGTATTATTTGCCCTATTTTATTTTATATTGATTCTTTATTTAGAGGCCACAACTAGTTATATTCTCTGCCATTTTTTTGCGGTAGTTTTGTATAGCCTTAGATAGATGTCGTTCTCAAGCATGTGGGAGGTTGACCTTCCCTTTTTCTTCAGAGTTGTTTTGTTTATTTTTTGAGAGGTTTTCGGAGACGATGCCTACTTTTGTGCAGTAGCCTCATAGGTTGATGATACAGGTACGGATGAACATTTGGGGCAAGATGATGCCCAAGAGGGGCATGTCCGAGTATTCGAACAGGATTTCTAGTGATGCATTGGAGCTGCTAGCTAGTGTGGATGATCACATGTTTGTGATGGTGTCATGTCCTTACGCTGGTTTTGATTGGCGAGGGTGTACCAACATCCTCTTCACATAGGATGAGCCACAAGATGCTAGAGGTAATATTAGTGTTTTCTTTAAATTAATATAGTTTCATTTTATTGTCTTAATTAATTAGAATAAAATTTATTCTAACATGTTCTTTAACTTGTTTTATTAAATTGTTTAATGAAATTATTTAATTATTGTTGTGTACTATATATTTTGTAGATATTGGCACATTCGTTGGGGACATGATTCCACCCCCACCGAATGATCCCATAGATGATGAGGAGATTGTGGAGGCCGTAGAGGGTGAAAGATATCCTCAAGTGTAGATACCCGCAGGCATGCAGCGTAGGGCGAACATTCGATTCAGGATGGAGTTAGGAGACCGAATATGTAGACTCCTGGTTGATGAGGGAGTCTTCCTTGTGATGATCAGAGAGACCCAGGATGACCGTACACTCACAGATATTTGGAGATACATTCCCCACGATATGATGAGCCTTATGCGTCATATCGTCAGAGCTTCCAAGCTACTAGAGGCTATGAGGGATAGGCACCATGGAGATGTGTGACACAACATCTCATTGGATGATCATGATCATGAGGGGATAGATCTTTCTAGTACTCCCCCTCCTCCTCCTTCACCTCACGGAGATGAGCAGCCAACATATAGTCCTGAGCAGACATCTTCTAAGCATGCACCGTCTCAGTAGGCACCTCCTGAGCAAAAACCATCTGAGCATGCACCTCCTGAGCAGGCACCATCCACTGAGCAGATCTCCACTAGTTATAGTATTGATGTACCACCAGATATTTGACATTTATATGCAGTTCTATTACAATTTTATATTTTTGAAATTATATATATATATATATATATATATATATATATATATATATATATATATATATATAGGGCATGTATTTTATGTTCATGTTGATGTACTTAATTTACATTTTGGTGTTCATCATGATGTCTATATTGTTAGGACATGTTAGATATGTTCATTTAATGTGCTTGCAGATAGATGTGTATGTTATAGAAGTTATTTGACATGAGATATATATTTGATGTTTGTGTTGTGATGATGTTATACAATGCTTTTTTTTTGTTAGATAATCATAATCACGATGATTAGATAATGTTAGCGAATTTGAATGTGTATTTTAGAATATGATGTTTGTACGATGCTTATCATGATCGTGATGTTCATTTTTAATATTAAATCGTGATATTTATTAAAATTGTAATTGTAATGGTATATATTGTCATGATTCAATTTTATTAAAGTTGTAAAAATTGTAAAATTGTATTTTTAATTGTATGTATCGTGATTGTAATTGTAATTGTATGTAAAATTGTAAAATTGTAATTGTAATTGTAATTGTAATTTTAATTGTAATTGTATACAGTAAAATTGTAAAATTGTAATTATAATTTTAATTGTAATTGTATGCAGTAAAATTGTAAAATTGTAATTGTAACTTTAATTGTAATTTTATGTAAAATTGTAATTGTAATTGTATGTATTTTCATGATTCAATTTTATTAAAATTGTAAAATTTGTAAATTTGTAAATTTATCAATTAAAAAATACATACATACATATAAATACATACATATGATTTATTAGATTGCATGAACCATACCACGATTGTGTGAAACATGACCAGGCTCCATTGATGGAGTAGATACTCTTTTCCTCCAAACTGTTAAAAAAAAAAATGAAACTTATTAAAAAATAATTTAACTCACAAAATTGATAAAAAAATCAATTCCATATGTATACATGTATTTACATGGGGATAAAATTATATATATTCAATAAAAAAATCAATTCCACATATATACATGTATGTATGGGGATAAGATTATATATTCAAATGTCATTTAAAAACATGAACATTTAATATAAATACCATGAACATCCCCCGATCCATGATCCCCCTCTCTCGTAGAGGCATCTGATTCTATTAATGTTCACCTCAAAGAATCACATGCCAAATGATCATCCTCCATGTATATATATGGATATCTATAGTGGACATTTACAATTATTTTTAAAATCACTATTTAAAATAAATTCAAAATAATTCACAAAATTGATGTAATTTAGTACACAAATTTTGAGCACAAACACAAATTATGTAAAACACAAAACTTTCAAAGCACAAATTGATGTGTAAAACCCACTTTAAACAAAAATCTGTTGAATTCCTACACATTTTAATTTTATAAAACATGAATTTCACCAAGTTGTGATTACATGGTAGGAGCACACTTGGTATATAATTGAAAATAACACATGGTCATTAAAAATGACACATTTATAAGTAAAAAACACACCTATCAAAGATATGTTACAATGTCCATCAATAAATTTTGAAGGAGAACGTCTCAACACTAATTCATCCTTGAGAGATGAATCTTGAATTGGAATTGCCCCATACAATACTAATTCATCTTTGACAGATGAATCTTGAATTGGCATTACCCCACACAATAGATCACCAGACAGCTTATTAACATTTTCACAATGTCTTATACGAAAAATTTGAAATTTTCTAACAATATTGTTTTCTTTTCCATGCAATTGTTTTAGCCTCTCCTTCTTAACTTGGTACACGCATTTCATCTGGTTGCACACAATTTCAGAATTGGTGAAAACTACAATTCCATTTGATCCATACTCCCTAGTTGTTCCCAAGCCTTCTATCAATGCAATATAATATGCTTCATTGTTTGTTGTTCTTCTTGGTATATTCATTTTTCTTTGGAGGACCTTGTTAGTCGCAATATTGCAAAGCACATATGTAATCATTGTTTTCCCTGGATTGGGATAGTAAGAAAGATCTATGCATAATGTCAATTTTTAAACCATGTTTAGTGGGTTTTTTATCCTTGAAAATATATATATATATATATATATATATATATATATATATATATATATATATATATTAAATGAACATTTATTGAAAAATCCTTAAATTTTATGGGAGAAATGACATACATACGTGGTTTTCCTTAAAGTCTATGGGAGAAATGACATGTGCATGGTTTGCCTTAAATTTTATGTTAGAAATGACATGTGCATGGTTTGCCTTAAATTTTATGGGATAAATGACATGTATATGGTTTCCAAAAACATTATAAAATGCCTTAAAGTTTATGGGATAAATGACATGTACATGGTTAAGTTTATGGGAGAAATGAAATGTACATGGTTTCCAAAAGCACTAGCGTTTTCCTTAAAGTTTATGGGAGAAATGATATGCACATGTTTAAAGTTTATGGGATAAATGACATGTACATGGTATCCAGAAACACTATCAAATTCATTAAATTTTACACGAGAAATGACATGTACATGGTTAAGTTTATGGGGGAAATGGCATGTTGGCATGGTTTCCAAAAACACTAGCAAATGCCTTAAATTTTATGGGAGAAAAGAAATGACATGTACATGGTTTCCAAAAACACTAGTATTTTCCTTAATGTTTATGGGAAAAATGACATGTACATGGTTAAAGTTTATGGAAGAAATGACATGTACATGGTATCCAAAAACACTTGAAAATGCCTTAAATTTTATGGGAGAAATGACATGTACATGATTAAATTTTATGGTAGAAATTACATGTACATGGTATCCAAAAGCACTATAAAATGCCTTAAGTTTATGGTAGAAATGACATGTACATGGTTAAGTTTATGGGAGAAATTACATGTACATGGTTTCCAAAAACACTAGGACTGTCCTTCAAAATTTAGCTATATAAGTTTTATAAAGGTGATAGACATGTGAATTTGAAAGAATCATTGCATTTAGTTACAAGTTTTATAAAGGTGATAGACATGTGATTTTGAAAGAATCCTTGAATTTAGCTATAAATTTTATAAAGGTGATAGACATATTATTTTGAAAGCATCCTTTCTGTTAAATGAGTAACAACACATCCTAACCATTATGGTTGTTTAGGTGATAGTGGACCCATATGAGGTGATATACACATTTACCTAAAAGTTTTATAAAGGTGATAGACATGTGATTTTTAAAGCATCCTTATTGTATTTTCTAATTCATGGGTTTCTAAGAAATGACATGTACATGTGGTTTCCAAAAACACTATCAAATGTGTTAAATTTTATGGGAGACAAGAAAAATGGCACTGGTTTATCTCCTCTTTATGGCAGACAAGAAAAATTCCATTGTTTGTCCTTTTTATCTCCCATTTATTTCTAAGGGTTAGATGGAACATTTAAAATTTTTCCTGACCTTGAAACTCTTTATTTACTTACCTTGATTCCAATGCATTGGATGTGTATTGATTGGGGGATTCTCATTTTGTTGTTATTTTATATTACTATTGATAGCCTTGGTTCTACTTCCCATTATTACCATTTTCCAGCTACATTAAATTTAGATTCACTCTAATCCAATTAAAGGATATGTCTTATCTTTTGGAACACTTTTCAAAATGGTTGTATTCATAGATGAGAACATTCATTACATTAAAAAAGAAATTGTTTGTAGTTTATATTCTATATAAGAGTCCAATTGTCAAATTCAAGTCCAAAATAATTTAGAAGTCCATTTGTAGTTCAACTTCTATGAGGGTATAAGTGAAAGCATAAAAACATTAGATTCTATCTCGTTTTCCTCTAATTTTATATATTTAATCCAATTATTTTGTTGGAGAGATAGGAATAACAAGACTAATTTTGTGACATATTTCACTAAGTGAAATAAATTACCATTAGTCTAGGTACAGTCCACAAGAACCTAAAATCCAAGGGCCATTCCTAAAAACAAAATCGATATCACTCAGTAGTGAAAATTGGAAAGGGAAATATTCTTTGCCATAGACATGGAAGTTTGAAAAGGACTTCTTCCTACAAATGAAATATCCAATGTTTCTTAATCAATCCCTCGAGGTTTTTATTATTATACTATTATGTAGTAAATATTTCCACCATAATGTGGTCTGTGGTCTGCATGATATAGAGACTTCTTTTCTACTTTTATGGAGAGGAATTTAAGTTTAGATACTTCTTATGTTTCCTAACAAGCACACCTTAGAAGTTGCAAAATATTTTATAGCTTTCTAAGAGGAAGTTGCAGGAATATTTTCCAAAGATTTCAAAAATGTTTCAAAAGATCAAAAATGAGGGAAAGTCGCCCTCTCTGCCTTCGAAAAACCATTTTAGTTTCTCATCTCAAAGTTTTTAAATACAAAATTTATTATCTAGGATTATTTTTAACTATATGGAAATGGATTAGGGAAACAAACACACTATCCTATGGGACTTAAATAAAAAATCACATTTGGAATCACAATTATTGATATGATGCCTATGCTATTGTTGGAAATGAAAGTTCTACCTTGCACAAAGACCATATTTTATTTGAGATAGAATGATAAAGGAAGGGTTTTGTTTTTTTGAGATATAGAATGAAAAAGCATTATTTTCATTTTTTAAGTACTTGATTTAAAAGCATTATAACTGGCCCAAAGACATATTGCATCTATAGCCAACTTAACTACTCGGAAATTCAGAGTTCAAACCTACTAATAGCCTGCAATTGGTCTAATTATTAGGTGGAGAGGTTTAGTCTCCATAGGTCTCAAATTTGAGAAGTACACTACCGAATTATCATCAGAGTCCTGTGGAATGTGTCATACATTTCATATATTGAAACATAAATTTGTCAAGTTTGACCAGTAATTTCAACAACTTAACTACTAGGAAATTCAGAGTTCAAACCTACTACATGGCCTGCATTTGGTCTAATTGTTCGGTGGAGAGGTTTAGTCTCCATAGGTATCAAATTTGAGAATTAAACCGCCAAATTTTCATTATATTCCTATGGAATGTGTCATGCGTTTCATATATTGAAACATAACTTTGTCATGTTTAACCAGTAATTTCATATATTGAAATTAACTTTGTCGAGTTTGAGCAGTAATTATAATTTCAAATGGATTTTGAAAAGGAATGTTAATTTAGGAAATAATTTTAGATGGATGGTGATTTTGTTGTTTGGTTTTTTATATTCTCCAGTGTTCTTTCACATGGTGTTAAAATTTATAGGTGCATGAGTGAGCATGAAAAATGAGATTAAGCGGATAGCATATTCAACTCTGCAAAAAATATAAAAAAAATATCATTTCTTTCCTTGGCTAGGTATTAGCTTTGTTATGTATAGTACACTCTTCTTGTCACTTATAAAAAATATCTTGTCTAGTTTGGTGTCAATATTAAGATCATGTAGCCTCTCAAATGTTTTTTCAGTTGGTACTTGGAATCATGTTCTCTGGTTTACTTTTAGAGATGGTTAAAATATAGAGGTCCATGAGTGAGCATGAAAAATTAGATTAAGCAGAGAGCACATTCAACTCTGAAAAATATAAAACAATATCATTTCATTTCTTAAATATAAAAATATATTATTTCATTTCTTGACCAAGTATTAGCTCTCCTATGCATATTACACTCTGGCTCAATCCGAAAAATTAGAAAAATTATATAGACTTGAGAGCTACTCCAAAAGCATTTCTTTAATTGAAAAAAAAAAATCATTGTTTTCTGATACAAAATAATGTGAATACAGACAGACAGACAAATTAGAAAAATTATATAGACTTGAGAGCTACTCCAAATGCATTTCTTTAATTTTAAAAAAAAAAAAAAATCATTGTTTTTTGATACAAAATTAAGTAAATATAGGAAGATAGATAGAGCCACATTTCACAGAGATTAAATAATAGGACTATACACCAAGCCTTATACAATATAGAGCATATAAATAAGATAAGAATATATTTGTATTTTATTTATTTTCATATATATATATATATATATATATATATATATATATATATATATATATATATATATATATATATAATAAACCAAGCATCATTGACTCTTAAATTAAAATCATTTTATTCATCAAATTAAGGATCACATATTTAATAGAATTAATTCTCCCATCTTGAATATCGCCATATTGCTATACAAAAATTGCTTGCATCTTTTTTAGTTATGAAGCCAAATTATGTATGGAGCTTCAGATTATATAAAAAACATATGGATGATTTAATGATGTATTTAATGATGCTTCAATGCCTAGAGGAATTAATCTTACAATCAGGCCTAATGAAATGAAACAATGAAAGCAACCTACGAAAGTAAGATAAAGTTGTAAAGGACCTTAAGAAATAATAGAGAAAGCAATTGTGAGGGCATGAAAACTCTAATTAAATGAAAAAATAAAAGCAACCTGTGAAAGTAAGATAAAGTTGTAAAGGACCTTAACACAGAACAGAGAAAGAAACTATGAGGGCATGAAAAATCTAAGATAAGAAGGTTATACTGCCTAGTTAAGAAATCAAGTTGCCCAAGTCTCCATTTGGAAAGAGAATATAGTTGAGTTGGATAAAAGGCCAAAAGAACATGATAGTTTATAGGTAGAATGCCTCAGGATCTATGTACAATACAAGGAGCATAAGGTAGTTTCTTTTACAACTCAGTCATCCCCAGGAAAAGGGCCTTGAAGCTGCTCAAGGAACCCACACAATAAAGAGAGATTTGAACCAATGGATAAGAGTTATAGCATACCCATTCTATGAAAATCCATTTCAAACAGATGTTCAATTCATAAAGTTTTAATTATGTACATTTTCACAGACAGACAGAAGCCAGTGAGTTGCAATTATGAATGAATCTTCTTCACTCCAAGATTTCAAACATTTTATGAAGTAGATTAATTTTGTAATACAAGACCTCTTTTGTAATACCCATCATTTTATAGAGGACTGTAGCTAAATATCCATTTAGCTACATGTGATAAACAATTAGGTTTGGATTCTAAATAATGTCAAGGGTCTGAGGAGCACATAAGCATAATGGATTGACCAAATATAGAATGTCATAGTCACTAGGTGAACACAATAATGAGGTAGAGCTTCTGTACTTTGAAGTAATGGGTCTCATAATCTATCAAGGTGTTATAAATAGAATAAATAAATATCTCTCTAGGAAGATCACTATCATCTAACTGCATGAGAACAGTGAAAATGGTGTTAGAGAGAGGAAAAACATAAAGGATAAAAGGTGATTTGATCAGCTAGTTTCAAAAAAACCAGTTGATCCGCCTGAAACACCCGTAGGAGTGGTTTACTCAGAATCTATTGATCCACCAGTTGAAGTTGATGACCATGAATGGACTTTCATTCAAAAGGGTGGGCCCAACCCAAATCAAAGGTTTTGGCAACCGCTCTGCTTTGGTAAGGTCTAATCTAAGGTCAACCCAGATAAAAGGAACTCATGTTCTTACCACATAGAGTAGTTATCAAGGGATAACCTGCTTGTTGTGGTCTTGAGTTTGTTGTGTTTTTTTTCGAGACCTTAGCTCTTACAGGTAAACCCTTCGAATCGTAGTTCTTGAACATGATTTTTTTCCTTACCTCTTGCCCTTATTAATCTAAAAGGTCAGGTTACCTTCTGGTTCTATCACTGTAAGGTCCCTGTGGTAAGATGAAGGTTATAGAGCAGGACTAAGATATTGTTATGTGTATTTAGGGAGAGCTAGACTATCCAAGTAGGTTCCAAAACTATAGGATTAAGAAGGATTTTAATTACTCTAAATCATGATAACAATTTTTATCTGAGAGGGTCTCATTCTTAAGAAGATAAGTGAGCAGATGGGATAAGCCCATGCGTTGATTCTGTGATGAAATGATGAATTTCCCCAACTTGGTTCTTTTCAATATGAGTTCATTACATGTTTTATTAGTAGTTTCATAAAACAATCACATTTGGAATAATTTATTGATATGATGGCTATGCTATTGTTGGAACATATTTTTCTCTTTCAGAATATTAGAACTACAAATTATATGAAAATAGTCAAAAGTATTTCTTTGGATTACTTGAATGAACAAGCAACAAATATGTTGAAATAAAAATAACCGGCATTTCGTAGAGGACTATGTACCTAGAAACAGACAGTGCATTTCGAGGAGGAAGACGAGGATACAATGAGATAGCACACGCCAATCAGGTAGAGAAAATGGTGAGGAGGAAGAATGAGCATGCCCAGGACTCAAATCAGACCAGGAAGAATGAGCACGTTGAGGACGCAGAGCAAACCCCAGGAATCCTACACAAAATTTGCAAACAAAACAAACTAAAAATAATATTAAAATAAGAAAAACAACCATAAAGAAAAATAATAACAAATTTACAACCTCTTATTTACCTTCGCACCTTCGCTTGCTCCCTTACTGGCCCCTTCTAGTTCAAGATCAGCGCAACACACCTAAACGATAACAAAGATCTCTCCAACGGTAACAAAACACAAAAATTGCAGAGCTCTCCAACGGTAACACAACACAAAATTGATTGAAAACTTGTTGTAGTCTAGGGGCCACTATATTTATAACAAAAATTTGGGCCAAATTATAGCAAAAAATTTGGTCGAACTTTTGTTGTCAGTTTTCCTATCTCTAGCCAAAAAAAATTTACCCGCGTCGTCAATGTTAACGGTAGAACCAGTTCGGCCGAAGTAATTTCAAAACTTCGACCAAAATTCCTAAAATTTTGGTCGAACTTCCTAAAAATTTTTCCGACCTGTTGGGAGAATGAAATTTTTGAATGCACTTCTCACGAAAGTGTAACCCAGCTTCACATTTTTACCCTACAATAAAATTTAGCATTTTTACTATACTACAGGGTTTTTTTCTGAATCATCAAATGTTTCAAATTCTGATTCTCTGAATAGTGTTGTTGCTCGAAATTATTTTGTTGCTCCACAGTGCTCTCTTACTGCCGGTATGTCTCTTGTGAAAATCCCTCCCTGAAAAATTTCGCAAAAATAATGAAATAATGAATAGATTTTACTATTTAAAGAACTTTTTATGAAATTAGATTTTCGAAAATCGTTTCTCAATAATTTTTCAGTTTACCGCATTTTTTTTCACTTTAAAAAAATAAAGTTGTGCTTTTTTTTCCCGATATTCAGTGTGTTTGTTAACTAACAACACTGGTGCGTCTGGTGATAAAATCGCACCAGTGCGGTTAGCAGTACATTAGCACCAATAACAATAACTCATTTTTTAAGGCACCAAAATTACTTTTAGGTATGTACACCAAAATTTATCGTTGATTTTCCTCAAATGCATGGATAAAATATCATAATTATATCAATGGAAAATTATTCAAAATCCAGCTTGTTCCATAATATTTCTCAAAGTCCATCATAGAGTTCTCCCTATCCATCTCCAGACGTAATTACTTCATATTTTATTTATATTTCATTATCTAATTGAATTTATTTATTTTTATCCATGTTAATAAACTAAATAAAATTGATGCATACAAATTTTCAGGTTCATGTAGATTCATTTATTTATATTTCATTATATAATTGAATTTATTTATTTTTATCCATGTTAATAAACTAAATAAAATTGACGTATAAAAATTTTCAAGTTCATGTAGATTCATAATTGATTTCATATGCACAAAACATTCAAACAGTTCAAAAACGTCGGAAGCTCTTATTAGGTGCAGCATACTGCAAGGCGTAGTTGGTAGATGAAAATGGACAGTCGCTTCACCCTGCCAATTGTAACATGTCATATTCTAGCCACAATCTTGGGAAAAATATGGTAATAATTGTTTGGTATAATGTCATTATTTCTACATCAAACCAATTAATCATGCATTTACGTACTTACTAATTGATATCATCGATATTGTACTAATCATGTTCCAATATATTTTTTGAAATTATTAGGATTCTAGTGATGATGAGTGACCTACCTACCATAATCTATTTCACCCTGGGACAATGTCAAATCGATAGAAGGCTAAATTAAGAGAAAACATCATAGAGGAATGATACCAAGAATGGTTGAATCAACCACCTATTCAATTCCCACTACGTCCAAATTCACCAATTCGGAATGACTATAGCAATAGTAGTTCTTCACAATTTGTCAATGGAGGCAATCAAATAGAGGTTGGTATGGATGATTACTTAAGGGATACGACTGCCATGGAGGAAATGTTGTTAGATTCATTCAGAATGATGATCAGCTAGGGGATGATGCTCGTATCACTGATACCTCTTTCGAAAGCCTTAAATTTGCTTCCACCACCCCTCTCTTTGGACCTGGCGATCAGTCAATGTCTACCTAGTTGGGGAAAACGATGTTACTATACAACTTGAAAGAAAAATTTTCCTTGTCGAATGAATGTTTATCAGAACTTTTGAGGTAATTGACAATCAATTCCCTTATATTTAGATAAATATTGTCACATAATAAACATTACAAATGGTCAATTTTATGAACATTAATAATTATTGGCATTGTACATTTAATATTGTCCACCAACTATAGGTTATTCAAAGATAAGTTTCTTCCTAGTGATAATGTCTTGCTCGGTAGCTGCGAAGAGGCAAATAAATTTTTGAAAATGTTGGGTGTTGAGTGCATATCATATCACGCATGTCCAAATGATTGTATTCTATATAGAGTATAATATGCAGACGAAGAGATATGTCCAAAATGTGGGCATGACAGTTATGATAAATCAAAAAAGAAGGGTAAATCACGTGGTCCTCCTTTTAAGATATTGAGGCACATGCCTATAATCCCAAGGATTCAAAGGCTCTTTCATTGCAAAGAATTAGCCATGTTGTAGGGATGGCATGCCTTACATAGAAGTGAGTTGGGAGTTATGTGAATCCCAATAGATTAAAGAGTCATGAAGCATATAGAGGATACATGGCCCAAAAAATTCAAGGATGAAGTACGAAGTATATGACTTAGCATATCCATGGATGGCATCAACCCATATCCCCTCCAGAACACCAACTATTTTGTTTGGCATACGGTAGTGATCAATAAAAATATCCCCCATGGTTGTCCGTGAAGAATGAACATCTTATGTTGGTTCTCATATTCCCTGGTAGAAGACAAGTGAAGAATATGGATGTCTACTTACAACCACTGGTAGGTAAATTGAAGTAATTATGGGATGGGATAAATGTATATGATGTATCAAGACCCATCACAGAAGAGAGGAGTTTTACGTTGTATGGAATATGTGCTTACATGACATGTGATTATCCAAGCTTAGGAGTTTGCTCTGGTAAATTACATGTTTATTTATTTTTTTATATACATAACAATATTATTTCGCATTTAAATTTAATTCGTTGTAATTGTTATGATCTTCATGATATTCTTTAACGTGCCATGCATATTGTATATAATAATTTAGAAAGTCTTGTAACAAAATGGTATTATGGAAGTAAGTGTTGTGGACCTTCTCTAAAATCTAGATGGTCCAACGACCTATGAAAGCCAGTGTCTGACTGCTCCAGGGTATTCCTCCTAGAAGAACACCCTTAAAAAAGAGAAACATCCAATTTCAATGGTAAATGAGAGAGAACCCAAAGGCCTGCAATAACGACACCAGCTGAATGGCTTAGAGCATATGAGAGAGAGAAGGAGAAGGAGTTCATAGAAATGTTTGATTCAAATGGGGAGCCTATGCTCGATGATCCAGAATTCTTCGACACCTATGTTGAGAAATTTCCCATTGGGATGAAAAGGAAATCTATCTCTTATGACCTCCCATATTGGGAGCATATTAATATTACCCACTTATTAGATCCCATGCATATATTTAAAAAAAAAATCATCTTCTTTATGAAGGCACATATCATCGAAACAAAGTGACACATTGGTTGTTAGGAAAGATCATATTACTTCAAAAACTAAAAAGAAACATTGGCCAAGAGAATTAGAAAGTACAGGATAGGTTGGTCCCTCTAATTGGTATTTCAAAGAAGGTTATGTCCCATGGATTTTTAAAAAATATGACCTTTCTTTGGCAAAGGAAGTTATAATGGGTGTGAGGGTACCATCTTCATATGGGTCTTCACTATGGCGCTACTTCACCATGGAAGACCATTTGTCGGGGTTGAAATCGCATTACCGTTTGAATATTCTAAGAGTACATATAATGTCAAAAGCGTGATTTTATTATTTGTTATATTAATATTTTTTTCCCATGGGATCATAAAATATAACTAATTTTGTATGCATGTGTTTATAACTTTGCTATGTCATTATCCTTTTTTCGTGCGTGGGTGTGTGAAACATGACTTCTCCCAAGACCTAGGACACGCCATATCTAAATTATCTACGTTTTCACGTTGGATCACATCAAAGGAGATTCATGTGGCTAGTATTCCACGGTGGCATCAAGAGATAGTTGAGATTGTTTGTATGTTTGAGAAGGAACTATCGACGAGTTTCATGGACTTGCAGGTTCATCTTCTAATCCACCTAGTAGATGATTTTGAATTAGTTGAGGTGGTTTCTTGTCGTTGGATGTTCTTCTTAGAGAGGTACATGAATAAATTGAAAGGTTTTTTTCGAAAAAGGACAAAACCTGAGGGGTCTCTGGCAGAGGGGTACATATCGTATGAGTCTTTATATTATTCCAATGAGTACATCAAGAAGATCAAAAACACACCCGGTGCAATGATTTGGGACAATGAAAGAGATGACGACAAAAGAGAAGGGGAGCTTCTCCAAACGAATGGAAAAAGGTGTTTGATAAAGAGTAAGATACTTATAATTTGTCAAATTTACACAAAGTAAATATTCACGTTGAACTTTGATATAATGTATATCTTGATCTCATATGTACTATATTTTGGTTTGATTTCATCAGCGAATGCAGAAATTGAAGAAATCAATAAATTCGTTCTTTACAATTCTGAAGTGACACAACCATGGGTCACATTGTACGAACAAAAGAGGATGAAATGGGATAGTGACAGGAAAGAATTCAGATGGATGAATGGTAGAAGCATGCATTTTCCTCATCATTTAAAATAAAATATGCCAATTATTTTCCCCAACAGTTGATTTGCTAACCAAGTCAAAGAGAAATATGGTGCAACCAGTCGTTACCCGCGTGCTGAAGAGGATGTGCTAAACGTAGGGATTGGGTGCAGCAACTCAGTAATAATATATCTATGTACATTTTAAAATTAATAATACACCTTTGAAATGTAATATATATTTTATCAGATCAAAACGGGATTGGGCCCTAGCACTAACAACTATTCAGAACTCAATTGTCTCAGACTGCTTCTTATTTTCTCCTTAGAGAAGAGATGCAACAGGATAAAAATATTTGGGGACTCAAAGATCATTATAAACTGGTTCAATAATATTGCTGCATGTCATGCACACTCTCTTAGAAATTTTTTGGATGAAGTGCTTGCTCTTAAAATTCATTTTGATAACATTACTATCACTCATATTTAAAGGAAAAGGAACCAGGACGCTGACCGCTTGTCAAAAGAAGCAACACAAATAACTTGGGTACACTGGCATATAATAGAACACCTAGGAGAAGACATATATCAGCATTATCATCATCCTTTCTTAGAGAATTTTGGGCCCCCAGAGCCTCTGGAACAGCATGTCTGATCGAAGGCTTTATGGTTTCTTTGTTATGTTTTGATTACTTTCCTTTGCATACAAACATTTATTATATGATATCCATGTCTATAGGGGCATGATCCGTGCCAAATTTGTAAATATTTTGCTATTATACAGTTGAAAAAGATTATAACATAGCACTACTAATATTTTTTGAAAACTATTGGATATGCATGATGCTTCCTCAAGAAAATGTAACATGTAATTTTCCTTACAATTAATGAAAATTATGAATATTTCCTGGAAAAATAAGTAGAATTGATTGAGTTTCTTCATCTTTTAATAGTGGACATGATTTCATATGTGTGTGAGTG
Source organism: Pinus albicaulis (assembly GCA_034641835.2). NCBI lineage: Eukaryota > Viridiplantae > Streptophyta > Pinopsida > Pinales > Pinaceae > Pinus > Pinus albicaulis. The sequence goes on from CM076582.1 coordinate 210,625,705, forward strand.
TGTGCCAAGCATGCACTTAATTATTATTTATCCTTATTATCATTATAATTTAATTTTTTCATAACATAATATATTGGTCCAACATATGTTAGCATCAATGTTACAAACAATGTGATGGACATTAGAATCTTTTCGATAATGGGTTGTAAAAATCACATCACTTTTCTTGTTATAATAAATCTTGACAAGCATAGGTTTCCCTAAACCAAATTGTCATGAGAATTATAAAATGCAATGATTTTTATAAACTTAGGAATTGGGATATAGTAAATGATTTTTTCATGTAAATTTCACTTAAAAATAAAACATTTCACAAAATTTATGAGGGAAATTTATGACAATTTACATATCCTTTAGTGGGGACCATAATTATGATAGTAATATAGTAACTTTCATGTAAATTTACATACAATTTACGTATGTATACAAAGAAACTTTTTATACCAGGAAGGATTCCATTCATACTCATTTGTGTTGCACAGGTATTTCTTGCAAATCAAGTATTATAACCTTGGCCAGGTCGAAACATAGTAGAGGAACCACTAAGACCCGCATCCATCTGCATATCAAAACCAACAACAAAAGTATCCACCGGCTTGGCCCATATATCATCATCCAAACTAGCCATATTGCTCCCATGACGTTAAAACAGATAATTCACACTCAGCTACCTATCAATTCCTCTTGGAGTGCTTGCTAATGCATCAGGTAACACAGCAGCTTCAAAGAGGCAATGTAGAGGCTAGCAGTAGTCAGATCTTTATCACCGAGATGCAGTATACTTATCCAATTTTGGATGTTTTTTTTCAGTTGCAGAAATAAACTATGATGTAGTGCAGTAGAATTTGGCAGTGGCAGAACCATGAGCAGCACGAATGCAGATTCAGAGGGAGTTGCAGTATAGATGCAGTGTTGACAGTGGCAGTGTCAGCAACAATACAGATGCAACATTTGCGCAGAATTAGTGGACAGCATGTCAGACATTAGCAGCGTAGAGGGAGATGCTTCAGATTCAGAACATTATGCAGTAGGGCATACTATTAGAGCACATTACTCACTAAGAGGGAGTGTTAATTTGGGGTACTTCTATTGATAAGTACCCTTCATCCCTATTTCATGATATATATCTTTGTTATTTTTGTGACGTGATGTTTAAAGTTTAAAGGGTGTGGACTTTATAAATTCTCTTCCATATAAATATATAGGTTAAGAATACAAAGGTTGATGTTATGTTTGACTCACGGTGGCACGTGAATCTCATTGCATCATAGTTGGTCAACACTCATAGAAAATCTAATTTTTCACTATTTTGTTACCTTCAAATCTGCATGCACTTATTTACCCATATAAATGGATATGTTCTTGGATGATCGTGAAATTTTAACCCTAACATATTGACCAACTATGATGCAATGAGATTCACATGCCACCGTGAGTCAAACATAACATCTTGATGTCCCAAGATGGGGATGAATAGCTCTTCCATATAAATATATAGGTTAAGAGAAAAGAAGGAAAAAACAACAAACTCAAGTGTTGGAAATATTCTGAGATGAAATCTAACGACATTATTCCAAAGATGAAGTAGGGAAATAAAATCCTTAAGCATTAGGATTGTTCATATCCCTGTCTCTTTCGAGAAGAAGTGATGTAGATATAGATCTATTCATGTTAAAACAATAAACTTTTCCTTTCTAGATTTTCATGTTTGAAAACCCATAAGGAAATAAAGGTTGAAAGCATCAGTGAATGTCCTTATTTTTACCTCTCTATATGGGAAGTGATGTAGATATAGATCTAATCATGTCAAAAGAATAAATATGTCCTTTGTAGAATTTCATGTCTGAAAAACCCTGAGGAAGATCAAGATGCAACACGAAACTAGTAATTTAGACCAAGAAAAGGAATAAACCCTTATAATCCTAAGGATTATAATTAACATTACTAGAATCTCCAATGTGTTATATAACCAAATCATAATATATATATATATATATATATATATATATATCAACAACTTGAAAATAAGCCTCTTCAAGGGGGCAACCTCCTTTTAAATCACATAAATGAACAATTCTTGGATGATACTAAAATGAAAAGACCTCCTTGGTATATATAGGAGTCTAAATGGTCACAATATAATCTGTGGCTACATAACAATAATAATGAAATGTCACAACAATAACAATATGGGGACTACATGAGGAAAAACAATAACAATATTGTAACCACCCCACCCCACATTTACCTACGTTAACATACTTACCAAGGTAAACATGATAAACATGAGCTAAGAGTTATTATGCATGACCCAACTCCCATGGTGCAGTTATGGAAATGCGGTCTAATTTGCCAACACATGCAATTCATTTTTACAAACACTTTGCAAACATAGAACCTGTAAGTCATGGATGCATCGTTTGGTAATTTTCACATTAGTTTCATCATATGTTCATCAAGAAGGCTTATTTCCCTCACATACTTGCTGCAAGAAACACGTATTATCTCATGCATCCATATAAAATAACTAATATCCTTTCAAACCATGAATTAGATCTAGATCGAAAGCACATTGTATAATAATAAATACACCATGCATGTAGCTTATACCTAACCAGCAATAATTCCATGATAAACCAAACATGTAAACAATAGTAAATCAACAACTATGCTCGTTGATCATTAATAAATAATATCACATATTAACTTATGCAAAGTACCAACCAAGTTAGGGACTTCCACGCACCACCTGACCATAGATATGGCTGAGCCAAATCTCTCTTTAGCCAGTCACCCCCATGCCATATTCCAAGCATGAATGTGGGATATCATAAAACACACTAATAAAAACCAAACCAGGGCTTCCAGAGGCCAAACTACCCAACCCCTTAGCCATTGATTCCACCTCACAGTCGGACATCACTAACCATCACCAGATTGGTCTCTACCCAAGTTTTCCAAGGCTCCAGATCATTTGTTCCAACCAAGGCTCCAATTCTAGTAACTCAACCCACAATTGTTGTCAGGCTCCAGAGCGTGCGTCCAACCAAGGCTCTAGGAATAATAATTCAACACACCAAGGGCTCTAGAGCGTTTGTCCAACCAAGGCTCCAGAACTAGTAACTCAACCCAAGATATTACATGGCTCCAAAGTGTTTATCCAAACAAGGCTCCATGAACTAATAACTTAACCCACAACTAAAGGAACATGAGAACCAACCAAAAAAAAAAACATTGAAATGAACCCACAACACCATGGATATCCAAGAAATGGAAAGCTTAGGAAAATTCACTGTCGATCCAGGAAATCCTCCATTCCAATTAAATATCATAGCCAAACAACCACATGCAGGTGCCATGCATGTCAAAACTAGAAAGGAAATCATACATGCAAATCGATACCTACAAAGAAATCCAGTTGTAGTCGTTGATCCTGTTGTCCTCTTGCGCTTTCCTGCCTTTCCTTTGCCTTTTTTCTCCAAATCCAAAATATTCCACACTCCTCCAATATTTCTCCAAGAAAAATATAAGTGTCCAAGAGTATGAGAGATAATATAATGAGAGATCCACCATAGAAATGACAAAAGGTTTGATCAAAATATTTCCCATTGATCCTCAGAAGCCTTTTTATCAATGAGGCATCTATTTTCATCATTTTCCATAATTTTCCTTCAATTTCCTCCTCACATGCAACCTATGACCTTTCACCTTCCTTTTCTTCTATTTTCTATTATTTTCATAAATAAAATGCCAATTAACGTCTCATGCATTTCCAAAGCCTTGGGCCATTTCCTTTTCCAATTTATTTTAGCCATAATAAACCAAATGAACACCCACTAGGATATTTTTCCCACCATTCATCTTGTAATATGTGTCCCATGACCTTGGCCTTATATTTTTTACATGAATTTTTAACCAAGGTTGTTACACAACCCTCCCCCTTAGTGAAACACTATCCTCGGTGTTCAATGACACCTACAACCAAAAAAACAAAACATACTTCCTATGGAGCTTTATAACAGATCTCATTGTAGTATTTATAATGACCATTATTGAAAACTTGACAAACATGCCGTTTACTGGAGCTTTATAACATAACTCATTATGGTATTTACAATAACAACCACATTTGCTTCAACCAGAACATAATCATATTGTCTATGGAGCTTTATAAATCCAGATCGATACAGTATTTACAATAATATACACATATACACATTTTATCAACTAGAAAATAGAAGGATATGATGCATGTATCAACAACAAGGGAATCCATAGGCTCACACCTCCACCCTCAAAGAAATACTAAGATTCACCTCCTTCCTAGGAAGTCCAGAATCCACTACCAAATTCAAAGTCTACATCCAATTTCCCACGCTACAATCCAGTGTCACTTGTCCTCTCAATGAACAGTTACTAGCTCATTGTTCCAAGGCACACTCCCAATGTGCATATGACTCCATCTAGCAATGTTAATGACCAAAACATATCCATCCCCGGATTTCCCTTCTGTAGAAATTATACAAACAATGTGTATACCAATGGATTCAATCCGATCATGCGATATGCTAAAGCAAGATATTGAATCCTTCTACAAATTAATTGCTGAAAATAAACAGGAATGCCAATCACAACAAGTAAAGAAAGAAGAAAATAAAACCACAACACAAATATTTTCTCGAGGAAAGCTTGTTGCTCAAAACCCCTCTATATTCTATTGTATATTCACCAAGGAATCATCAAACAATTACAATGCACTCTTCTCACAAGAGTCGGTTTCACTCTCACAACTATCTCACACTGATACAAACAAAATCAACCAACACTTAGCCAATTTGCAGCCTCTACACATCATGCCTTGCTTCCACAATTCATGTGGAATGCAATCCCTATTCTTTAGGAATTTCAGCCTTCCAAAACTAGGCAATGCTCATGGGAAATCCTATGGGTGTTTTACTGCATGCAGGAAACCTATTAATAATACAACTGATAGTTAACATCCCTTTAACCTCTATCTCATTCGGGTCTCCATCAGAACTGAAATGCATGCAGTTATTAATAGTAAACCATCATTTACATGGAAAATTACTGCAAGTGAATTAAATATGATTTAATTCACTTGACCTCTCACTGGTGCAACAAACAGTTACAATTAGTTAAATTGATTTTAACTCAATTAATTGAGTTAACTGATTTCTCATGCGTTAAATAATGCATTAACTACAACTTGGACTCAAAAACTAATAGAATTACTCTACATGCCTCACCAACCACCCTCAACTCGAAATTCATGAGCTAACTGAGTTTATCACACTCAGCTAGCTATTACAAGTGATTATGAGATAAGATTACATTTTATTGTCCAATTTAATTAAGGGAAAATTAAATTAGAAACACATTTCTTGTTGACTTTTCAACACTCCCTCTCAATAAGAAAGGGATTATCAGTTACCTCGATCCTGCCTCTACGGTATTTGAATTTTCTCATGGCAAGCACCTTCGTCAGAATATCTGCATCCTGATCCTCCATGGGAATGTACTGAAGTAACATAATGTGTCTTTGAACACAATATCTGAGATGGTGGTATTGGATGTCTATATGCTTGGACCTATCATGGAATATCGGATTAACCAAGAGTTTTATGCAACTCTGATTATCACAATGTATCACTGTCGGATCCATCGGATGACCAAACAAACCAACAATAATATTTCTCCTCCATATGGCCTCACATGCAACCTGAATGGCTACCATATACTCTACCTCAGCTGAACTGAGTGCCACAGATCTCTATTTCCTGTTGTACCAAGAAACTGTTTTCGATCCTATTCTAAGGATCCCTCCAGATGTGCTCTTTATGTCTGATGGACTGCTTGCGCAATATGCATCGATGAAGCCTTCAAGATTCACACCCTTTGTTCATCTGTACCATAATCAATACTCTATAGTGCACCTAAGATATCTCAAGACATGCATCCTCGCCTTCCAAAACAGCTTGGTCAGATTAACCATAGGTTGACTCAGCTAGTTAAATGCTTAGAAAATGTATGGTCTAGTGTTCACCAAGTACATTAGTGAACCCACAAGCTACCTGTAAATAGTCGCATCCACTACGTCACCTGTAGTAGCATCCTCCTTTCTCCAGTTTCCTGCAAGAGGATTCTCCATGGGTTTGTAGCTCTCCATGTCAAACTTTCTCAGAATATATTTGGCATGCTTTCCTTAAGAAACAAATAGCTCCCCATCCTGCTGCCATATCTCCAAGCCAAGGAAATAGTGAAGGAGTCCCATGTCCTTCATATCATACTCTCTTGCAAGATCCTCTTTGGAAGACATTATGAGTTTCTCATCACCTGTCAAAATAAGATCATCAAGATAAAGTATGATAATCAAAATCTTACCATCAACCACAATCTGGTACAGGTTCACTGTAATATTCCTACTTAGCCTAGCTAAGAGGAATATGCAATTTTGTCAATTTTTCTATTGCATGAATAAATGAATAAAGGAGGACATGTAAAACTCCTAAAAGAATGAATAAATAAATGCCCCATATGAACATGGATAAAACTGGGCTATGTAAATAAATCACTTGCAGGTGTGAAAGGGGTTGGAGCTGTGATACCGGGTCAACCTTGACCAAATCTACAGCATTGTCTAGGTTTAATGTACCTCATGAAGGGACAATGCAGTTCTAGAAGGAGGCCCCTCATGTGAAAGGAGCTAACTTATCAAGGTGGTTTAGGGTTTGCAGAGGCTTTCATCTTATAAAAGGAAGGGGAAGGCAGAAAGAAGAGGTTGTTGATTATCTATATTTCTGAGTATATTTTTTGTTTAGACAAACACTATTCTCTGATGTTTAGTGGAGAATTGTGCCACTTAGCACTTGGAGCTCCTATGCAGGGATCTCACCTCTTCCATTGAGGATTCTTGGAGGAGTTTTTGCTGATTTGATCCACTATCAGGCTTTGGGCCTAGCTCTTCTTCCAACTACAGCGCAGATCCAGTGAGGGTTTGGTTGCTTTTGTAAGCTGCAGCAAGTGGAACTCTAGATCTGTTCAGATCTAGCTTGTATTGGATCCTCTTCTCAGTGAGTGTGTCTTTTAACCTCCTGGAAGAGTGAATCCATTGTTTGAGCTTCAGATTTGTATCTTGGCATTAGGCCATCTATGTTATTCAAGCTACAGTGTAGTTTTCCTTGAGGAACTGCGTTATTTTCAGTGGCGGTTCTGCAAGGTGTTTTGATCCCATTTTTTATGAGAGATCTCTAGTGCTGGGCTTTTCCTTTCACTTTGGTGATCCATGGATCAGCTTGCTGATCCATGTTATATTTAGATCTGATCCATTTCAATGTAAAATCATCTTCAGAAATTTCTGAATCATTTTGCAGATCTGCAACTTAAAACTCAGATCTACTTTTTGTAATGCATGATTTGGTCAAAACCCCAAGGGAATCTTGTAAATAAGTCTTTCTACTTTCCAGATCTGAAATGGATCTGATGTTTTGTCAACAGATCTATCCTAGATCTGAGATGTAATTTTCATCTATTGCAGCTCCTAAAAATAATGTTTTTAAGCCATTTTTCAGTTTATATATGTGTTGCAGCCTTCTTTTATGAAGATTTCTTGCTCTATTGTCTCCTGTATTCTACTGTATAATGTAAGAGCATCAATGTAATTATGATTTTCTGTTGTATACTCATAATTTGATCATATTTTATGGCCTCCTACTCATTCTCTCCAAGACTACGCTATTTCTGAAGCAGTTTCTTGTGTATAGCTGCAACCTCTCTTGTAGGGTGTTTTTTAGCTAGACTAGGTGGTGGGAGATCTGTTTACCACACCTAGTTTGATTTGTTTTTTCTCCCCTTTTGGATCTAGATTCCAGATCTTTTGATCTAAGGGATCCAAGGGCTGCTAACTCATTTCTATATATATATATATATATCTCAGGAGTGCGTTATTTCAGTAAGCTTGTTGTGCAATCCCAATTTTGGGATACTACACTGGTATCAGAGCTCCTTTCTTGGCACAGCCTGTGCTTTCATTGGAGAATCATAGCCATGCTGCATTCAGAATAATATGAGCCTCTTACTGAGAGGGAGAAGAGGTATCAGAATAGAAGTCACAAGAATTTTGATTACAGCACTAATGATCAAGACAAGAGTAAAGCCCCTAAAACTGCAAGCGATAAAGAAGGAAAAAAGTTTGCAAGAACTCTTTTGGTGGCAATGCACTATCTTACTAGAGAGATCAAAGAGATGAGGATGGACAGGATGAGGGAATCTCCTGGGAGATTTCAACCTGGGGAGAGCTCTAGCATATCTCACCACTACACTGGTCAACCAGTGAACCAGCCACAAGCTTCACAAGCTCCACAACGCTCCACTATGCCTACCTTCTTGGCTGTGGAGAATGAAGAACCACAGGAGAAAACATCCCTCGAGGAAAACTTTGTGGAATATGAATCTCAGAATCACGTATTCAAGGACCACTTGAGTTTCCAAGAGTTTTGTCACCTCAAGGAAGGGAAGACTGTTGGGAAACCAGCTCCAAAAATAGAAGAAAAGAGATATCAACGCCTTAGAAATAAGCCACTTCAAGGGGGCAACCTCCAATACATTACATTAATGAAAAAATCTTGGATGATTCAAATTACAAAACCTCCTTTCTATATATAGGAGTCCATGGGGCCACAATGTAATCCTAGTGGGCCACAATGTAATCCTAGTCGACCTAACAATAATAATTTAAGGGCATAATAATAACAATATGGGGGTTACAGGGGTACAATAATAAAAATAAGGGGGTTACACTAACAATTATAAGGGACTATACTAGTAATATAGGGACCTAACATGTCCCTCCCCTTCAAAAAGTGTTGCCCTCAATGCTTGAGTAGCTCTGGGTGCTTTTGTATAAAATTCTCATCCTCCCATGTAGAATCTTCAGTGGGTAAGTTCTTCCACTTGATGAGATACTCTGAAATTGATTGATTTCGTAGCTGTCAAGTTCTTGTTTCCATGACTGCTTCAGGTTCCAATATTATTTTTCCTTCCTCATCAAGTTCGGGCAATATTGTTTGAACTAGAAGATTTTCACCTATAACCTTCTTTAAGCATGAAACATGGAAAATTGGATGCACTCGTGAAGAAGCGGGAAGCTCCAATTTGTATGCCATAGTACCAATCTTTTGCAAAACCTTGTAAGGACCATAGTACTTTGGCGATAATTTATTATCCTTCTTAGCTTGCTTGAGAGACATTTGTTTGTATGGTTGTAGCCGTAAAAATACCCAATCTCCTACATCAAAAATTTTGTCGCTGTGATGTTGTTTTGTCTGTTGTTTCATTCGATTTTGTGCCAAATTTAGGTTATCCTTTAACAGTTGGAGAACTTCTTGTTGATGCTCGATGTGATCTTCCACTGCTTGAACCTTTGAATTTTCTCTTAAAGATGATGTGATGGAAGGTGGATGATATCCATAAAGTGCCATAAATGGGGTCATTTTTGCTGCAGTATGGAAGGAAGTGTTATACCACCATTCAGCGAGAGGTAACCACTTGACCCATTGTGTTTGTTTATCAGATACAAAACAACGAATATATCCTTCCAAAAAATTATTTATGATCTCAGTTTGACCATTGGATTGAGGATGATAAGATGAGTAATGAGCTAATTGAGTACCCAAACAAGAAAATAACTTCGTCTAAAAATTTCTAGTAAAAATGTGATCTTTGTCGCTCACAATAACCCTTGGGTTTCCATGTAGCTTTTGAATTGTGTCCATAAATGTAGTAGCAACTGTAATTGCTTTAAATGGATGTGATAATGCACAAAAGTGTGCATACTTGGTAAGTCTATCAACTACCACCATGATGACACTCTTTCCTTCGGACTTAGGTAAACCTATGATAAAATCCATTGAAATCTCCTCCCAACATTGACTTGGAATGGATAAAGGTTGTAGAAGTATCGGGGTCTTAATTCTCTCCACTTTATTCTGCTGGAAAACCAAACATTCCGCCACAAACTTTTGAATATCAGATTTAAGGCCATCCCAAAAAAATTCTTTCTTCACCCTGTGGTAAGTTTTTAAAAATATTGAGTGTCCTCCTAAAGGAGAAGTGTGCAATTCCAGAAGAATCTTTTGTTTTAGTTGGGAATTCTTACAAAGATATAAGCGATCTTTGTACCATAAGGAATCATTTTTCCAACTAAATGTATCAGATGTACTAGGATCTTGCTGCAACTTTTGAAGGAGTGTCCATACATCTTTGTCCTTCTTCCATTCATCTCTTGCTTCGGTTATCCAATCTGGTTGGATAATAGAAATGGCACAAAGCAATGCTTCCACCTCTTCATTCTTTCTTGAGAGTGCATCTGCAACAACATTAAGCTTCCCTTTTTGTAGATTATTTCAAAGTCATAACCCAACATCTTTGTGACCCATTTTTTCTGCTCTTCTGAAGATAGTCTTTGTTCCAAAAAGTGTTTAAGACTATCATGATCAGTTTTTACCTTGAAGTGTCTTCCCATTAGGTAAGTTCGCCACTTCTTTAGTGCATGCAGTATTGCTAACATTTCCTTCTCATAAATAGGTTTTTGTAAATACTTTCCTTTGATTGGACGACTTTCAAAAGCAATGGGTCTTCCTTCCTGCATTAAAACTGCACCAATTCCATTTTCTGAGGCATCACATTCCACAATAAAGGTTTTTGTGAAGTCTGGTGTAGCTAAGACCGGTGCTAGGCACATTGCCTCTTTAAGACGTTCAAAGGCCTTAGTTGTTTCAGGAGTCCATGAAAATGCATCTTTCTTCAATAATGTTGTTAGAGGTGCTGCTATTCTCCCATAATTCTTAACAAACTTGCGATAATACACTGTTAACCCGAGAAATCCTCGCAACTGCTTTATGGTTGTGGGAACTTTCCATTCCTTAATGGCTTTAATTTTGTTAGGGTCCACTTTAACACCCTCGTGAGATACAATATGACCCAGATATTCCACCTCTTGTACTCGAAAGAAACATTTGGACTTTTTTGCATATAATTGTTTCTCCTGCAATAGTTTGAGCACCCTGTCAACATGTTCAACATGATCCTTCCAAGACCTGCTGTAGATTAGTATATCATCAAAAAATACTAGCACAAATTTTCTAAGGAAGGGTTTGAAAATGGAATTCATCAACCCTTGAAATGAAGAAGGTGCATTGGTAAGGCCAAAAGGCATGACCAAAAATTCATAATGACCCTCATGAGTTCGAAATGTTGTTTTTGGAATATCTTCAGTCTTCATTCTAATTTGATGATATCCTGAACGAAGATCCAACTTGGTAAATAAATTGCTCCATGTAATTCATCCAATAATTCATCAATCACAGGAATGGGAAATTTATCTTTAATGGTGAGCTTATTGAGCTCCCTATAATCCGGACACATTTGCCATGATCCATCCTTCTTGTGTACCAATACTACAGGAGCAGAGAAAGAACTATGACTAGGTTGAATTATACCCACCTCTAACATTTCTGCAATCATACGTTCAATTTCACTCTTTTGGAAGTAAGGATATCTATAAGGCCTGATGTTTGGAGGAACACTTCCTGGAATCAAATGAATAGCATGATCATGATCATGAACAGGTGGGAGTCCTTTGGGAGTTTCAAACACCTTGGAATGATTGTCCAAGACTTGTTGGAGATCTGCAGAAATAGATGATTTTGATGTTGGAACTTCTAGTGAGCATAATTGTGCAATTACGCCTCGTTTTTATTTCTTTAGAAGATTTTTCATGACATTAGAGCTTATTATCTTTCCTGGCTTCCCTACAATACCTCGTAATTCGACTTCCTTTCCTTCTGAAAAAAATTCCAAGAAAATTCTTGAAAATTAAAAGTTACCGTCCCAAAGATTGTAACCATTGTACTCCTAGTACAACATCAGCACCTCCCATAGGAATGGAAAGCATTGGACTAGTCAACACATATTCCCCCATGGTTAGCTTGATATTATGGCATTTTCCAGGGCAATTTATAGTTCCTCCATTTGCAACCATCACTTGACATTCTGGTGCTGGGTATAGGAAACAATTTAATTCCTTGGCTACCTTACAATGAATAAAATTATGGGTGTTACCTGAATCAATCAACACTATTACCTTTTTCTTCTTGATATGTCCTTCTATCTTGAGAGTTTGAGGAGTGGTAATTCCTGCCAATACATTACACGATATGGTCGGACTAATTTCTTCCTCTTCTTGGGTTGGTTCCTGGTGTATATCTTCTTCTTGTTCATTTTCTTCTTCCTCTTCACAATCTATGTAAAATAATTTCTTCTCATCACACTTATGGCCTTTAGTGTATTTTCTATCACAACTGTAGCAAATCCCTTTCACTCTTTTTTCTTCCAATTTTTGTGGTGTCAACCTTGTAGGTTCTGGAAATCTAGGAGTAGAAACACTTCCCTCTTTATAGAAGTGAGTGGTAGGCTTCCTTGTCGCCATAATTTTACATTCAATTTTTCTTGCCACCCTGAATGCCTTCTCCAATGAATCAAGTTCCAAAACATGAACTTCATGTTGGATGTTATCCTTTAAAGTACCTATGAAGAGATCAATCCTGTGTTCCTCTGGAATATCAGTTAACCTTGTATTCATTTTTTGGAAGTCCTCAATGTGCTCCCCCATTAAACACTTATGTTTGAGATTTATCAATTGGATAAAGAAGGTGTCACTCTTTGTATCCTCATAATGTGCTATTATTTCCTCCGTAAAAATTGACCAAGTGACAATTTTTTTATGAGAGCAAAGCCATCGATACCATACAAATGTATTTTGTTCTAAATGTAAAGTTGCAATGCATACCTTTTGTGTGTTTTGCACATTATGAAGATCAAAATATTGCTCCATCTGTAGTATCCATGTTATAGGATCCTTTCCATCAAACTTCCTCATATTCATTTTTGGAATATGGTGGTTCTTCCCACCAGCATTAGATTTTATGAAATCACGATTAACATTTATTTTTTTCTCATCATGAGTTTCCTCTACTATCTTTTCACCATTAGGAAACATTTCTTGTATCAACTTTTTCAAACCTTCCATGTCTGCTTTTAGATCATTCTTCATGTTTTCCATTTTAGCTTCCATGTCATCCATCTTAGATTCCATGCCATCCATCTTAGATTCTGTGCCAGCTTCCATGCCATATATCTTAGATTCCATGCCATTCTTCAAACCATCCATCTTAGATTCCACGCCTTTCATCAAACCATCCATCCTAGTTTCCACGCCTTTCTTGAAAACTTCTGTGTTATTTTTTGTTGCTTTTTGCGAGAGCGAAATTTGTTGCACTTGCTCTTGTAATTTTGATATGTCATGTTGCCATTCTTCATCTTCATGAGTCATATTAGAGCTTTCTAAAGGCTTGATGGGTGTTGAATTCTTTTTAGGGGCCATTTTAGAATCCAATACTAATATATATTCTACAATATTCCCATGGAATCAATTCAACTTGATTCTTCCAACAAGACTTATGCAATTCGGAAAAACAATACACACCTTTTACTTGCTTTTGAGGAGCTTGAATTTGAAATTCAATTATATCTATAATTGCATATCCTCAATATCTGAAATTCAGCCCTGTAGTAGCCCTCTAAAGCTTCTTTCAAATGTCACAGGTCTGATCTGATTTGGATTCTTCAAGGTAAAGTTATGTCCAATCTCCCACAATGACCCAATTTTGGACTGGTTCAGTAGAGTGAAATTGTACGACTTGCCACGTGTCATTGTTTCCTCCTTTGGCTCTGAAATTGATAGAAAAAAAACTATAGTCTGTGTGCTTGTGGTCACTTTTTACGGCATTCCAATCCAATGCTCAGAGAGAGATCTATGAATATTTTCCCACGGTCACCTCTTTCAGATGAAATTTCGAAGCCTCAAAAAGCACTAACTTCCACAGATCATATCTCCGAAAATATTGTGAACCAATATATGAACTTTTTTGACGATGATCCTTAGGATTGCAGCTTATCAGTCTAAAAATTTCAGCTTCTGAACCTTTGTAGAAAAAAAATTATTACGAAAATACCACGATGACCTGTTTAGGATAAATTCAGGAGCCTACAAAATGACCTAACTTGCACAGATAATATCTCCTAAAATATTGGGAAACAAGATCTAAAATTTTGCAACGACGTTCCTCAAGAATGTTTCTTCTCACTCTAAAAATTTCAGATTCTGAAACTTCATAGAAAAAAATTTATAGCGAAAATGCCACGCTGAACTGTTTGGAGCAGCGAAACCCTAGAATCTCAAAGCTCTGATACCAAATGTTGGGAAACCAGCCCCAAAAATAGAAGAAAAGAGATATCAACGCCTTATAAATAAGCCACTTCAAGGGGGAAACCTCCAATACATTACATTAATGAACAATTCTTGGATGATTCAAATTACAAAACCTCCTTTCTATATATAGGAGTCCATGGGGCCACGATATAATCTAGGCCGACCTATTTTGTCAGGTAAGAACATAATAATAACAATATGGGGGTTAGAGGGGTACAATAATAAAAATAAGGGGGTTACACTAAAAATAATAAGGGACTATACTAGTAATATAGGGACCTAACAAAGACCAAGGCATCAGTATAGAGATGGTGGGTCTTTCCATAATCATGATAGACATCACTCTATGGGTGGATTATTTTTGCCCAAGTTTGATGGGACATTCACCAGTTCTGCCAAGGTATGGGTAGAAAATATGGATATCGACTTTCAGTTGTACAATGTCCCCAAGACTGAAGCCATCAAGATTGCAACTCTACACTTTGAAGGTGAAGCACACAATTGGTGGTTCCATGGGTTGTCTACATCGGTTCATGCCAATGTGACTAACTATTCTAAATTCACTAGAATATTGGTGGAGAGGTTTGATAGAAAGGATTCAGAGGCACCTTTCATGAGCCTTGCAAAGTTGAAGCAATCAGGAAATGCATAAACTTATATCTCTGAGTTTCTAAGGTTATCTGTTATGGTTCTTGATATGTCCGTAGCAAGGAGGGTGTACATGTTCATCGATGGCTTGGATGAACCTTTGCATGGGTTGGTTAAATCTACCAAACCCATCACTTTGCATGATGCCATTGAGAGGGCTAGAGACCTCCAAGATGCCTTGCCAAAAGCAAAGGCAACTTTCCAGAGTAAGGCCTCTCACCTTTCTAAAGGGAAGGAAGAAAAAATTTCTCCTTTCAAGGAGAGCTCATTCAAGAAGCCTCTTCAAATTGAATTTAGGAGGGAGCTGAGAAAAAAGAAATTGTGTTTCACTTTCCAAGAGTCATGGGCACCTGGACATAGATGCGCTACTAGGAAAGCACATTACATTGAAGTCTTCTCAGATTTTGAAGAGGAAGAGGAAGATGATGAACCAAGGAGGGGTCACAACATTGATAATGTTGAGGTAGATCCCACACCATCTAGAGTTGGGGAGGGAGCGTTTGCTCCAATGGGTGGAACTCTTGCATCTTTGAGAGGAGTGCCTAAGTACTTGACCCTAAGAGTACAAGGTTCAGTCATGAATCAGAGGGTATATGTACTGATTTATAGTGGGGAAACCCACAACTTTATTGATGGTCATCTTGTGCAGAGGAGAGAAATCCCTACTGATACTTTTGAGGGATTCTCTGTTTTGGTCCTAGGAGATAGGACAATGTAATGCATGCAATATGTCCCATCACTCTCAGTCACTACAGGGTCCTACACATTGGTGGATCACTTTTTTGTAGTTGACATACCAGACACCAATATCATTTTGGGTGTCCAATGGTTGATTACATTGGGGAAAGTCACCACTAATTGGAAAGCTTTGCAGATGGAGTGGGTGGTCATGAAGAGTGGTAAACCCAAAATGATCCAAGGCATTCATACTTATCCCTCACCTAGAACTTCCACACAAATGACAGAGATGGATTTGTGCAGTGGAAGCAAGGATCTCACAGTCCCTTCTCTTATGTTCATGAGGATTCTATAAGGGACATTCCTATCTAGTGGCAAACCACCTGGGGAACCACCAGATTCAGATCTTGTGGGGGAGGCCTCATAAAGTGCTACTCCAAATCTAGATCCAGGGAGGATTGGAGAAATAGGAGACCAAACTACAGCAATGGAGGGCTTGAGACAGCTCAAGAATGAGGGGGATATTCTCCTTGCATCACTATCACCCTCTCTCTTTCCTAGATATTCACTGTGGGAAGAAAAGAGCAGAAGGAACAACCTTCCAACACACATCTTTGGCATGAGTGATGTCAAAGGAGAGATCAACAGCATGATAGGCACTTCCATGGATGTATCATTAGTGCTGTCATTGTTGAATAGTGTGGATCTGTACTGGAAATCTCAACTGCTTGTAGAGTATTCCAAATATCTCCACATAGGTATGATACTAGATGACATGCAGCAAGAAGAGGGCTACTTAGTCCAAGGAGGAGTCATCTATGATCATGGTATGGTCTTCTTAGCTACAGCTTCTAAGCTCAAGCAGAAGATACTACAAGAGGAACACAAATAATTCTTTCTCAGCCATCTGCATTCAATGAGGATCTATACCCTAATCATGAGGAGATTTGATTTGGAAGGCTTGAGAGAGGAACCACATCAGCACTTTCAAGAGTGCATGTGTTAAGTCCCTATATTAATAGTATAGCCCCTCATTATGTTAGTGTAGCCCCTCTTATTGTTATTATTGTACCCCTATAACCCCCATATTATTATTATTGTGCCCTTAAATTATTATTGTTAGGTCGGCTAGGACATTGTGGCCCACTAGGATTACATTATGGCCCCATGGACTCCTATATATAGAAAGGAGGTTTTGTAAATTGTATCATCCAAGAATTGTTCATTTATGTAATGTATTGGAGGTTCCCCCTCGAAGTGGCTCATTTCTAAGACGTTGATATCTCTTTTCTTCTCTTTTTGGAGTTGGTTACACAACATTTGGCATCAGAGCTTTGGATTCTAGGGTTTTGCTGCTCCAAATAGGTCATCGTGGAATTTTCGCCATAACTTTTTTTCTACGAAGTTTTAGAAGATGAAATTTTTAGGGTGCGAAGATGAAATCCTGAGGAAGATTGTCTAAAAATTTCAGAGCTTGGTTCGCAATATTTTCGGAGATATGATCTGTGGAAGTTAGGTCTTTTTTCAGGCTCCTAAACAGGTCATCGTGGCATTTGCGCTATAACTTTTTTTCTACGAAGGTTTAGAATCTGAAATTCATATGGTACGAAGCTGAAATCCTGAAGAAATTCAGCAAAAAATTTCAGAGCTTGGTTTGCAATATATTTTGAGATATGATCTGTGGAAGGTAGTGCTTTTTCAGGCTCCCGAATTTCATCTCAAAGAGGTGATCATGGGAAAAGTTCAATAACTCTCTCTCTGAGCATCAGATTGGAGTGCTATAAAAAGTGGTCGCAAGTACATGGACTGTAGTTTCTTGGCTATCAATTTCAAAGGCGAAGGACGAAACAGTGACACGTGGCAAGTCTTACAAGTTCGCTCTACTGAACCAGTCCATAATTAGGTCATGGTGGGAGATTGGACATAACTTTGTCTTGGGGAATCCAAATCAGGTCAGACACAGCATTAAGAAATAGAATTGGAAGGGCTTCTTCGGTCTTGAGAATTTTAAAGGTAGAAGAGCCACAATCATAGAGATAATACAATTTTAATGAGCTATCTAAAATCAGAAAAGGTGTGTATTTTTCGAATTGCATAAGTCTTGTTTGAAGAATCAATTTGAATTGATTCCGGAGTTATTTTGATTTTATTAGTATTGGGTTCTATAATGCCTCCAAAATAATTCCATACCATTAAATATAAAGTGGACTATGACATGAAGAGAAGATGTTATGGTGAGATATAATTCGAGTACCAAATTTTAACAAATTCAATCTCCGAAAATTGAAGGTAAATAGATAGTTACATGAGAAATGGAGGCTAATTTGGATGGTTTGAAGGATCAAATAAAATCTATTATGGATGATAAATTAGTGGAATATCACAATGAGCATCAACAACAAGTTCTCCAACTCTCAAGGGATAACCTAACTTTGGTGCAAAATCAAACGAAACAACTGGAAGATCAATATCACATTGAAAGAAGTTCTGAAGTAGTCACAGAAACAAGAACTCGACAAGTACAATCAATTTCAAATTATCTCGGCAAGTGGAAGAACTTTCCTGTAGAATATTCCACGTGGGACGATGAGAATTTTATACAGAAGCATCAAGAAATAATCAAGCGTTGAGGACAACACTTGTTTGAAGGAGAGAGAACCATGAAGAATATATATTAATGTATTTATATTATGTTAGTGTAGCCCCACTTGTTGTTATTATTGTACCCCTGTAACCCCCATATTTTTATTATTGTGCCCTTAAATTATTATTGTTAGGTCGGCTAGGATTACATTGTGGCCCACTAGGATTATATTATGGCCCCATGGACTCCTATATATAGAAAGGAGGTTTTGTAAATTGTATCATCCAAGAATTGTTCATTTATGTGATGTATTGGAGGTTGCCCACTCGAAGTGGCTCATTTCTAAGGCGTTGATATCTCTTTTCTTCTCTTTTTGGAGCTGGTTACACAACAGCATGAGCTATGTGGAGTTGGGACAGCCAATGGACTCTATGCAAGAGTCATTTCAGCCATTTCTTCTTTCTCCTAAGGAAGAGGGGATGCCCATGCACAACTCCATGTGTATGAGGAAATTTGATGGTAAAAAATCTAATCATGTAGAGAAAATTTTATTTTATGATTTGACACATCCTTTTACCATGTTTTTGCAGGATATAACTCCTGAAGGGAGTGAGAGGTCAGGTGGATCTCATGATTTTTGGAGGGCCAATAGAAATTTTGAACTTGGCCACTCCCTTGTTGTGCAAAGGGAGATTCCTTTTCATGATGGGTGCTTCCCAAAGGCACCAAACATATCTGACATCTTCAGCCATGTCAAGGTAACTCATGTATAAAATCTGTGGTGGAATTTCCACTTGCCACACCTTGATCCAATGAAGGCAGGATATGTACTACGCTGGAATTACATGTGGGACTTTGAACCACCTCCCCAAGATCAAATTTTTGTCTACATATATGTAGTCTTGCTTCCATACTTGGATGACATAGTTGTATTGTTTATGGGATTGTATGGAGGGAGGATGGGCAGTGTGTATGTACCACATGGGATGGAGCTTTTCCCTGTACCTCATGCTACATGTTTTAGAGGGAGAATTGCTCCAGCCATGTTTATTTTTGTTGAATTATTTGCTCCTAGTGGGATGGACTATGCACGCCTTATGTTTACCTTGGAGGAACAATTCATGGTGTATTGGCTTGATGAACACTTGGTTTATGGTGAGGCTTTGATCATTGATGGTGTCATCAATGAAGGAGGGGAAGTACTACATCTCTCACCTTATCAGTTTCTTGAGGACAAGAAACATTTTGGAGGGGATGACTCTAATATTCCTACTTAGCCTAGCTAAGAGGAATATGGAATTTTGTCACTTTTTCTATTGCATGAATAAATGAATAAAGGAGGACATGTAAAACTCCTAAAATAATGAATAAATAAATGCCCCATATGAACATGAGTAAATCTGGGCTATGTAAATAAATCACTTGCAGGTGTGAAAGGGGTTGGAGCTACAAGACTGGGTCAACTTTGACCAAATCTACAGCGTTGTCTAGGTTCAATGTACCTCATGAAGGGACAGCGCAGTTCTAGAAGGAGGCCCCTCATGTGAAAGGAGATAACTTATCAAGGTGGTTTATGGTTTTCAAAGGCTTTCATCTTATACAAGGAAGGGGAGGGCAGCAAGAAGAGGTTGTTGATTATCTATATTTCTGAGTATCTTGTCTGTTTAGACAAATACTATTCTCTGTTGTTTAGTGGAGAATTGTGTTGCTTACCACTTGGAGTTCCTATGCAGGCATCTCACCTCTTCCATTGAGGATTCTTGGAGGAGTTTTTGCTGATTTTATCCACTATCAGGATTTGGGCAAAGCTCTACTTCCAACTGCAACGCAGATCCAGTGAGGGTTTGGTTGCTTTTGTAATCTGCAGCAAGTGGAACTCTAGATCTGTTCAAATCTAGCTTGTATTGGAGCCTCTTCTCAATGAGTGTTTATTTTAACCTCCTGGAAGAGTGCATCCACTGTTTGAGCTTCAGATTTGTATCTTGGCATCAAGCCATCTCTGTTATTCAAGCTACAGTGCAGTTTTCCTTGAGGAACTGTGTTATTTTCAGTGGAGGTTTTGCCGGGTGTTTTGATCCCATTTTTTATGAGAGATCTATGGTGCTGGGCTTTTCCTTTCACTTTGGTGATCCATGGATCAGATTGTTGATCCATGTTCTATTTAGATCTGATCCATTTCAATGTAAAATCATCTTCAGAAATTTCTGAATCATTTTGCAGATCTGCAACTTAAAACTCAGATCTACTCTTTGTAATGCATGATTTGGTCAAAACCCCAAGGGGATCTTGTAAATAAGTCTTTCTAGTTCCATATCTGAAATGGATATGATTTTTTGTCAATAGATCTATCCTAGATCTGAGATGTAATGTTCAACTATTGCAACTCCTCAAAATAACGTTGCTAAGCCATTTGGCAGTTTATATATGTGTTGCAACCTTCTTTTCTTAAGATTTCTTGCTCTATTGTCTCTTGTATTCTACTGTATAATGTAAGAGCATCATTTTAATTCTAATTTTCTACTGTATACTCATAATTTGATCATATTTGATGGCCTCCTGGTCATGCTCTCCAAGACTTTGTTATTACTAAAGCAGTTTCTTGTGCATAGTTGCAGCCCCTCTTGTAGGGTGTTTTTCAGCTAGACTAGGTGGTGGGAGATTTGTTTACCACACCTAGTTTGATTTGTTTTTTATCCCCTTTTGGATCTACACTCTAGATCTGCTGATCTAAGGGATCCAAGGGCTACAAACTCATTTATGTGCATAGATATCTCAGGAGTGTGTTATTTCAATAGGCTTGTTGTGCAATCCCAATTTTGGGATATTAAATTCACATCCACTTCACTTTTCGTGAATCCCAACACGGTGAAATAGTTATCAATCCTCTTGTACCAAGCACGGGGTGCTCGATTCAGCCCATATAGTGCTCTCTTGAGTCTGCAGACATATGACTCACTGTCAAGGGTCTCAAAACCTTATGGTTGCTCTATGTACACTTCTTCCTCAATAACTCCATTGAGAAACATAGTCATCACATCCATCTGATGTATCTGCCACCCCATCTGCGTTGAGAGTGCAAGGATAGATCTAATCAATGAGTACCTCAAAACCGGTGCAAAAGTCTCCTCATATTCAATCTCCTCAACTTGTGAGAATCCCCGGGCTACAAATCTAGCTTTGTACTTCTCCACACTCCCATCTGCTGCTTGCTTCACCTTATAGATCAATCTAGATCCAACCACTGATTTCCTGACTAATCTTGGGAAAAATTCCCATGCACTATTATTGACGATGGATTCATACTCCTCAACCATGGCATCAACCCAAATTGGTTGTTGTGATGCTTCCTCAAAAGAGGATGGTTCTGTCACAATACACTTGCTCATAAGATCCATGTATCCAGCAACCCTGTTTGGAGATTGTCTTTGTCGGCTCAGTGATGTAGGTGCTCCTACATGTTCTACTGCATCAAGTCTCAATCTATCAACTTCTATGGTGTGCCTTCTACCATGTTTGGTGGATGGCTCTGCATGATTCTTTTCTTCCACTCCATGATCCTCCGCATTTGGTTGATCCACATATTGAGGTTCATCCTTTGGAACCAAGAGTTCCTCATATGCATGCAAATCAACCTCCCTCTCAAGGGACACTCGCATGGCTTTCTCCTCATCGAATTTTATATCTTGTCTCACAATATTCATCCTTTTGTTTGGAAAATACACCTAATAGTTTTGGGGAGTATCAGTGTACCCCATAAATATCCCAATCTCAGTTGTTGGTTCCAGCTTCTTCCTAGAATATTTGGTCACATGGAAATAGACAGATGAGCCAAAAAATTTAAAATATGAAACATCAGGTTTCTTACCAGAAAAAGCCTCCTCTGGTGTACTCATGCCAAGTATCCGATGAGGACTACGGTTCCGCACAAATATCATTTTGTTGCATGCCTCTGCCCACAGATGTAGCGGTAGGCCCTGGTCATGCAACATTTCTTGTGCCGCACCCACAATTGTTATGTTATTTCTTTCTGCGGCCCCATTCTGTTGTGGGTTATGAGGCGCAATCAACTCTCTCTGAATTCCTTCTTTGCTATAGAATTTATCTAATTCATTTGAGATGTACTCAACACCATTTTCGCTCCTCAGAGCCTTCACATGCTTCCCTGTATATTTCTCCACCAGTTCTTTGAACTCACAAAATTTTGAGAACGTCTGGTCTTTCTTCTGCATGAAGTAGATCCAACACTTTCTAGAAAAATCATCAACAAAAATCACATAATACTTGTGCTTTGTTGTCCATACACGTCTAATTGAACTCTCTCAAGGACTTTCGCTACTCAATTATCCTTCTTGTGAAAAGTGGCCTTTGCATAATTCCCCATGGTACATCCCTTGCATGTGTCTATTTGCACAAGAGTACCCTTTGGAAGCCCCGTAGAAATATGTTTCATGACATTCAAAGCTCTGTGGTCTAGATGGCCCAATCTCCTATGTCATAACTCACCCTCATCCCGGCTCACCACTTTGTCTGTTTTACCCACCAATGCTCTGCATCCATCTACATCAAGTTTGTAGATATTCTTCACACAAATCCAAATCTTCTTGGCTTGTCATGTGGCTTTGTGATGAAGGAATGTTTTCCCTTCACTGAAAACCACATCATAACCTCTATCCTCCAACATATCAAATGAAACTAAATTTTTTTTCAAGCCTTGTACATGCATTACATCTTTCAATAAGAAGGGTTTACATGACTGTCTCTGGAAATTAATTGTACCAATCCTGGTAGTGTTATACTTCCCATCATCACCCATTTTGATATGCATCTGGATGTCCTTCTCCTCCAAGCTACTGAAAAGTTCTTTGTCTCTCATCATGTGGAAAGATGCACCATTATCCTGGTACCACACTGATCCCATCACAATAGACACCATGCATGTGATGAGCAAGAATTCCAACTCAAATTGCGAGGCCAAAACCTCACCAGTGGAAGATCCTGAAGCCTTCTTGTTCTTCTTCTCCTGTGGAAAATTAGTGGCATAATGTCCATGCTTGTGATAGTGAAAACATTTCACTCTGGACATGTCACACTTCTTGCCTTCTTTGCTGGTCTCATATTTGGAATAGGATTTATTTCCCTTCCCCTTCTTTGCCTTACCATCCAAGGTGAAATTTTCCTCTTCATATGTCCTAGATGAGGATCCATCCCTCGTATTCCTCCTGAATTCTTCTTGTACCAAATCCAACCAAATTCACTCCCAATCTGGTAGCTTCTCCCTCCCATTGATAGAGTCCTAATAACTATTCCAACTCTTAGGAAGGCCTAGAATAGTTATGCTCACCAAGTCATCATCCACTACAGTAATTCCGACACTCCCAAGCTCATCTCAACATTGGAAAAACTTGGTTAAATGTTTCAGAATAGTGTCTCCTTTCTCCATTTTTATTTTCCTGAGCTTGTCTTTCAGTGCCAATTTTCTGTGGTCACTGCTACTCTAAAACATATCTGTTAAATCCTTCCACATTTCATATGGATTTGCTTTTCCATGGATACTTGAGACAATGTGTTCTTGTACTCCCTCTAATAAGATCCTCCTCGCCTTTGCAACCTTCTTTTTCCAAGCATCAAGAAGAGCGGCATCTGCTGCTACAAGTTTTGGAATGACATTATCAATGAATTCTTTCAACCCATTGTCCTCCAGAACTGCCTCCATTCTTTCTTTCCATGCAATATAATTAGAACTTCCCTCGAGTGCATATTCCAATCTCAATCCATTGAAAGCCATCTTGATCTGCCTGTTGCACCAAAGAATATTTTTGCAAATTCGAATGTTATTTAGCACAAACCTATAGTGATTTCTTGCGCTCTAATACAATGTAGATATTATACAAACAATGTGTATACCAATGGATTCAATCCGATCATGCGATATGATAAAGCAAGATACTGAATCCTTCTACAAATTAATTGCAGAAAATAAACATGATCGCCAATCACAACAAGTAAAGAAAGAAGCAAATAAAACCACAACACAGATATTTTCCCGGGTAAATATTGCTGCTCAAAACCCCTCTATATTCTATTGTATATTCACCAAGGAATCATGAAACAATTACAAGTTACTCTCTTCTCACAAGAGTTTGTTGCAGTCTCACAACTGTCTCACACTGATCCGGACAAAATCGACCAACACTTAGACAATTTTCAGCCTCTGCTCAGTCTACCTTGCTTGCGTAATTCATGTGGAATACAATCCCTATTCTTTAGGAATTTCAGCCTTCTAAAATTGTGCAATGCTCATGGGAAATCCTATGGGTGTTTTATTGCATGCAGGCAGCCTACTAATAATACAACTGATAATTAACATCCCTTTAACCTCTGTCTCAATTGGGTCTCCATCGAAACTCACATGCATGTAGCTATTAATAGTAAATCATCAGTTACATGACATATCACTACATGTGAATTGAATATGATTTAATTCACTTGACCTCTCACTAGTGCAAAAAACAGTTACAACTAGTTAAACCGATTTTAACTGAATTAATTGAGTTAACTGATTTCTCATGCATTAAACTAATGCACTAACTACAAATTAGACTCAAAAACTAATAGAATCACTCTGCATGTCTCACTAACCACCCTCAACTTGAAATTCATGAGCTAACTAAGTTTATCACACTCATTTAACTATTACAAGTGATTATGAGATAAGATTACATTTTATTGTCCAATTTAATTAAGGGAAAATTAAATTAGACGAACATTTCTTGTTGACTTTTCAACACCTTCTCTGCTACACATTCCCTCATGCAATCTGGTCACCCCTTCAATGCAGTCACACACCTTCCAAGTTTCGCAGGCATCCCCTTCTTTGCTACACAGTCCATCGGGCGACCCCTCCCTTGGCAAGGTTTCATCACATCAGAAGATCCAAAAACCAAGGCATATCCCTACCTCAAAACCATCATACTGGTCACAGCATGCTCATGGAAATAAATGGACACAATTGGGTACTAGTGACCCACAATGGCCCTACTCCTGAAGTGATTTACCAGTATATTGTTGCTTGTTCCAATTCTTTTCGCTGCTGAGACTGCTAATTCCTGTAGTCAGTTCCAATCACCCAACCAGACATTTCCATGCTCTCATGTACCAAGCACATAACTTCCATTACATTCAAAATAAATTGAAATAAATTCACATCATATCTCATTGGTAGCTCGTCAATGAGGTACACTTGCAATCCTATTTATTTCCTATCACAACAAGTCAAACTAGATCTTTGACCAAATCATCGTGAATAAACATATCACATTTGGTTAGCTCAAAACGCAGCCATCATAAATTAAAATCATGAATCACATGAAATCATCATAAACCATAATCATAAATCATATGTAATCATCATAAGTCATAATCATATATCACATGCATAATAAAATTGAAATAAAATATTGATGCTTATCCTTCATTGGTCTTTACTTCTTCCTTTGTTTTTTCTGTACACACATTGGATTGATTGTGACACTCATAAAGCACCTAATTCATTTTCTTCTCTTCAATCACGTACGCATACACACAGTGTACTTCACAACACGTACACCCACATACGACATACAACACCATACAATACACACACCCACACTGGCATACGACACATACACCTACACTCGATGTACAATACAACACAATACATATGCCTACACTGAAAGACAACACATAAACCTACACATGGTGTACAATAAAACACAATACATATACATATATATACTACAACACAATGAATACACATGTCACAATACCACAACTACACCATGCACATACATAGTATTGCATGTTTGCAACACAACATGTACGACATGCACACAATACCACATGTATACCAGTACCATATGCATAATATGTACACGATATCACCTATACACAACTGTTGTGAAACCAGCTCCAAAAATAGAAGAAAAGAGAGATCACCACCTTATAAATCAACCACTTCGAGGGGGAAACCTCCAATACATTACATAAATGAACGATTCTTGGATGATACAAATGACCAAAACCTCTTTCTATATATAGGAGTCCATGGGGCCACAATATAATCTAGCCGACCGAACAATAATAATGTAAGGGCACCATAATAACAATATTGGGGTTATAGGGGTACAACAATAACAATAAGGGGGCTACACTAATAACAATAAGGGACTAAACTAGTAATATAGGGACCTAACATGCCCCTCTCCTTCAAAAAATTGTTGTCCTCAACGCTTGAGTAGCTCTAGGTGCTTTTGTATACAATTCTCATCCTCCCATGTAGAATCTTCAGTGGGTAAGTTCTTCCACTTGATGAGATACTCTGAAATTGATCAATTTCATAACTTTCGAGTTCTTATTTCAGTGACCACTTCAGGTTCCAATATAATTTTTCCTTCCTCACCAAGTTCTGGAAATATTGTTTGAACTGGAAGATTTTCATCTATAACCTTCTTTAAGCATGAAACATGGAAAACTGGATGCACTCGTGAAGAAGCAGGAAGCTCCAATTTGTATGCCATAGTACCAATCTTTTGCACACCTTATAAGGACCATAGTACTTTGGAGATAATTTACCATCCTTCTTCGCTTTCTTGAGGAAAATTGTTGGGTATGTGCTATATTCTTTCCACGACTAAGAACGTGCGGGGGGGTAAGAGGGGGGGTGATAGCCCCCCCTTTGCGCTGGGCATAATGGGGGGATCACAGGGGGGGCAGTAACCCCCCTTGTCAGGGTCCAGGGCAGCGCCTCGGTGAAAATTTTTTGGTCCTTAATTTCCAGTGGGTAGTCCATGCCCATGGTTTTGTGCATGGTTTTGCACATGGTTTTGAGGTACGATGGTTTTCGACCCCTGGTATTTTTTTAGATCCGGTCAAGAGAACTACAGTTATGTTCTAATCCAGGGTTAATGGATTAGGGTTCATGTATGCTTCAACATGTATATATATGTGTTGTAACACTAAAAGGAATATAATGAAAAATCAGTACATTCGTCCCGATTTGGGATCCGGGGGAAAATCTACAACAATTTGTCTGTTTTATGTTTTGATCTCTCGCTGTTTATTTTCTAAAATAAGATTCATGTGTGTGTCTCATTTATTATTTCGGAGGTTTAAAACCATTTGGTATCAGAGATGTTTCGGCTTCAAGGGGACACCTTTGCTGCTGATGGTTTTTTGCTCGGGCCTGAGGTAGACCCTGTTCAGTGGGATATCTGCGGGATCGATTCTTGTGGTGAAAGAAGATGGAGAGCAGTGGGAAGATAGAGATTGAGAAATTTAATGGTCAGAGTTTTGAGTTGTGGAAGCTCAAGATGGAGGATATGCTGGTGGATAAAGATCAGTGGATCGTGGTAGATCCAGGTACTAAACCAATGGCAATGTTAGATGAAGACTGGAAGAAACTGGATCGGAAGATTAAGAGCACAATACGGTTATTTGTCTCAGATTCAGTATTTTTGAATGTATCTGGGGAAGCTACAACGAAGAATTTGTGGGAAAAACTTGGAACTTTGTACCAATCTAAGTCTCTGGTGAATAAGCTGTTCCTATAGAAAAAGCAGTATAACCTCAAGATGAAGGATGGAGACTCGGTGACAGAGCATCTAAACGCCTTCAATACTATGGTAAGTCAGCTGTCATCTGTTGATATTAAAATCTTAGATGAAGATAAGTGCATCAGTTTGTTGTGTTCTCTACCAGACTCTTGGGACATTCTGGTTATTGCAATAGGTAGCAATACAACTACCTTGAATTTTGATGATATTGTCTCAGCCTTGTTGTCGGAGGAAATGAGACGGAGAAATATGGAGGGCCAGAATGGAGATGCCTTATCTGTACAAGGAAGGTCCCAAAATAGAAACAAGAATAAGGTTTCGAGTAGGAGATCCAAATCTAGAGGGAGATCTAAATCTCTTGGAAATTTGTAAAGGTATGCTAGAAATGCAGAAAGGAAGGGCACTACAAAAGGGAATGCAGATCTAAAGCTCCCGAGAAAGGAAAGGGATCTGATGATGCTCCTTCCATAGAGGCAAAAACCACCTCGGATGAAGGTGGGGATGTGTATTTGGCTTCTTCTTCAAATACACATGTAGATCATGATTCATGGTTGATTTACTCAGGCGCATCCTTTCACTTCACTCCCCATAGGGAGTGGTGTATGAGAAATATGATGGTGGTGATATCTTCCTAGGGGATGATAGGAAGGCTAGAATCATTGGACGTGGAAAGGTAAAGTTGAAGCTGCAAGGTGGAAGGATTAGAACACTTCCTGGTGTTCTGCATATTTCTGCATTGGCCAAAAATCTGATTTCTGTAAGCAAGATGGATGATGCAGGTGTAAAAACAGTGTTCGAGAAAGATGCCTGCAAGATGGTTCGGGGAGAACTAGTATTAATGCGTGGAGTTTGGATTGGAAATCTGTACAAGCTACAAGGTAGCACTGTTATTGATGGGTGTAACAGTTCTATGGTTCCTGAAAGTGGAGCGGAAAGCCTAATTGTCTCTGGAGAAAAGACCATGCTATGGCATCAAAGGCTTGGACATATTTGAGAGAAGGGCCTTCGGATACTACATAGAAATGGTATGGTAGAAGGTATGTCTAATTGCTCTCTGGATTTCGATTTCTGTCAACATTGTGTATATGGGAAGCAGAATCGAGTGAGTTTTCCTTTTGGTGCTAAGAGGGCGAACAAGATATTAGAACTTATGCACAGTGATGTGTTTGGACCTGTGTCAGTTCCATCACTGGGAAAGTCTATGTACTATGTTTCATTCATAGATGACTTCTCAAGGAATACATGGATATATTTCTTGAGGAAGAAATCTGAAGTTTTTGACAGATTTAAAGAATTTAAGGCTATGGTGGAAAACCAGACAAAGAAGAAGATAAAGGCGAGGACGGAATGTCAGTGAGGAGTTAACGAAGGAATTTGAAAAGGGATTACGTAAGAAGTGTGGTATGTACGACGAAGACCACTCCACCTTAGCAAAACGAGGAGTTGCGGTAATGAACGAGAACAACGATGGAAAGAGAAGGCATGCTCGGTGGTGCAGGGTTGGGACAAAAATTGTAGGCGGAGAGCGGTGGGGCGCATGCTATCTGGATTGCGGATCACGCCTTCATCGGTGTTGGGGATAGACTCACATGAAGACATGGTGGTAAGAAACCCTCTCTTTCACATCCTAAGGGTATTTGGATGTGATGCATATGTCTATGTTTAAAAGCAGAAAAGGACCAAGTTGGATAATAAATCTGAAAGGTGCATCTTTATTGGGTATAAGGATGGTTTAAAGGGTTACAAGCTTTGGAACCCAGAAAAAAGGAAGGTTGTTTAAAGCTGAGATGTGGTGTTTAGAGAGGTGAAAGATGTTGTTAAACATGAATTCATACCAAAGGAACCTGTAAAGTTAGAGTTTGAGCTAAAAGAGGATGAATCAGACTCTACAATAGAAGAAGACTCGGAAGGGGAAGAGCCACAAACTCCAGCTGTGAGAAGATCAACTCAGGAAAGAAGACAACCAGAAAGGTATAGTCCATCTGCTTTCTATTCAAATTTTTCCTTAACTATAACTAATGATGATCCCATAACTGTCAAGGAGGTAGTAGATTCAGAGGATGGAAAACTCTGTAAGGAGGCCATGGTTGATGAAATGGCATCCTTGCACAAAAATGAGGCATGGGATCTGATGGAGTTGTCGGCTAGAAGGAAGCCCATCGGGAGCAAATGGGTGTTTAAGAAGAAGATGAATGTAGAAGGCAAGGTGGAGAAATACAAAGCGCAGTTGGTAGAAAAAGGTTATTCCCAGGTGTCGGGAATTGATTTTGGTGATATTTTTTCTCCTGTTGCCAAATTTACTTCTATTAGATTACTTTTATCTGTTGTTGTTGCATTTGATTTTGAGATAGAACATATGGATGTGAAGATAGTATTTCTTCACGGGGATCTAGAATAGGAGATCTACATGAAGCAACCTGAAGGCTTTATGGTGAAGGGTAAGAAAGAACTGGTATGCAGGTTGAAGAAGTCTCTGTATGGATTAAAACAGTCACCAAGGATGTGGTATAAAAAATTTGATACCTATATATGGGGACTTGGCTTCACCAGAAGTAAGGAGGATCAATGTGTTTATTTTAAATTAATTTGTGACCATGTTATTTATTTGGTCTTGTATGTGGATGATATGTTGTTGATTGGAAATGCAAAAGAAATTGTCCAAGATTTGAAGACCCAATTGTTCTCCAAATTCGACATGAAGGATCTTGGTGCTACAAACTATATTATGGGCATGGAAATTAAGAGAGATCAAGCAAAGAGGAAGCTCTGGTTAAACCAGAGGAAGTATGTCGAGACTATATTGCAGAGGTTCAATATGCATAATAGTAAACGGGTGAATGTTCCTATTCCTGTAGGTGTAAAGCTGTCTGCTGAACAGTGTCCCAAGACACAAGAAGAAGGGGAGGATATGTCCCGTGTTCCATATGTAAGTGCAGTGGGTAGCCTTATGTATGAAATGGTCTGTACTAGACCAGATATTGCACATGCAGTGGGAGTATTGAGCAGGTTTATGTCAAACCCAAGGAAGGAGCATTGAACAGCAGTGAAGCGGGTTTTCAGATATTTACGTGGCACTAGTGATTATGGCTTGTGCTACGAGGGAAGACTAGGATTGGAAAGAATGTTGGACATTCGTGGTTTTGTTGATGCAGACTGGGCTAGTGATCTGGACCAAAGAAGATCTACAAGTGGGTATGTGTTTAGCCTATTTGGAGGCGCAGTCAGTTGGATGAGTAAAAGACAGTCTATAGTGGCTCTTTCAACTACAGAGGCAGAATACATAGCAGCCACTCATGCAAGCAAGGAAGCAGTTTGGTTGATAAGATTGTGTTCAAGTATGGGGTTGGTACATCAAGCTATAAGGATAGACTGTGATAGCCAAAGTGCAATTTTCTTGGATAAGAACCCTGCTTATCATTCAAATACAAAGCACATTGATGTTCAATATCACTTTGTTAGAGATATGGTTGAGGCTAAAAGGGTGTTTCTGGTAAAGGTGGACACTTTTAAGAATGTTGCAGATGCATTGACGAAGTCTGTGAGCACTCAGAAGTTCTCTTGGTGTAGAGAAACAATGGGTGTTGAAGAATTGGGCCAATGACTAAGTTCTCCTATGGCCCCCTGTGGAAAGAAAAAAACAAGTGGGAGAATGTTGGGTATGTGCTATATTTGGTCCTTAATTTTCGGTGGGTAGTCCGTACCCATGGTTTTGTGCATGGTTTTGCACTTGGTTTTGGGGTACGATGGTTTTCGGCCCCTGGTATTTTTGTAGATCCGGTCAAGGGAACTAAGGTTATGTTCTAATCCAGGGTTAATGGATTAGGGTTCATTTATGCTTCGGCATGTATATATATGTGTTGTAACACTAAAAGGAATATAATGAAAAATCAAGTTGGTTGTCCCGATTTGGGATCCAAGGGAAAATCTCTGTGTTTATCTGTTTTATGTTTTATGCTCTCGCTATTGTTTATTTTCTGTTATAAGATTCATGTGTAGATAATTTTTGTTCAGGGTTAAAACCTACAGACATTTTTTTGTATGGTTGTAGCTGTAAAAATTCCTAGTCTCCTACATCAAAACTTCTCTCGCTATGATGTTGATCTGTCTGTTGTTTCATTCGATTTTGTGCCAAATTTAGGTTATCTTTTAAGATTTGGAGAACTTCTTGTTGATGCTCAATGTGATCTTCCACTACTCTAACCTTAGCATTTTCTCTTAAAGATGATGTGATGGATGGTGGATGATATCCATAAAGTGTCATAAATGGGGTCATTTTTTCTACAGTATGGAAGGAAGTGTTATACCACCATTTAGCGAGAGGTAACCACTTGAACCATTGTGTTTATTTATCATATACAAAACAACGAAGATATCCTTCCAAACATTTATTCACTATCTCAGTCTGACCATCGGATTGAGGATGATAAGATGAGTTATGAGCTAATTGAGTACCCAAACAAGAAAATAACTCCATCCAAAAATTTCCAGTAAAAATGGGATCTCTGTCGCTCACAATAATCTTTGGGTTTCCATGTAGCTTTTGAATTCTATCCATAAATGTAGTAGCAACTGTACTTTATTTAAATGGATGGGATAATGCACAAAATTGTGCATACTTGTTAAGTCTGTCAACTACCACCTTGATGACACTATTTTCTTCAGAATTAGGTAAAGCTGTGATAAAATCCATTGAAATCTCCTCCCAACGTTGACTTGGAATGGATAAAGGTTGTAGAAGACTCGGGGTCTTAATTGTCTCAACTTTATTTTGCTGGAAAACCAAACATTCTGCCACAAAATTTTGAATATCAGATTTAAGGCCATCCCAAAAAAAATCTCTCTTCACCCTGTGGTAAGTTTTTAAAAATCCTGAGTGTCCTCCTAAAGGAAAAGTGTGCAATTCAAAAAGAATCTTTTGTTTTAGTTGGGAATCCTTACAAAGATATAAGTGATCTTTGTACCATAAGGAATCATTTTTCCAACTAAATGTATCAGATGTACTAGGATCTTGCTGCAACTTTTGAATGAGTTTCCACACTTCTTCATCCTTATTTTATTCATCCCTTGCTTTGGTTATCCAATCTGGTTGGATAATAGAAATGGCACAAAGTAATGCTTCCATTTATTCATTCTTTCTTGAGAGTGCATCTGCAACAACATTTAGCTTCCCTTTTTTGTAAATTATTTCAAAGTCAT
This sequence comes from Pinus albicaulis, assembly GCA_034641835.2. NCBI lineage: Eukaryota > Viridiplantae > Streptophyta > Pinopsida > Pinales > Pinaceae > Pinus > Pinus albicaulis. The sequence continues at coordinate 210,658,748 of CM076582.1, forward strand.
AACCCAACATCTTTGTGACCCATTTTTGTTGCTCTTCTGAAGATAGTCTTTGTTCCAAAAAGTGTTTAAGACTATCATGATCATTTTTTACCATGAAGTATCTTCCCATTAGGTAAGGTCGCCATTTCTTTAGTGCATGTAGTATTGCTAATATTTCCTTCTCATAAATAGATTTATGTAAATACTTTCCTTTGATTGGACGACTTTCAAAAGCACTGGGTCTTCCTTCCTGTATTAAGACAACACCAATTCCATTTCCTGAGGCATCATATTCCACAATAAAGGTTTTTGTGAAGTTTGGCGTAGCTAAGACCGGTGTTAGGCACATTGCCTCTTTAAGATGTTCAAAGGCCTTAGTTGCTTCAAGAGTCCATGAAAATGCATCTTTCTTCAATAATGTTGTTAGAGGTGATGTTATTCTCCCATAATTCTTAAAAAACATGCGATAATACCCTGTTAACCCGAGAAATCCTCGCAACTTCTTTATAGTTGTGGGGACTTTCCATTCCTTAATGACTTTAATTTTTTTAGGGTCTACCTTAACACCCTCGTGAGATACAATATGACCCAGATATTCCACCTCTTGTACTCCAAAGAAACATTTGGATGTTTTTTCATATAATTTTTTCTCCTGCAATAGTTTGAGCACCCTGTCAACATGTTCAACATGATCCTTCCAAGACCTGTTGTAGATTAGTATATCATCAAAAAATACTAGCACAAATTTTCTAAGAAAGGGTTTGAAAATGGAATTCATCAACCCTTGAAATGTAGAAGGTGCATTGGTAAGGCCAAAAGGCATGACCAAAAATTCATAATGACCCTCATGAGTTTGAAGTGTTGTTTTCAGAATATCTTCAGTCTTCATTCTAATTTGATGATATCCTAAACGAAGATCCAACTTGGTAAAATAAATTTCCCCATGTAATTCATCCAATAATTCATCAATCACACGAATGGGAAATTTATCTTTAATGGTGAGCTTATTGAGCTCCCGATAATCTGGACACATGTGCCAGGATCCATCCTTCTTGTGCACCTATACTACTGGAGCAAAGAAAGAACTTTGACTAGGTTGAATTATACCAGCCTCTAACATTTCTACATTCATACCTTCAATTTCGCTCTTTTGGACATAAGGATATCTATAAGGCCTAATGTTTGGAGGAACACTTCCTAGAATCAAATGAATAACATGATCATGATCATGAATAGGTGGGATTCCTTTGGGAGTTTCAAACACATTCGAATGATTTTCTAAGACTTTTTGGAGATCTACAAAATAGATGATTTTGATGTTGGAACTTCTAGTGAGCATAATTGTGCAATTACGCCTCGTTGCTCTTTCCTCAGAATCTTTGTCATGACATTAGAGCTTATTATTTTTCTTGGCTTCCCTGCAATACCCTGTAATTCGACTTCTTTTCCTTCTGAAAAAAAAAAAAAAATCAAGAAAAGCTCTTGAAAATTAAAAGCAACCATCCCCAAATATTGTAACCATTGTACTCCTAGAACAACATCAGCACCTCCCATTGGAATGGAAATCATTGGACTATTCAATACATATTCCCCCATGGTTAGCTTGATATTATGGCATTTTTCCAGAGAAATTTATAGTTCCTCCATTTGCAACCATAACTTGACATTCTGGTGTTGGGTATAGGAAACAATTCAATTCCTTGGCTACCTTACAATGAATAAAATTATGGGCACTACCCGAATCAATCAACACTATTACCTTTTTATTCTTGATATGTCCTTCTATCTTAAGAGTTTGAGGAGTGATAATTCCTGCCAATGCATTACACGATATGGTTGGACTCATTTATTCCTCTTCTAGGGTTGGTTCCTGGTGTATATCCTCTTCTTTTGAATATTCTTGTTCATTTTCTTCTTCCTCTTCACAATCTATGTAAAATAATTTCTTCTCAACACACTTATCGCCTTTAGTGTATTTTCTATCACAAATGTAGCAAAGCCATTTTTCTCTTTTTTCTTCCTATTGTTGTGGTGTCAACCTTGTAGGTTGTGGAAGTCTAGGAGTAGGAACACTTCCATCTTTATAGATGTGAGTGGTAGGCTTCCTTGTCACCATAATTTTGCATTCAAATTTTCTTTCCAACCTAAATGCCTTTTCCAATGAATCAGGTTCCCAAACATGAAATTAATGTTGGATGATATCCTTTAAAGTCCATATGAAGACATCAATCTTGTGTTCCTCTGGAATATCAGTTATCCTTATATTCAATTTTCGGAACTCCTCAATGTGCTCCACCACTGAACCCTTTTGTTTGATATTTATCAATTGGCTAAAGAAGGTGTTGCTTTTTGTATCCTCATAATGTGCTATCATTTCCTCCGTAAAAATTGACCAAGTGAGAATTTTTTTTATGAGAGCAAAGCCATCCATACCATACAAATGTATTTTTTTCTAAATGTAAAGTTGCAATGTGTACCTTTTGTGTGTTTTTCACATTATTGAGATCAAAATATTACTCCATTTGTAGTATTCATGTTACGGGATCCTTGCCATCAAACTTCCTCATATCCATATTTGGAATATGATGGTTCTTCCATCCAACATTAGAGTTTATGAAATCATGATTAACATTTATTTTGTTCTCATCATGAGTTTCCTCTACTATATTTTTGCCATTAGGAAACATTTCTTGTGCCAACTTTGCCAAAACTTCGATATCTACTTTTAGATCATTCTTCATGTTTTCCATTTTTTCATCGATGTTAGCTTCCATGTCATCCATCTTAGCTTCCAAGCCCTCCATATTAGCTTCCAAACCATTCATCTTTGCTTCCATGCCTTTCTTCAAACCATCCATCTTAGTTTCCATGTCTTTCTTCAAAACTTCCATTTCATTTTTTTGTTTCTCTTTGCAATAGGTGCACTTGCTCTTGTAATTTTGACATCTCATGTTGCATTTCTTTGTCTTCATGATTCATAGTAGAGCCTTATGAAGGCTTAATGGGTGTTGAATTCTTTTTAGGGGGAATTTTAGAAACCAATACTGATATCTATTCTTCAATATGCCCTTGGAATAAATTCAAACTAATTTTTTCAAATGAGACTTATGTAATTTGAAAAAAAATACACACCTTTTTCTTGCTTTTGAGGAGCTCGATATTGAAACTGAATTATCTCTATGATTTTATATCTTCAATATTGGAAATTTGGCCCTAAGGTAGCCCTCTGAATCCTCTTTCGAATGCCATATGTCTAACCTGATTTCGATTCTTCAAGACAAATTTATTTCCAATGTCCCACAATGACCTAATTATGGATTGGTTCAGTAGAGCGAACTTGTACGACTTGCCACGTGTCACTGTTTCCTCCTTCGGCTATGAAATTTATAGACAAGAAACTACAATCCGTTCACTTTTTGAAACTCTTTACAGAATTCCAATCCAATGTTCAGACAGAGAGTTATGAGGATTTTCCCACAATCACCTCTTTGAGATGAAATTCGGGAGCCTAAAAAAGCCCTTAATTCCAAAGATCCTACCTCCCAGATTAATGTGAATAAATCTCTGAAATTTTTCCACGACGTTCCTTGGGATTTCAACTTCGCTCTATGAAAATTTTAGCTTCTGAAACCTCGTAGAAAAATAAATATATAGCAAAAATTCCGCGATGACTTGTTTAGGTTAAATTCAGGAGCCTGCAAAAATCCCTAACTTCCATAGATCATATCTCCGAAAATATTGTGAATCAAGCTCTGAAATTTTGCGATGATGTTCCTCCAGATTTTTTCTTCGCGCTCTAAAAATTTCAGCTTCTGAACCTTCGTAGAAAAAACGTTATAGTGAAAATTCCACGATAACCTATTTGGAGCAGCAAAACCCTAGAATCCAAAGCTCTGATACCAAATGTTGTGAAACCAACACCAAAAATAGAAGAAAAGAAAGATCAATGCCTTAGAAATTAGCCACTTTGAGGGGGAAACCTCCAATAAAATATATAAATGAAAAATTCTTGGATAATATAAATGACCAAAACCTCCTTCTATATATAGGAGTCCATGGGTCCACAATGTAATCCTAGCCGACCTAACAATAATAATGTATGGGCACAATAATAGAAATATTGGGGTTACAGGGGTACAAAAATAACAATAAGGGGGCTACACTAATAACAATAAGGGACTAAACTAGTAACATAGGGACATAACACCATACAATACACACACCCACACTGGCATACGACACATACACCTACACTTGGTGTACAATACAACACAATATATATGCCTACACTGAAAGACAACACATAAACCTACACCCGATGTATAATAAAACATAGTACATATACTTATATATACTACAACACAATGAATACACATGTCACAATACCACAACTACACCATGCACATACATAGTATTGCATGTCTGCAACACAGCATGTACGACATGCACACATTACCACATGTATACTAGTACCATATGCACAACATGTACACGGTATCACCTATACACAACACTACCTACACAATGTATGCACAACATCACATGTACACGGCATCAACTACACAACACCAAATGGACACTACACCACCTATATAATGTGTACACAATACCACATGAACATAGCACCACATACACAAAATGTACTTGAAACCACATGTATACAGTGCCACATGCACAACATGTACACAAAAACACCTACACACAAAACCACATGTACAACATGTACACAACACCACATGCACAAAAAACCATATGTACATAGCACCATATGTACAACACACACAGAACACCATATGTACATAGCACCATACATACATAACACCTCACAACATGTGCATAACACCGCATATCCAACAAACGCACATTACGGTATGTAAATAGCACATCATATCCAAAATGTACATAGCACCATATATACCTATCACTGCATAGGCAATATACACACAACACCATATATACAACAGACATACAACATCATATGTACACAATAATACATATGTTACATGTACACATCACGATAGGTACAATCAATGAATATACAACATGCGCAATTTATACACAACAGTAGTATTGCACATCCATAGACAAACACTAACTCCACAAGGAACCTTGCCTCTAGTGACTTTTCATTATCCATGCTTACCCTAGCATGTTGCAGATCACACTAATTTCTCTTCGCTGATGTACCCCTCAGAATTACCTGTCCATAACATAAACATAGGCATAGTACAAGCATAAAATATCAATTCATGTCCACATGATATTGACCTCATATGTCTATCAAAGTTACTCTTCCCACTTGATTCATCATAAGACCAAGAACCTCTTTATGCCATTCACCTGCATAAGCAATCATTCCTCCACAAGAATGATCCTTGAAATCCCTGTCATACAGTGACATAAATACATACATATTGTAAGTGGCTTATTTATAAGGCGTTGATCTCTCTTTTCTTCTATTTTTGGAGCTGGTTTGGGAAACCTCCTTTACATTACATAAATGAACAATTATTGGATGATATAAATGAAAAAACCTCTTCCTATATATAAGAGTCCATGGGATAACAATATAATCCTAGCCGACCTAAAAATAATAATGTAAGGGCACAATAATAACAATATTGGGGTTACAAGGGTACAACAATAACAATAAGGGTTCTACACTAACAATAATAAGGGACTATACTAGTAATATGGGGACCTAAATTGCCCCTCTCGTTCAAAAAATTGTTGTCCTCAATGTTTGAGTAGCTCTAGATGCTTCTGTATAAAATTCTCATCCTCCCATGTAGAATCTTCAGTGGGTAAGTTCTTCCACTTGATGAGATACTCTGAAATTAATCGATTTCATAGTTATCAAGTTCTTGTTTCCGTAACTGCTTCAGGTTCCATTATGATTTTTCCTTCCTCATCAAGTTATGGAAATATTGTTTGAACTGGAATTTTGTCACCTATAACCTTCTTTAAGCATGAAAAATGGAAAACTAGATGCACTCTCGAAGAAGCAGGAAGCTCCAATTTGTATGCCATAATACCAATCCTTTGCAACACCTTGTAAATACCATAGTAATTTCGTGATAATTTACTATCCTTCTTAGCTTTCTTGAGGGACATTTGTATGTATGGTTGTAGCCGTAAAAATACCCAAACACCTACATCAAAACTTCTCTCGCTGTGATTTTGATCTACCCGTTGTTTCATTTTATTTTGTGCCAAATTTATGTTATCCTTTAAGAGTTGTAGAACTTCTTGTTGATGCTCAATGTGATCTTCCACTGCTTGAACCTTATAATTTTCTCTTAAATATGATGTGATGGATGGTGGCTGGTATCCATAAAGTGCCATAAATGGGGTCATTTTTGCTGCAGTATGGAAGGAAGTGTTATACCACCATTCAGCCAGAGGTAACCACTTGACCCATTGTGTTTGTTTATCAGATACAAAAAAACGAAGATAACGTTCCAAAAATTTATTCACTAACTCAGTTTACAATCGGATTGAGAATGATAAGATGAGCTATGAGCTAGTTGAGTACCCAAACAAGACAATAATTTTGTCCAAAAAAATTCAGTAAAAATGGGATCTCTGTCGCTTACAATAATATTTTGGTTTCCATGTAGCTTTTGAATTCTTTCCATAAATGCAGTAGCAACTATACTTGCTTTAAATGGATGAGAAAATGCACAAAAGTGTGCATACTTGGTAAGTCTATCAAGTACCACCATGATGACACTCTTTCCTTTGGACTTACGTAAACCTGTGACAAAATCCATTGAAATCTCCTCCCAACGTTTACTTGGAATGGAGAAAGGTTGTAGAAGACCCGGGATCCTAATTGTATCAACTTTATTTTTTTGGGAGACCAAACATTTCGCCAAAAACTTTTGAATATCAGATTTAAGGTCATCCCAAAAAAATTATTTCTTCACTCTTTGGTAATTTTTTAAAAATCCTGAGTATCCTCCTAAAGGATAAGTGTGCAATTCAAAAAGAATATTTTGTTTTAGCTGGGAATTCTTACAAAGATATAAGCGATCTTTGTACCATAAGGAATAATTTTTCCAACTAAATGTATCATATGTACTAGGATCTTTCTGAAACTTTTGAATGAGTGTCCACACTTCTTCATCCTTCTTCCATTCATCCCTTGTTTCAGTTATACAATCTAGTTGGATAATAGAAATTGCACAAAGCAATGCTTCCACCTCTTCATCATTTCTTGAGAGTCCATCTACAACAACATTTAGCTTCAATTTTTTGTAGATGATTTAAAATTCATAACCCAACTTCTTTGTGACCCATTTTTTCTGCTCTTCTGAAGCTAGTCTTTGTTCCAAAAAGTGTTTAAGAATATCATAATCAGTTTTTACCTTGAAGTGTCTTCCCATTAGGTGAGGTCACAATTTCTTTAGTGCATGTAGTATTTCCAACATTTCCTTCTCATAAATAGCTTTTTTTAAATACTTTCCTTTGATTGGATGACTTTCAAAAGAAATGGGCCTTCCTTCGTGCATTAAAACAACACCAATTCCATTTCCTAAGTCATCACATTCCACAATAAAGGTTTTTGTGAATTCTGGCGTAGCTAAGACCGGTGTAAGGCACATTGCCTCTTTAAGATGTTCAAAGGCCTTAGTTGCTTCAAGAGTCCATGAAAATGCATCTTTCTTAAATAATGTTGTTAGAGGTGTTGCTATTCTCCCATAATTCTTACCAAACTTGTGATAATACCCTGTTAACCGAAATCCTCGCAACTTCTTTATGGTTGTGGGGACTTTCCATTCCTAAATGGATTTAATTTTGTCAGGGTCTACCTTAACACCCTCGTGAGATACAATATGACCTATACATTCCACCTCTTATACTCCAAAGAAACGTTTGGGGGTTTTTGCATATAATTGTTTCTCCTCCAATAGTTTGAGCACCATGTCAACATGTTGAACATGATCCTTCCAAGACCTATTGTAGATTAGTATATCATCGAAAAATACTAGAAAAAAATTTCTAAGGAAGGGTTTGAAAATTGAATTCATTGACCCTTTAAATGTAGAAGGTGCATTGGTAAGGCCAAAAGGCATGACCAAAAATTCATAATGACCCTCATGAGTTCGAAATGTTGTTTTTGGAATATCTTCATTCTTCATTCTAATTTTATTATATCTTGAATGAAGATCCAACTTGGTCAAATAAATTTCTCCATGTAATTCATCCAATAATTCATCAATCACAGGAATGGGAAATTTATCTTTAATAGTGAGCTTATTGAGCTCCCTATAATCCGGTCACATGTGACATGATCCATCCTTCTTGTGCACCAATACTACTGGAGCAGAGAAGAACTTTGACTAGGTTGAATTATGCCAGCCTCTAAAATTTCTTCAATCATACGTTCAATTTCACTCTTTTGGACATAAGAATATATGTAAGTCCTGATGTTTGGAGGAACACTTCCTGGAATCAAATGAATAGCATGATCATGATCACGAATAGGTGGGAGTCCTTTGGGAGTTTCAAACACCTTGGAATGATTTTCCAAGACTTTTTGGTGATTTGGAGAAATAGATGATTTTGATGTTGAAACTTCTAGTGAGCATAATTGTGCAATTACACATCATTGTTCTTTCTTCAGAAGCTTTCTCATGAAATTAGAGCTTATTATCTTTCCCGACTTCCCTAGGATACCTCGTAATTCGACGTCCTTTCCTTCCGAAAAAAATTTCAAGAAAATTTCTTGAAAATTAAAATCTACAATCCCCAAAGATTGTAACCATTGTACCCCTAGTACAATATCAGCAACTCCCTTTGGAATGGAAAGCATTGGAATATTCAATACATATTCCCCCATGGCTAGCTTGATATTATGGAATTTTCCAGAACAATTTATAGTTCCTCCATTTGCAACCATCACTTGACATTATAGTGTTGGGTATAGGAAGAAATTCAATTCCTTGGCTACCTTACAATGAATAAAATTATGGGTACTACTCGAATCAAACAGCACTATTACCTTTTTCTTCTTGAGAAGTCCTTCTATCTTGAGAGTTTGAGGAGATGTAATTCCTGCCAATGCATTACACGATATGGTCGGACTCATTTCTTATTTCTCTAGGGTTGGTTCCTAGTGTATATCCTCTTATTTTGAAGTTTCTTGTTTATTTTCTTCTTCCTCTTCACAAAATATGTAAAATAATTTCTTCTCAACACACTTATGACCTTTAATGTATTTTCTATCACAATTGTAGTAAAGCCCTTTTGCTCTTTTTTATTATAATTTTTGTGGTGTCAACCTTGTAGGTTGTGGAAGTCTAGGAGTAGCAACACTTCCATCTTTATAGATGTGAGTGGTAGGCTTCCTTGTCACCATAATTTTACATTCAATTTTTCTTGCCAACCTAAATGCCTTCTCCAATGAATCAGGTTCCCAAAGTCGAACCTCATGTTGGATGTTATCCTTTAAAGTCCCTATGAAGACATCAATCTTGTGTTCCTCTGTAATATTACCTACCCTTATATTCAATTTTTGGAAGTCCTCAATGTGCTCCACCACTGAACCCTTTTGTTGAGATTTATTAATTGGCTAAAAAAAGGTATTTCTCTTTGTATCCTCGTAATGTGCTATCATTTCCTCCATAAAATTTGACCAAGTGACAATTTTTTTACGAGAGAAAAGCCATCGATACCATACAAATGTATTTTGTTCTAAATATAAAGTTGCAATGTGTACCTTTTGTGTGTTTTTCACATTATTGAGATCAAAATATTGCTCCATCTGTAGTATCCATGTTACGGGATCCTTCCCATAAATCTTCCTCATATCGATCTTTGGAATATGGTGGGTCTTCAATCCAATATTAGAGTTTATGAAATCATGATTAACTTTATTTTGTTCCCATTATGAGTTTCCTCTACTATATTTCCTCCATTAGGAATCATTTCTTGTATCAACCTTGTCAAACCTTCCTTCAAATCTTCCATGTCTTCTTTTATATCATTCTTCATGTCTTCCATGTTGTCTTTCATTTTTTCATTGATATTAGCTTCCATGTCATCCATCTTAGCTTCCATGCCATTTTTCTTAGCTTCCATGTCATTCTTCAAACCATCCATATTAGCTTCCATATCTTTCTTCAAACCATCCATATTAGCTTCCACGCCTTTCTTCAAAACTTCCATTTCATTTTTGTTTCTCTTTGCGAGAGCAAAATTTGGTGCACTTGCTCTTGTAATTTTGATATGTCATGTTGCACTTCTTCCTCTTCATGAGTCATAGTAGAGCCTTATGAATGATTAATGGGTGTTGAATTCTTTTTAGGTTGAATTTTAGAACCCAGTATTGTTATCTATGTTTCAATATTCCCTTGGAATCACTTCAAACTGATTTGTCAAACAAGACTTAAGCAATTTGAAAAACAATACGCACATTTTTCTTGCTTTTGAGGATATTTATATTGAAACTGACGTATATCTATAATTTTGGATCTTCAATATCTAAAATTTTGTCCTGTAGTATCCCTATTAATCTTCTTTTGAATGCCATAGGTCTAACCTGATTTGGATTCTTCAAGGAAAAGTTATGCCCAATGTCCCATAATGACCTAATTATGGATTGGTTAAGTAGAGCGAACTTGTATGGCGTGCCACGTGTCAATGTTTCCTCCTTCGGCTCTGAAATTGATATACATGAAACCGGCCACTTCTTACAAAATTCCCATACGATGCTTAGAGAGAGAGTTATGATGATTTTACCAAGGTCACCTCTTTTAGATAAAATTTGGGAGCCTGTAAAAATCATAACTTCCACAGATCATATCTCCGAAAATATTGTGAACCAAGATCTGAAAATTTTACACGAAGTTCCTCAGGATTTCGACTTGGCGTGGTAAAAATTTCAGCTTTCGAACCTTCGTAAAAGATGTTATAGCGGAAATTCCACGATGGCCTGTTTGGAGCAGCGAAACCCTAGAATCCAAATCTTTGATACCAAATGTTATGAAACCAGCTCCAAAAATAGAATAAAAGAGAGATCAATAACTTATATATAAGCCACTTCGAGGGGGAAACCTCCTTTACATTACATAAATGAACAATTCTTGGATGATACAAATGAAAAAACCTCCTCCTATATATAGGAGTCCATGGGGTCACAATATAATCCTAGCCGACCTAACAATAATAATGTAAGAGCACAATAATAAAAATATTGGGGTTACACAGGTACAAAAATAACAATAAGGGGGCTACATTAACAACAATAAGGGACTACACTAGTAATATAGGGACCTAACACATACATACATATACATAATCATTAGCATAAAACAATCATGATCATGTCAGGCAATGACATACATACACACATATATACATTTAAACATTAGCATTAAACAATCATGATCCAAGATGACCATGTGAGACATGACATACATACATACATACATGTGTACATATATAAACATCAACATAATCATGATCACAACACAATTTCTAGATATCATAAGTTCTAGGTTAGGAGAACTTCCCTCATTCGTGTACAACATAACAAACATCAGGAACAACAGTTCCCAACATAGCCAAGGCTTCTAAAATCTTGGATCCATTCAATTAACCTTCTGTATTACCTTTCTTGCGAATGTTCTGCCACTGTCCATTTACCTCAATGGACCCAACCAATCCAATTGGTTGTCATATTCTTACCTTTAGTTGCCCTTCTACACACACCAGACTTCATCCAAGTCTTTCATTACTTATCGGGTACCAAAAAACTCTCCACATACTCCTTTAACTTTCTTCTTTCCCAACCAATTCCCAAGACCCTCAAAACATAAAAGGAAAGAAAAAAGGAAAGCAAGAAGAAAAACATGGAAAACCAACAACAATACATCACCACAAACAAAGTGGCATGGCATTGCACCATACATGAACAAAACTACAAATAAAATGCAAGAAAATAACAAAGGACCTAAAGCACAAAAATATCAATGAAAACCATGACTCAATCCCCCATGGTTTCCCAATGCTTCCGAGGGTTCATAAATAAAATCTCAACATTATCCTTGTTATGGAACCAACTCCAAAAATAGAAGAAAAGAGAGATCAACGCCTTAGAAATAAGCCACTTCGAGGGGGAAACCTCCTTTACATTACATAAATGAACAATTCTTGGATGATACAAATGACAAAACCTCCTTCTATATATAGGAGTCCATAGGGTCACAATACAATCCTATCCAACCTAACAATAATAATGCAAGGGCACAATAATAACAATATTGGGGTTACAAGGGTAAAACAATAACAATAAGGGGGTTACACTAACAACAATAAGGGACTATACTAGTAATATAGGGACCTAACATGCCCCTCTCCTTCAAAAAATTGTTGTCCTCAATGCTTGAGTAGCTCCAAATGCTTCTGTATAAAATTTTCATCCTCCCATGTAGAATCATCAGTGGATAAGTTCTTCCACTTGATGAGATACTCTGAAATTGATCGATTTCGTAGTTGTCGAGTTCTTGTTTCCATGACTGCTTCAAGTTCCAATATGATTTTTCCTTCCTCATAAAGTTTTGGAAATCTTTTTTGAACTAGAATTTTGTCACCTATAACCTTCTTTAAGCATGAAACATGAAAAACTGCTTGCACTCGCGAAGAAGCAGGAAGCTCCAATTTGCATGCCATAGCACCAATCTTTCGCAACACCTTGTAAGGATCATAATACTTTGGTGATAATTTATTATCCTTCTTTTCTTGCTTGAGGGACATTTGTTTGTATGGTTGTAGTTGAAAAAATACCCAGTCTCCTATATCAAAACTTCTCTCGTTACAATGTTGATCTGCCTGTTGTTTAATTCGATTTTGTGCCAAATTTAGGTTATCCTTTAAGAGTTGGAGAACTCTTGTTGATGCTTGATGTGCTCTTACACTCCTTGAACCTTATAATTTTCTCTTAATCATGATGTGATGGATGGTGGATGATATCCATAAAGTTCCATAAATGGGGTCATTTGTGCTGCAGTAGGAAGGAAGTGTTATACCACCATTCAGCGAGAGGTAACCACATGACCCATTGTATTTTCTTATCAGACACAAAACAACGAATATATCCTTCCAAAAATTTATTCACTATCTTAGTTTACCATCGGATTGAGGATGATAAGATGAGCTATGAGCCAGTTGAGTACCTAACCAAGAAAATAATTTCGTCCAAAAATTTCCAGTAAAAATGGGATCTTTGTCACTTGCAATAATCTTTGGGTTTCCATGTAGCTTTTGAATTGTTTCCATAAATTCAGTAGAACCTATACTTTATTTAAATGGATGAGATAATGCACAAAAGTGTGCATAGTTGGTAAGTCTATCAACTACCACCATGATGACACTCTTTCCTTCGGACTTAGGTAAACCTGTGATCAAATCCATTGAAATCTCCTCCCAACGTTGACTTGGAATGGATAAAGTGTGTAGAAGACTTGGGGTCTTAATTGTATTAACTTTATTTTTTTGGAAAACCAAACATTCCGCCACAAACTTTTGAATATCAGATTTAAGGCCATCCCAAAAAATATATTTCTTCATCCTGTGGTAAGTTTTTAAAAATCCTGAGTTTCCTCCTAAAGGAGAAGTGTGCAATTCCAAAAGAATCTTTTGTTTTAGTTGGTAATTCTTACAAATATATAAGCGATCTTTATACCATAAGGAACCATTTTTCCAACTAAATGTATCAAATGTACTAGGATCTTGTTGCAACTTTTGAGAGAGTGTCCACACTTCTTCGTCCTTCTTCCATTCATCCCTTGCTTCGGTTATCCAATCTGGTTGGATAATAGAAATGGCATAAAGCAATGCTTCCACCTATTCATCCTTTCTTGAGAGTGCATCTTCAACAACATTTAGCTTCCATTTTTTGTAGATGATTTCAAAGTAATAACCCAACATCTTTGTGACCCATTTTTGCTGATCTTGTGAAGATAGTCTTTTTTCCAAAAAGTGTTTAAGACTATCATGATCAGTTTTTATCTTGAAGTGTTTTCCCATTATGCAAGGTCATCATTTCTTTAGTGCATGTAGTATTCCCAAAATTTCCTTCTCATAAATAGCTTTATGTAAATACTTTCCTTTGATTGGATGACTTTCAAAATCAATGGGTATTCCTTCTTGTATTAAAACAACAGCAATTCCATTTCCTGAGGCATCACATTCCATAATAGAGGTTTTTGTGAAGTCTGGCATAGCTAAGACTGGTGCTAGGCACATTGCCTCTTCAAGATGTTCAAAGGCCTTAGTTGCTTCAGGAGTCCATGAAAATGCATCTTTCTTCAATAATGTTGTTAGAGGTGCTACTATTCTCCCATAATTCTTAACAAACTTGCGATAATACCCTATTAAACCGAGAAATCCTCGCAAATGCTAAGGAAGGGTTTGAAAATGGAATTCATCAACCCTTGAAATGTAGAAGGTGAATTAGTAAGGCCAAAATGCATGACCAAAAATTCATAATGACCCTCATGAGTTCAAAATGTTCTTTTCGGAATATTTTCATTCTTCATTCTAATTTTATGATATCTTGAATGAAGATCCAACTTGGTAAAATAAATTGCTCCATGTAATTCCTCCAATAATTCATCAATCATAGGAATGGGAAATTTATCTTTAATAGTGAGCTTATTGAGCTCCCTATAATCTGGACACATGTGCCATGATCCATCCTTCTTGTACACCAATACTACTAGAGCAAAGAAAGAACTTTGACTAGTTTGAATTATACCAGCCTCTAACATTTCTGCAATCATACGTTTATTTCGCTCTTTTGGACATAAGAATATCTATAAGGCCTGAAGTATGGATGAAAACTTCCTGGAATCAAATAAATAGCATGATCATGATCACGAATAGGTGGGAGTCCTTTGGGAGTTTCAAACACCTTGGAATGATTGTCTAGGACTTTTTGGAGATCTGGAGAAAGAGATGATTTTGATGTTGGAACTTCGAGTGAGCATAATTGTGCAATTATGCCTCATTGTTCTTTCTTAAGAAGCTTTGTCATGAAATTAGAGCTTATTATCTTTCTCATCTTCCCTATAATACCCCATAATTTGACTTCCTTTCCTTCCGAAAAAAATTCAAGAAAAGTTCTTGAAAATTAAAAGCTACCATCCCCAAATATTGTAACCATTGTACTCCTAGTACAACATCAGCATCTCCCATTGGAATGGTAAGCATTGGAATATTCAATACATATTCCCCCATGGTTGGCTTGATATTATGGCATTTTCCAGATCAATTTTAATAGTTCCTCCATTTTCAACCATCACTTGACATTCTAGTGCTGGGTTTAGGAAACAATTCAATTCCTTGGCTACCTTACAATGAATAAAATTATGGGTACTACCTAAATCAATAAACACTATTGCCTTTTTCTTCTTGATATTTCCTTCTATCTTGAGAGTTTTAGGAGTGGCAATTCCTACAAATGCATTACATGATATGGTCGGAATCATTTGTTTTTCTTCTATGGTTGGTTCCTAGTGTATATCCTCTTCTTTTGAAGTTTCTTGTTCATTTTCTTCCTCCTCTTCACAATCTATGTAATATAATTTCTTCTCAGCACACTTATGACATTTAGTGTATTTACTATCACAATTGTAGCAAAGCCCTTTTTCTCTTTTTTCTTCCAATTGTTGTGGTGTCAACCTTTTAGGTTGTGGAGGTCTAGGAGTAGAAACACTTCCATCTTTATAGATGTGAGTGGTAGTCTTCCTTGTCGCCATAATTTTACATTCAATTTTTCTTGTCAACCTGAATGTATTCTCCAATAAATCAGGTTCCCAAAGGTGAACTTCACGTTATATTTTATCCTTTAAAGGTCCTATGAAGACATCAATCTTATGTTCCTCTGGAATATCATTTACCCTTATATTCAATTTTTGGAAGTGCTCAATGTGCTCCACCACTAAACCCTCTTGTTTGAGATTTATTAATTGGCTAAAGAAGGTCTTTCTACTTGTATCCTCATTATGTGCTATCATTTCCTCCATAAAAATTGACCAAGTGACAATTTTTTTACGCGAGAAAAGCCATCGATACCAGACAAATGTATTTTGTTCTAAATGTAAAGTTTCAATGCGTACCTTTTGTGTGTTTTGCACATTATTGAGATCAAAACATTGCTCCATCTGTAGTATCCATGTTACGAGATACTTTCCATCAAACTTCCTCATATCCATATTTGGAATATGGTGGTTATTCCCTCCAACATTAGAGTTTATGAAATCATGATTAACATTTATTTTTTTCTCGTCATGAGTTTCCTTTACTATCTTTTCACCATTAAGGAACATTTCTTGTATCAAATTTGTCAAACCTTCCATGTTTACTTTTAGATCATTCTCCATGTTTTCCATGTGAGCTTCCATTCCATCCATCTTAGCTTCCATGCCTTTCTTCAAACCATCTACCTTAGCTTCTACGCCTTTCTTCAAACTTCCATTTCATTTTTCGTTTCTCTTTGCGAGAGCGAAATTTGGTGCACTTGCTCTTGTAATTTTGATATGCCATGTTGCACTTCTTCTTCTTCATGAGTTATAGTAAAGCCTTTTGAAGGCTTAATGGGTGTTGAATTATTTTTAGGGGGGATTTTTTAACTCAATACTGATATCTATTCTACAATATTCCCTTGGAATCAATTCAAATTGATTTTTCACACAAGACTTATGCAATTTGAAAAAAAAAATACACACATTTTTCTTGCTTTCGAGGAGTTCGATATTGAAATTGAATTATCTCTGTGATTTCGGATCTTCAATATCTTAATTTCTGCCCTATAGTAGCTCTTTGAATCTTATTTCGAATGCCATGGGTCTGACTTGATTTGGATTCTTCAAGGCAAAGTTATGCCCAATCTCTCGCAATGACCTAATTATGGACTGTTTCAGTAAAGAAAACTTGTACGGTGTGCCACATGTCAATGTTTCCTCTTTCGGCTTTGAAATTGATACACAGGAAACTACAGTCTATGTGCTTGCATCCACTTTTTATAGAATTCCAATCCGATGCTCAGAGAGAGATTTATGATGATTTCCCACAGTCACATCTTTGAGATAAAATTTTGGAGCCTGAAAAAACCCTAACTTCTACAGATCATATCTCTGAAAATTTTGCGAAAAAAGATATGAAATTTTTACATGAAATTCCTCAAGATTTCAGCTTTGCATGATAAAATTTTCAGCTTTTGAACCTTTGTATGAAAAAATTTATAGCGAAAATTCCACGATGACCTGTTTGGAGTAGCGAAACCCTAGAATCCAGAGCTCTGATACCAAATGTTATGGAACCAGCTCCAAGAATAGAAGTAAAGAGAGATCAACGCCTTAGAAATAAGCCACTTCGAGGGGAAAACCTCCTTTACATTACATAAATGAGTAATTCTTGGATGATACAAATGATAAAAACCTCCTTCTATATATAGGAGTCCATAGGGTCACAATATAATCCTAGTTGACCTAACAATAATAATGTAAGGGCACAATAATAACAATATTGGGGTTACAGGGGTATAACAATAAAAATAAGGGGATTACACTAACAACAATAAGGGACTATACTAGTAATATAAGGACCTAACAATCCTTCTTCAATATTTTTTGGTAGTCTCTTTCACCATTCAATCCTTGCATCATACTACCATAAACACATAACTATCAGTGTATAAATAAATATAAAATTGTACCAATTATCTTACCTTGTTGCAATTGAGTCTTATTATGTGCTATCATATTCACCCAAATGTTATTTATATAAACAAATCAACTATCACTTGTCATTCTAATACCAAGCATGTTGCCCTGCAACTGCTCACACATGTCAGTCACATGTTCCAAATATCAAGACATTGTGTCCATTAATTTGAAATTATCCTTTACTAATATTGACAACCATTTCATAGTATGCAATAAACTCGTACTCATTATTCATAGTGCTACAACTAGCAACCACTTGCACTCAAGTGCATATCAACTTTCTCAGAACATATTGCGTTAGTACAACCGTATTAAAACAATAGAATTCAATCATGAGATATTACTGCAAGCACATAATCATACCATGCACTTGATCAAACATTAAAACAACCTATAAAAATACCCCCTTACTATCCATGGTCCAAAAAAGGTAGAATGGGGAACCTACTATAATGGCTCGATCTCCAATGTCCAACTACAGAAATGGGATCTCCAAAGCTCTACTAAATTTAACCACACTTTGCACAATTTGATTTTCATTTCTCATACATTTTGTATGAGATAAAATCATAAACATTACACTTATTCCACTTGTAAAATACTAACTAGAAACATGTCAAATAATCATGCCACTTTTCCATTTCCTTACATGCAACTTTTCAAATTTCTTTCATGCAAACTTTCAAATTCCTTGCATGCAACTCTTCAAATTCTTTGCATGAAAATATGCACAGATGAGCTAAAGAAATATTATCATACTACAATACTATCCCATCCAAAAAATAGAATTTTCTTCAAACAATTACCATACTATTACATTCTTTTCAAACAACTAGCGTACTATTACATTTGTATGTAAGCCTTTCTTCAAACACTTTACATGCAAACTAATATAGCAATGATTGAATGCATATCTCCTAAATTAAACTAGTAAAAGTTATGGGAATTGAACCATATGATCAGTGGGACTCTCCCTCACTATGGTTCATGTTTTAACTTTTGAAGTTTCGTAGATGAAAATTTATAAAAAAAATATCAACACAATCCTACTTGGTGCACAATTCTAGGAGAATTCGGGAAGCTCTACTTCCACTTATCATATCTCCTAAAATAAAGCAACTCAATGTTTGAAATTTTTATCACAATATCAATGGTATTTCCCCTCATTCTGGAAAAACTTTCAGCTCCTTAGAGTTCCCAAAAGAAAATTTATAATAGAAATTGACATGTTTGAGGCCTGATTTTAGGAGCATGCAAGAGGCTCGACTTCCTCTACTCATATCTCCTAAACTATTGCGACCCAATATCTGAAATTTAGAAAAAATTATCATCAAGATTTCCCCTAAATGTGGACCATTTTCCAGCTTCTGAAACCCTACAGAAGATAAGTTATTGCATAAATTCCAACATGACATTTTTAGAGGTACATTTAGGAAGGTCATCTTCCTCAAATCATAATTTCTAAAATATTGTGAACCAATATCTGGAATTTTAACCACATTATCATTGGGATTTACCCTCAATGTGGAAAACATTGTAATTCATCAGTAATTTTTGCTGATATCAAAAGATGACTAAAATATAATCCTGGATTTCTAAAAACAAAATTTGAGAAATATTGTGATTTTTATAAATCTCACTGCCTTCATTATCTTAAGTCAAAATGTTTCACTAAATTTCCCCCTCTTTGCCTTCTTAAAGGTTTACCCCACCGCTACAAAGAAGAACTTCATTATTGGGCATGTTTTCCTCATTTCACTACCTCACCCTCACTTCCATTCATGGCCCTTTTTCCTCCGAAAAACCCATTTCTTCCTTTCCTAAAAAACCTCATAAAAACCCCTTCATTCATCATTTTTCTTCTAAAAAGATTAAAACAATGTAAAAGTTTCCTTTTACATTGTTTAAAACAAGGTTTAAGCCTATCGGGTCCTTTTAATTTTATTATAAAAACCCTATTTTATACCTAAAAACCCCGCCTTTTTGATATAATAGGCCTTAATCCCCTCTCTTATAAAAATCCCAGCCCCCTCACATTCATAAAACCTTGACCTTCGTTATTCCTAAACCCTTTCCCCGTATAAACTACGCTTCTGCCCTTTTATTTTTATTAAACCCCCAACCTTATAATAAAGGCCCCAAACCTTTTAAAACATTAAACTAGGCCCATTCCCCATTAAAACCCTGCATATATTATGAACCTGCACTACACGACGAATAATCCACCACGTCAGCTCACGCCCGAGCCCCATTCTCCATTAAAAACACCGCCAGCCAACCACGCCTCGATATATGTCTTCCACTCCGCCAATCCTGTCACCTGCTCACCGCCTCCCAACATGCATCAACCGCTGATATCCCATCCCGAAATCTAACGGTTGACATCGCATATCGCAAGTAAAATCGCAATTGGGTTAGCATTTTGTGACCCACGAAAAATGGGCAGTTTTCACCTACCACGCATCACATGCTGGGGTATATCGTATCTGTTTGGCCCAAAACAGCTTACTGCCTATTCTCCGCGCGATAAACCACTTATGGTTTTCAAAACCACCTTTGTCTACCATGCCAAAATTCAAAACCTCCCGCCTCCGTTTGAACTTCCTCCTAGTTCCACCTTTGGAACCTTTTTTCCTACACCCTCTCCTCCTCTGCAAACACCCTCTGACAGTTCAAAACCCCGAAAAATGCAGTGAAACCCTCCTGCGAGATTTTTACTAAAATGTTTATGTTTTTGCAGGTTTTAATGGTAGAGATAATTGGACTCCACTTCACAGGGCCAAATTAAATCAAAGAGAGGCCTGGATGACGATCCAGGACCTCACAAAGAGCCAATAATGGCCAGAGGGTTTGTGTAAATAAAAGGAATCGATGAAACATGATCATCGATTGATCAAAAGAACCCTCCAACCACGAAGACCTGCCTCCCCTGCACACCAAAAAAACAAACAGTCAGAGAAATAGTGAAAGGAAGAAAGCAGAAAGATTAGAGGGCTAATCCTAATCAAAAGACAAAACAAAAGGGTTAGCCAGTCAAAGCAGAAGATTAAAGAAAAAGCATAAAGATGAAAGTCAAATATGAAAGGATAAAGGCAAAAGTTGACAAAGATAAATAAAAAATTATTAAAAGAACAAAACAGATCAAAATCAGACTAAAGAAAAAATGATAAAAGTAGACAGTTAGAGCCTGAAAGACAGAGTTTAAAGGCCTAATGACAGAGATTAAAGATAAAACAAAAGGTAGATTTACCCAAAACAGATTCGAATGACTCAGTCTGTGGCAGTTACTCTTCTCCAAAGATGTTTTTTCCACCTAGTGTTTTGTTTCCTTCAATAAAGCAATAGGCAGTTATTGAGCTAATTCAGAGATATTTATATCTGCCAGACAGTTATTGTAAAAGTTATGAATAGGCCTTAAAGTCAAACATTTCACCTGTTTTTCCTTAGGAGTTAAGATATAAGTTATTATTCAAAGAAATATCTGCAGATATTCCTGCCTTGAACCTTGCATGGTCTTTAAGGTTAGGAATTCATTAACTCTGTAATAAAAGACACTCAATCCCTAGCTTAGCTTCACCTCCTCATTTGCAGCATAAATACTCCATTTGAACTCATTATCTTATTGGCATTTAATGACTCTTTGAAGTAATACATAGTCTCTTGGAAGTTGAAAAGAAATTGATGTCTTGGAACTTATGGATGCCCTGATTTGTTTGTTCATGGAGGAGGCTAGATCACTAGATCCCTGAGATTGGTTGTTGGTGAAGTGCTTCTAATATGTTATTTTTATTTCCTGTTTCATTATGTTTCCACCTTTCTATGTTGCATTAGAATGAAATATTTATAGTAAGAAATGTGTTCTGATAGCACCTTAGTTCTGTTTATTCTTCACTGCCTTAATGTTTTCTTTTGCTAGCACATTTTAGAGAATTATTAATTGCTTTCTAGACCCCCTAAGCTTGTTTATTTCATAAGTAGTTGAATACATTTGGTATCAAGCATGATTCATTGCTAGCCCTGCTTACTTACTACCACTAAAACACTGTTTTTGAAGTCTCTCTCTAAAGTACCATTCTTTAAAGTCTACCAAAGAGGTTTTGTTTTGATCATACCCTTTGTACTTGCTTAAATAATTGTTTAGAGATCTTCATAACTATAATCAAGGATGTTTAGGAGTTCCCTCTTCTCTACTTATAGTTATATGTGTGTCTTAAGTGTTTTCTGTCCTTGAAGGTGAAATCACTAGAATTTAAATGAGTTTCTCGCCTTCTATATTTCATTGGAAAAAGTTTGTCTTGAATTATCATCTGCTTTAGTTGAAACAAAGAATTTATTGTTTGCCCTATCTATTAATTTCCTCTTCATGCTTATGATTTAAGTCCCTTTATTGATAAGTGCATATGATAAAGGATTCTTGATTGCACTTTGTCCTACTTTTCATTCTTACAATTGATGTCCATCTCATTACCCCTAAAAACTTGAAGATCCACTGACCATGTTAGATTGGCCCTATGATGCTCCCCGATCCATTGATGAAATTATCATGAATTCCATTAGACTCCATTTCCCAATGACTTATATATTTCCTCATTCTATCTATGTTCCTTGATCATTATACCCAACCAAAACAAACAGCAAAACCTCACACTTAATAACTAGCCTAAAATCAACCCTATAAAGCAAACAAGTTCATATATTTTGAAAAATAATAGAGAGAGCCCTCTCCCAATCCAGGAAGGCTAGGTCCTAGGACTCCAAAGATTGGTCTGATGTTTCCCTATCCATTTGGTCTACCAATCTACTAAATCACGGGACCACGACATAATGGCGATCACGGTGGGACCTTTTGAGTAAATCTTTAGCTCAAACATGTTGTGTCCATTAGTATCCATCCATGCATAACCACTTTAAAACCATTACTAACACAATAGTGATCATGATGAGACCTTCTGAGTCAGTGACAACATAAGTATACCTTAGGACTTCAGAAACTTTTATAGACTCATTTGACCCTCAGTTAAGCTTAAGAATTCAAGATGTCAACCATAGAGTAGACTTTGTTTGTTTCACCATCTTAGCTAAATGATGATTCATGTATAGGACACTCTTACAAACCTTAGGACTACATAAAAAAACTCATAAAACCCCAAAAACATCCCTAGATTGTTTTTTTTTATCAATTATTGGTGGTGGACCATACACATTTACCTTCAAAATAGCTAAAAATTTCCACCTGACGACTCCACTGGCACCAGTGGGCCTATCACTTCACTAGATCTCTTTAGACTTCCTTAGGATTGTGTCAAAACAGCCCTGAAAAGTTTAAAAACCTAGTCCCATATCATATAGTTTCTTAAAATACTAAGAGAGGTCAAAATTCTCAAACACAGTTTGAAACTTTCAGCCTCTTCAAATTTTGAGTTTGAAATCTGGCTTCACATAGGATCAATACCAGATCTCATCCAGACCCTAATCCTCCTACTATAGTTGATGATCCATAAAAGATTTTTTGGCAAACTTCTAGAGTTGGAAATTTAAATACTGATAGGACTAGCCAAAGAACAAGATCTGTCTTTGAACACCTTACATTCTTGAAAGACCCTCACTTTGACTTGTACCATTCAAAAAACCTATTTATAACCAATTCACATAGTGATATTCACAAAACTAACCTTGAGCTCATAAATTTGCAGCAGAGTTCTAGCAAAGAAGCCTCTCCTTCCACTCCTCCTGATTTTCATCTTCTCCATCACTTTAGCTCCTTACGTAACAAATCTGCTCATAATCAGTTTTTTCATCCAAGTACTTCCACCACACCCATCCATACTTCCACTACTCAAAACACTCCATTTTATCCCATTTTCTCTTTCACAAACCCATCTCTTGCCATTCTTCCATTCACTCCCATCATGGCAACATGGTATGCTCCATTAGTATTACCACAACCTCTGGTTCCTTTACCAAATGATTATCAATCCGGAATTCCCCATTTCACTAGAACTGAATCTACTACTGCCCAACAACATGTGGATAAAATTGATGATGCTTTTGATTAAATGGAAATATAAGAAGAGACCATTAAGATGAGAATCTTTGCCCAAATATTAGGAGGAGAAGCCAAAAAATGTTTTAAAAGCTTAACTCCTAATAGCATAAATGATCTCCCTTATTTATACCAAACATTCACAAACAAATGGGAAGTAAAAAATAACCCTCTCCAAATCCTTTCAGAATATAGCAACCTAAAAAGAAATGTTGGGGAAAGTGTCCAAGATTACTGCACTAGATTTAATAGCATTTACAATGCATTTCCCCCAAACATGAAACCTCCACTAGGCTTAGATTTAGAAAAATTTCCAGAGGGCCTTGACCCATACATGGCCTATCAGCTAAGAGAAAGAGACCCATTGACTTTAGAAGACATGCAGAGGGGAGCTATAAGTGTAGAAGCAAATCTAATTGAGAAAAGAGTTAGGTTGAAATCAGAAAAAAGACTTACATACAAAGATGAAACAATGGCCTCAACCTCATCATCTGATGCCAAAATTGATAACTTAGTGAGGGTAATGGAAAGAATGTTGGAAAATATAAACTTAACTAATAGAGTACCTCCTAGGGAGAACCAAGTAAATCCCCAAAACAGAAATAGAAATCCAAATTTCAGAAGAGATCCTATTCAAAATATACAAAGAGATAATGACCAACAAATTAGGCCTCCTTTCCAAGAAAACTATGTAGATAAAGAAGAAGAAAGGGAGATAGAAATGTTGGAAGAAAATCATGTAAATCTGATAGGATCTGACAGTGAGGGTGATTCTTTTCTCACTAAAGAACAACAAGGATTATTCTCCTCATAACAAACTGAAAACAACTATGAGGATTCTAAATATTATCAATTGGGGTTTGAAAATTCTATAATGGAGGTCCACAGACAATATGACCTTACGAGCAAAAATAACCAAGGGGCCTCCAACAATAATAACACAGAAACTGTTGTTAGGAAAACCTCAGACAATCCTCCTAAAAAGACAGCAGATAGTTCCAACACTATGGCTAAGAGAACTGATCTGAATAAAGACAAAATCAGCCAACAAAGTGTTAACCCAAGCTGCCCTAGTACTTCTACTAGTGGCCCTGAGAAATATGTCCAAAATCGCAGTCCTAATAAAACTCAGCAAATCAGAATTGCCGAAAATACTATGCTTGAAAAATCATATGTAAATATGTCAAAAACACTAGTCGCTTTCAGCCTTGAGGGAGAAATTGCCAAGATCAAATTTAGCATACCCTTAACTGAACTAGTAACCCAGGATGTATATAAAAATCAAGTTTTGAAAGCTTTAAATATAGGAAATGATATTGATACTTTAAACTTGACAGATGATAAACCAGAATTGTTGTTTGGTCCTTAAATAGAAGGAAAATACCAAGAAAAGGCTATCCCTCCATTCTATGTCAGTCTGAATATACATGATAAAATCTTACACAATGCCATGCTAGACTCTGGTGCCTCTCACAACTTCATGCCAAAGGTGGTGATGGAAATATTAGGCCTAGAAATTACTAAACCTTACAAATACCTTTACTCTTTTGATTCAAGCAGAGTCAAGTGTTTGGGTCTAATTAAGGATTTATGTGTCAATCTAGCACAAATTCCTGCAAAGGGTCTAGTTATGGACATATTTGTTGCTGACATTCCCCCAAATTATGGCATGCTTCTATCCAAATCATGGGGAGCCAAACTTCAGGGGAGCCTTCAAATGGACATGTCTTATGCTACCATTCCATTATTTATACAGACAAGAAGGTTATACAGGAAATCTCATATGAAATATATGGTAAGAAACATAGATAGGTCAAACAACATGCGTGTTTATTCCATCCATTCATACCTTGATTCATTTATCTTATACAATGAAGATGAGATTACCAAACAAGAAAATGAAAATGAAAAAGAATTGAGCTCATCAGAACATTCAAATTTGTCCCCAAAAGAAGAATCTAATAGCTCAAACTTTAGCAGCCCTGAACAGCAAAATGAGGATGAATATGAGATAGAAACACTTTGGAACATGAGCTTTGATGGCTCTTCTGGCAAAGCTGGTTCTGTAGCAGGTGCATGGATACACGATACAAACAAAGGACATTCCTACAAACTAGATTTCCAATGCACTAATAACATTGCAGAATATGAAGCTCTCCTCCTTGGCCTACATTTACTCAAAGATTTAGGAGCCAAGAAAATATCAGTCCAAGGAGATCCAGAGCTGATTATTAGGCAAATAAAAGGGGAGTATTAAGCCAAAAACCCAAGATTAAGAGAATATAGGAATGTTGCCCTAGATCTCTTGAAAACTTTTGAAAAATATGAACTCACTTTCATCCTTAGAGCTAAGAATAACCTTGCAAATGAGCTTGCCTTTGCTACCAACAATTGCAAAATTCCCCATATAAATGAACTATTCACTGTCAGAGTAAAAAATAGGCCTACAGTCCCTAATAATGAAAACTATTGGCAAGTGTTTGAGGGAGATAAACACATTGCTGATTTTCTGCAGTCTAAAAATGATTTTGCTGAACCAACACCTAGCTCAAGCCATAAAGAAGATTGTTTTGATGAAAAACGAATCCCTAAAACAGAGTTGTCCTCTACTGTTGATATAAACCAATTTGAACATCTTTATAAGGCAGAATTACTTGAAAACCTAGACCAAAAGGACCTTGAGGTTTTACAATGCAAAGATGATTCAATACTAAGGGGCCTTACACCATTAGAGGAGCTTTTTGACTTCAATGATGTAGCTAAAAAACCAAATATGGAGCCTACAGAAACTAATGTAGAAGAACATAACATAGGCAGCATTAATGACCCCAAAATGATCAAATTATCTAGCACTCTTCCTACTCATATCAAACAGGAATATATTGAACTTTTCAAAAATATTAGAGATGTGTTTGCATGGGGATACAAAGATCTGAAATCATATGATACCAGCATTATTCAACACAAAATTCCTCTTAAGGAAAATCAGAAACCTTTCAAACAAAAACTAAGAAGGATAAACCCGATTTTATTACCTTTAGTTGAGAAATAAATCAAAAAGACGTATCATGTTGGGATCACAATCCCCATTAGATACTCAGAGTGGGTATACAACCTTG
The DNA here is from genome assembly GCA_034641835.2 of Pinus albicaulis. Classification (NCBI taxonomy): domain Eukaryota; kingdom Viridiplantae; phylum Streptophyta; class Pinopsida; order Pinales; family Pinaceae; genus Pinus; species Pinus albicaulis. The sequence continues at coordinate 210,685,624 of CM076582.1, forward strand.
TATCTGTCAGGAAGAAGACCGGGGAGATTAGGCTTTGCATTGACTTTAGAAATCTGAAAAAAGCCTCCCTGAAAGATAATTATCTCTTGCCTAAGATGGATCACATACTCCAAAAGGTGGTTGGATCTAAGAGAATATCACTCTTGGATGGTTTTTCAAACTTCAACCAAGTACTAGTACTCCCAAGTGATTAACACAAAACAACTTTCACCACTCCTTGGGGAACATTCATGTATGTTAAAATGCCATTTGGTTTGATGAATGCAGGGGCCACATTTCAAAGGACCATGGATATAGCTTTTTCAGAAGACATAGGCTATTTCATAATCATTTACCTTGATGACATCATTTTTTTCTCTTAAACTGACAAAGAACACTTAGTTCATTTGAGAAAAGTGTTTAAGAAATGTAGGAAATATGGCTTATCTTTGAATCCCAAGAAAACACTCTTTGGTCTTCAGGAAGGAAAAATCTTAGGAAACATAATCTCTGAAGAAGGAATCAAATTATATCCCAAAAGGATTGAAGGCATATTGAAAATCAACCATCCTAGAAACCTCAAATAATTGCAATCTTTCATTGGGAAGATTAACTTTTTGAGAAGGTTCATCCCTAACCTTGTTGAACTTTGGAGGAATATCTCAAACATGCTAAAAAAGGACACAGGAGTTAAATGGACCTTAGAATCCAAACAGTCATTTGAACTAGTGAAACAAGCTCTCACTCAAACACCAGTTCTTATCAGTCCTAATTTCACCAAAGATTTTTACATTTTTTCATTTGCATCTGAGCACACTGTTGCTGCAGTGTTGTTGAAAAAGAATAATATAGGGCAATAAAAACCAATATCCTTCTTCAGTAAAGCCTTAAGATATTCTCCACTCAAATATAACATCATGGAGAAACAATCTTTAGCCTTGATAAAAGCATTGAAAGATTTCCGAGTCTACATTTTACACTCTAATATTATTGCTTTTGTCCCACATACAGTTGTCAAGATTCTAAATCAAGACCCTGATGGAAAAAGGGGGAAATGGATTGCTATTATTTTAGAGTATGATTTAGAAGTCAGGCCTACCAAGCTGATTAAAGGACAAGGATTAGCAAAACTCATGGCAGAATCAAATTTCCAAGCATTAGATATGAATATCGTTGATTTTTTAGAAGAACGGAAAGAATTCACTGCTCCGTACATTGAAGAAATGTTTCTGAATTCATCTTGGTATGCTAATATCATATATGTGTTTCTTTATCTCAATACCCCTCCCTCTTTATCAAAGACTAAAGTTAGATTCTTGAAACAAAAATCTTTAAATTACTGCATTTTAGATGGAGTGTTATATTGGAAAAATGTTGTTAGCATATTTCTTAAATGTTTTCTTGAGAATGATGCAGGAAAGATCATGCATGAGTTGCATGAGGGAGAGTGTGGAGGACACCTTTACTGGAAAACCACAGCAAACAAGATTCTTAGAGCTAGCTATTATTGGTCCACCATTTTCCCTGATACTCAAAAACTAGTCATGACTTGCCATAAGTGCCAAATTTTTTATGGCAAGAGAAAACTCCTACCTTTACCTTTGCATCCCATCAGTATTGAGGCTCCCTTTTAGAAATGGGGTTTATAATTTATTGGAGAAATTCACCCAACCTAATCTGCCCAGCATAAGTGGATCCTTACTGCCACTGATTATTTTACCAAGTGGATAGAGGCTATCCCTTCCAAAAATGCCACTGACTCAGTCATTATCAAGTTCCTTGAGACCAACATACTATCCCAATTTGGTTGTCCTAGAAAGATTACTATAGACTATGATGTTGCCTTCAATTCCAAAAGAATGGTTGATTTCTGCTACAAATATCATATCACTTTGGGGCACTCCACAGCTTACTACCCTCAAGGAAATGGACTTGCTGAATCCTCCAATAAAATCTTGATCAACATTATTAAAATACTGTTGGAACAAAATCAAAAATCATGGCATAGTAAGCTAGTTCATGCTTTATGGGATGATATACTAACCACCAAGAAATCAATCAATATGTCTCCCTATCAGTTGGTATATGGCATGGATGAAGTCTTCCCAACATCCTTGGGAGTTCCAGTTATGAAACTTCTCCAAGAAGTGCAATCAGAATAAAATTACATGCAGAGAATGTTGAATCAAGCTATTCATTTACAGCAGTCAGGAGATGAGGTTTATAGAAGAACACAAGCAATACAAGACAGCATCAAGAAGATCTTTGACAGAAGGACTAAAGCTAATAATTTCCAAGTTGGAGACACAGTTTTGAAATGGGATTCTAGAAGGGAAGATAGAGGTAAACATGGAAAATTTGAGAATTTATGGAAAGAGCCTTATGTCATTCATTCAATTAGGGGTCATAATGCTTTCTTTTTACAAGGGCTAAATGGAGAAGAATTACTTGGAGGTCATGTCAACGACAAGATGCTCAAACACAATTTCTATCAAGAGTCCAGCTTCAAAGTTTTCATTCATTATACATAAACATCGCATGAGAAAATCACGGAAAATTACAAAAATAATGAAAGAAAAGGAAAAAGAGGGCAGATTCAAAATAGGTACAGCCCCATACCCAAAAAATAGTACTACTGAAAGTGTGCAAGCCTAAATGCCACTACTAATTCAAAATAATATCTGGTTCAGTCATCTAGCCTAATCATGGTTGAATATGCTTTAAATTTATGTTGATAAATTAGTAAAAACAATGTTTGTCAAAGCTTTTCAAAAACTTGATTCATCAAGAAAGATAGATTAGGGAATAAAAGATACTAGTTCCATAAGCTCAAAACAGAACCAAAGAGAAAGATAAGGATGCATTACAGATGATAGATTACAGCCCTCATCTTTTATTTTACTTCTATGCAAGATAATGTTTGTGTGGAGCTTATTCCAATGCTACAACCATGGTAATTCAAACTGCCTAATCCAGATTTGAACCATGCTTTAAATTTTATGTCAATAGTTTAGAGAATCAAGATTGCCAAACAGCTTAATCTTTGCAATCAAATAGTTTAGGTAGAGAATAAAAGAGTTCACTAGTTTAATCTGAACTCTTGGAAGCAACAAGGATAGAAGTAGATAGTTTATTTCTATTTTCAAAATAAAAATTTCAAGAGTTTTCCAGTTCAAGTGCACTCAAGGAAGAAAACATGTTAGGAAAAATAGGTTGGGTAGGTAGAAATGTTGTTGAAAGAATCATATGTTGCAAATTATTAAGATTGTCACTTCAAAAGAAATATCAAGCAAGTGAAAAGAAGGAAAAATCTGCCCAATGGAAAACACACTGGTCTACAAAAACTCAGAGATATGATAAACTGAAAGTTCTGGACACCTCCAAAAAGGAGCTTCCCTCCCCAAGTGGAGCCACTGTTAGTCATCATCAAAAGATGACTAAAATATAATCCTGGATTTCTAAAAACAAAATTTGAGAAATATTGTGAGTTTTATAAATCTCATTGCCTTCATTATCCTAAGTCAAAATGTTTCACTGGATTTCCCCCTCTTTGCCTTCTTAAAGGTTTACCCCACTGCTACAAAGAAGAACTTCATTATTGGGTATGTTTGCCTCATTTAACTACCTCACCTTAACTTTCATTCATGGCCCTTTTTCCTCCAAAAAACCCATTTCTTCCTTTCCTCAAAACCCTCATAAAAACCCCTTCATTCATCATTTTTCTTCTAAAAACATTAAAACAATGTAAAAGTTTCATTTTACATTGTTTAAAACAAGGTTTAAGCCTATTGGGTCCTTTTAATTTCATTATTAAAATCCTGTTTTCTACCTAAAAACCTTGCCTTTTGATATAATAGGCCTTAAGCCCCTCTCTTCTATAAACCCCAGCCCCCTCACATTCATAAAACCTCGACCTCCATTATTCCTAAACCCTTTCCCCGTATAAACTACGCTTCCACCCTTTTATTTTTATTAAAACCCCAACCTTATAATAAAGGCCCCAAACCTTTGAAAATATTAAACTAAGACCATTCCCCATTAAAACCCCACGTCTATTATGACCCTGCGCTACACGAAGAATACTCCGCCATGTCACCTCGCGCCCAGGCCCCATTCTCCACTAAAAACACCGCCAGCAGACCACGCCTCAACATCGCATATCGCAAATAAAATCGTGATTGGGTTAGAATTTTGTGACCCACGCAAAATGGGCAGTTTTTTCCTGCCACGTGTTGCATGTTGGGGTATATCGCGTCCGTTTGGCCCAAAACAGCTTACCGCCTATTCTCCACGCGATAAACCACTTACGGTTTTCAAAACCACCTTTGTGCACAGCGCCAAAATTCAAAACCTCCTGCCTCCGTTGGAACTTCCTCCTGGTTCCACATTTGGAACCTTTCCTCCTGCACCCTCTCCTCCTCTGCAAACACCCTCTGACAGTTCAAAACCCCGAAAAATGCAGTGAAACCCTCCCGCAAGCTTTTTACTAAAATGTTTATGTTTTTGCAGGTTTTAATGGCGGAGATAATTGGACTCCACTTCGCAGGGCCAAATTAAATAAAAGAGAGGCATACATGACAATCCAAGACCTCACAAAGAGCCGATAATGGCCAGAGGGTTTGTGTAAATAAAAGGAATCGATGAAACATGATCATCGACTGATCAAAAGAACCCTCCAGCCACAAAGACCTACCTCCCCTGCACACAGAAAAAACAAACAGTCAGAGAAACAGTGAAAGGAAGAAAGCAGAAATATTAGAGGGCTAATCCTAATTAGAAGACAAAACAAAAGGGTTAGCCAGTCAAAGCGGAAGATTAAAGAAAAAGTAGACAGATGAAAGAATAAAGGCAAAAGATGATAAAGATAAATAAAAAATTATTAAAAGAACAAAACAAATCACAAGCATACTAAAGAAAAAATGATAAAAGCAGATAGTCAGAGCATAAAATACAAAGTTTAAAGGCCTAATGACAGAGATTAAAGATAAAACAAAAGGCAGATTTACCCAAAACAGATTCGAATGACTTAGCCTATGGCAATTACTCTTCTCCAAAGGTATTTTTGCCACCTAGTGTTTTGTTTCCTTCAATAAAGCATTAGGCAGTTATTGAGCTAAGTCAGAGATATTTATATCTGCCAGACAGTTATTGTAAAAGTTATGAATAGGCCTTAAAGTCAAACATTTCACCTATTTTTCCTTAGGAGTTAAGATAGAATTTATTATTCATAGAAATATCTGCAGATATTCCTGCCTTGAACCTTGCATGGTCTTTAAGGTTAAGAATTCATTAACTCTGTAATAAAAGAAACTCAAACCCTATCTTAGCTTCACCTCCTCATTTGCAACATAAATATTGCATCTGAACTCATAATCTTGTTGGCATTTGATGACTCTTTGAAGTAATACATAGTCTCTTGGAAGTTGAAAAGAAATTGATGTCTTGGAACTTGTGGATGCCCTGATTTGTTTGTTGATGGAGGAGGCTAGATCACTGGATCCCGGAGCTTGGTTTTTGGTGAAGTGCTTCTAATCTGTTATTGATATTTCCAGTTTCATTATGTTTCCACCTTTCTATGTTGCAGTAGAATAAAATATTTAGACTAAGAAATGTCTTCTAAAAGCACCTTAGTTCTGTTTATTCTTCACTGCCTTAATGTTTTCTTTTGCTAGGACATTTTAGAGAATTCTTAATTTCTCTATAGACCCCCTAAGCTTGTTTATTTCATAAATAGTTGAATACAGTTGGTATCAAGCATGATTCATGGCTAGCCCTGCTTACTTGCTGCCACTAAAACATTGTTTTTGAAGTCTCTCTCTAAAGTACCATTCTTTAAAGTATGCCAAAGATGTTTTGTTTTGATCATACCCTTTGTACTTGCTTAACTAATTGTTTTAGATATCTTCATAACTATAATCAAGGATGTTTAGGAGTTCTCTCTTCTCTGATTACAGTTATATGTGTGTCTTAAGTGTTTTCTGTCCTTGAAGGTGAAATCACTAGAATTTAAATGAGTTTCTCGCCTTCTATATTTCATTCGAAAAATTTTGTCTTGAATTATCATCTGCTTTAGTTGAATTAAAGAATTTATGGTTTTCCCTATCTATTGATTGCCTCTTCATGCTTATGATTTTTAAGTCCCTTTATTGAGAAGTACATATGATAAAGGATTCTTGATTTCCCTTTGTCCTACTTTTCATTCTTACAATTGATGTCCATCTCATTACCCCTACAAACTTGAAGATCCACTGACCAAGTTAGATTGGCCCTATGATGCTCCCCGATCCATTGATGAACTTATCATGACTTCAATTAGACTCCATTGCCCAATGAATTAGATGTTTCCTCATTCTATCTATGTTCCTTGATCATTATACCCAACCAAAACAAATAGAAAAACCTCACACTTTAACTAGCCTAAAATCAACCCTATAAAGCAAACAATTTCATATCTTTTGCAAACAAATAGAGAGAGCCCTCTCTGAGTCCAGAAAGGCTAGGTCCTAGGACTCCAAAGACTGGTATGATGTTGCCCTGTCCATTTGGTCTACCAATCTACTAAATCATGGGACCACAACAAACATTTCAGCTTCTGAAACTATATATATTAAAATATATAACAAAAATGAAATCGGTTATACTCATTGAGCCCATCCAGTCCAAGTGTTTGAACCTGGAAGCTCTAATACCACTATGTAACCACTCCACCCCACATTTTCCTACTTTAACATACTTACCAGGGTAAACATCATTTGAGAGTTACTATGCATGACCAACCTCCCATGGTGCAATTAAAGAAATGGGGTTTAACTTGCTAACACATACTATTCAATTTTACAAACACTTTTCATACATAGTACATGTAATTCATGGATGCATATTTTGGTCACTAGAAGGCAGATGAATGAATCACGTGATACTAGAAATAAACAAAAAGGTGGATACAACTAGCAGTTGGTGACAACAATGGGAACCAAAACATTATATAAAAGTGCACTGAAAAAAGTGTGTGCTACCCATGTGGATCGGACACTGTGGGACTTTATTGAAAACAACATCAAAGTTATTAAAGGAAAAAAAATTTAGAGGTTGGTCGCTTTGAATAGAAATTTGTTGACATGACCTCCATTGTGGCTAGGTTCACAAATCATAATTTATGCTTATACAATCCTCCCAAGTGAGATTAGCGAAATCATTATGGGAATATGATAAAATAACCATAAATTTATTGCAGTTGGAAAGGTGCGTACGAATATATTACTCTAATTAGTTTAGCATCCCTTGTGTTGTATTTACAATTGTGGAGCTAAAGTCTAAGAGAAAACCAGAGATATTGAAGAGACCAGAAACTAGAGAAAATAATGCATTCTAGGAGGACCTTCAACTACTATATATCAAAACCATGGCCTCTTCCTCAACACCAAAGAAACCTAGTACAAAGGGCACTAACCCTGTGCCACTCTTTGCATTCACTGCCAAACCTTTGGCTTAGTTACTAAAAGATATGAAATTTAAGCTAATCACAACTCTAATTCCACCAGGGGCCATAAAATAAGGTGACATGCTCGACATGGTGGAGAAACTAAAATACAATGACCATGATATCATGGACCGCACTAAATTTCCTCAGTTTTCCACAAGTTTGTGAACCTCAATAATGGGCCACGAGGTTGGATAATTTAGGTATTGTGAATTTATTAGATATCCCCCAATTTGTACGTAGACCTAAAGTGAACATGTGTGTCAAATTCCTATTGAGTTGTGTACATGGTGGATTTATGTGGTTGGATGAGCCCATAGAAATCGATTCTGCCTCATTTCTAGAATTACAAGGTTACCTACGGTTGGAAAGGATCCAGAAGCTCTCTTTGGAAAGAAGAATGAGAATCTTGTTGCCAAGGACATGTTGGAAAAGTACAACACAATTCATGGAAAAAAGGAGTTTTGATCCCATCCATAATTGACCCACATATGAAATTTTTCATGTAGTCGATGGTGTGCAAGTTGCTCAGGAAGTGCAGAAAGGACTAGAGCGTCGATTGAAAGATTTTTGCAGTAATAAAGTGTGTCACGGGTGTACAAATGAAATGGGAAACCTTCCTCCACAATCAATTAATGTTGGACTACTTGGAGGCACAAGACCGAAACAAAAAATTCCACTATGTGTGGTTATTGATCCTAATAACATGGAAATTTTCTAAGGATCCCAACTTTCTACCACTGGAAAAGTTGGAGTTCATCGCGCCAAGGTTTGAATCACTTTGGCACACTTTAGACAAAAAGTTTCAAACCAATACCAATGTCAATATTTATATTTGGAAGGAAGTCATCAATCAATCTAGTTTAAAGGTATCTCACATTTTGATACAAGTCATTGAAACCTACAAGGTAGTGGTGAAGTTTCACGCTGCACCGCACCACATGTATGTACAGGCCTACACAGATCTAGATAAGCAATGACTTAAGTGTACCTACAAGCTCGACGAGCAAGTCGTGTCACAAATTGTTAATGATTGATCGACCAAATGGTGCACATCGCCCATTGGTTAGCCGCTGAAGGCACAAAACATCAATAGTGCAGAGGAGGAGGAATGTTAAGATACACAACATGAAGGACCATCTTCCCCACACACAAAAAAAAGAACATCCCAAGCTCCCATCATAAGAGCCCAAAGAATATCATCTCAGTACACCACAACGAGACTCTAAAGAAGAGGAAGAAGCATAAGGAGGCAAAAAGAGGCCACTAAAGGGTCAACAAAAAGGCACAAGAAAGAAGAAAAATGCTAAGAATCCAACCGAACCAAATAGACCTTCTTTGTTAGAGGAGGATTTACAAAGAATTTTCGAGAAAATCAAAGAGTTGAAGGAGTAGGGAACTGCCCCTCTCGTATCGTCACTACCATTCAGAAAGAGGCACAAGAGCAAAAGGAATTACTATACTAGACACAACAATAATTGGAATAACTATGTATTTTGATTGAATCATCAACGAAGATCACTCCTTCACCCAATGCAGTGAATCCATCTACTGCAACAAAGGAAACCATTACAAATCCTGTATTAGAGAGTCGGTCAAAGTAGTCGTAGCCATTTTCAACATCAACAAAATGTTTCACCCTATCTATTCCCCCAGTCACAGTGAAATTTTTGGACACTGACATTCAACAACAAGCCCATGTGTTTCCCCATGTAAACTTTCTTTTGTCGCAATTGCCTTTAAATTTTTTACATTTATTTCAATCACCTACTGCACAGGAAGTATAGTTCAGAGCACAGGCAACCTCGACAGATTTGGTTCAACTCGCTAGTGAGCACGAGTCTTTGCAAGCAGTGCAAGTGCAACTGATAAAAGTGAAACATCAGACTGAAGAGAGAGAGGGAACACTGAGACGGACAGTGGAGGAAGCATATCATAAATTTTTGGGTGTCCCAATGTTGATCGACACTCCCACATAGGAGAAGATGTCAAATATCGATGAAGTGATATAGGCATTGAAGAACAAAGTTGAAGAATTGCAATTACAAATAAATCCCACTACCTTAGTATAGGAAATATAAAGAAGAGGAAAGGCACAAGTATCCTTTGAGTCTTTTGAGAACACATGGGAGCTTGAGCATGAATGCACCAAATTATATGAGGTTGGCATAGATATGTGGAATTAGTTACAGAATAGTGCCAAGCTTAAGGAAATCGAGGCCACAATTCAAACTGCAGAGCAACAAAGTGAGTCCATATGTAGTAATTTGATCACTCTACCCGCACGAGACTGTAAAGTTATAATGGTAGAAAGTGTGGCATTAGGTAGGTAGATTAACCGATGGAGAGAAGAACAACAATAACTTGCCAAAAATTCGTATAGTTGCAGGATGGAGTCATATGACTCATGGACGACCTTGATGTAGTACATTCCATAGTGCACTAGGTAGATGTGGAAAAGGAACTGTCATTCCTAGCTATTCCTACGCTTTTTGAGACTGCATAGACTATTATTAGTTGGGTAGAGGAAGCGAAGACCACCATGCATGTAGCAAAAGAAATGTTTGAGAATTTTTTGGAGAAAATTATAGAGATCCTATCTTTTCTTGTTGCATAACCAGGCCAGAGTGGCTCAGGGGCGAGCCACGAAGAGTGTTGAGATCCTATAGGGGCCAAGGGGGGAGAAAGTGGAATTTTTTGAAATTTTGGCCCAAGTATGGAGAAACCGCACATTAAGAAGGAAATAAGGATTACCATGCATACCAAAGGATGATGGACATTGCACGTAACATGGAAGCAGACAAGCATATCGCGTACATGTCTGACATGTCACACAAATGTGCGACAGAAGCTGTGAAGACCACGCCATGTCAGAAAGATGCAACTATCAATATCACTCTCTCTGGTTGTATGGTTTAGTTAGTTGTGGGCAAGTAGTTGGTTGTGATTCAACCTATTATGGACAAGGATTTGGTTGCAGCTCGACATGAACATGGATAACTCATCAAGATGAGTTGGCCTAAGATTCCTAGGAGCATGAAGATGAAGATTGAAGTTATATAAATAGTTGTTGTCGATTCTAGTTAGATCTTATTGGCAGTTTGTTGTTAGCTTGATGATTATTCTCTGGATGTTTCTTTCAGTTTAATATTATTTCTCTCTTATACCTTTCTCAGTAATAGCTCTATTAATTTTATTGGGGTTGGTTGGATAATATAGTATGAATAATGCAGGTCTTATTTCTCTCATTTTAGGAGTGTGATACCCCACAATAATGTGTATTTGTAACTCCTCCTCCCACATTTAACCACTTTTACAAACTCTCCAAGGTAAACATGGGCTTAGTGTCACTATGATATGACTCAACATCCAAGTTCTAGTTATGAAATTGGGGTCAACTAACCAACAATTTACAACAATCCCTTAGGGATTACATACCACTCAAGATCCTACAAACCACCCCATGTGATCAATCCCTAAGTTGGAACTCGTTTTCACAAGAGAAACTGCCCAACTACACCCTTAACACTTTGTGCATGCAGTTGGGAGGCTATAACCACACCCATAGGCCTGCCTGCATGCGGTTATGACCCAATTTCCTCAGTTTAGTGCATGTGGTCGCGATATCTATGGCATTTTTTCAATCAAGCCTCCAAACCACTGCCCAAAACTTCCTGTAACCTTCCATAATCATAAATAACATGATAACAAGGTTAACCATACAAAACTTGAATGAGATATTGACCAAACATGCCTAATACATGATATACATTTTGTTAAACAGATAGTGAACATATCAGCTATGGGTCATGAATGCATATCTGATCATAAACTTCTGAAATCATCGAATCAACCATCTAGTAACTTATCGAATCATGAACAAGGGTCATAGCTAGAGAAAATCATAAAACCGAGCATAAAACTAGAATATAGCCAGAATAGAAACTATGAAAAATCAACCATAAGATTACCATAATAACCAATACAAGTGCTCATACATCACAATGGGAAAATAGTTTAGATTCGCATATGAAAATGCCAACCAAGTCAGGGACTTCCATGTACCACCCGACCATAAATTAGGATGAACCTAATCTCTCTTTCATCCAATCACCCCCGCGCCATAATACAAGCATGAATGTGGGATCATATGGGTTAAACCAAAATAAAACGAACCAGGGCTTTTAGAGGGCACACCACCTCAACCCTCAACCACAGTGATTTCACCTAACCATCCTAGAAATCACTAATACAAAACCAAATTGTTCTCTATCCAAATTGTCCAAGGCTTTAGAAACTAGTAACTCAGCCCATAGCCTCTAGGGAACCCAAGTTGTTTCAGGGCTCCAGAGTGTTTGTCCCAATGTACGGGCTCTAGTGACTAGTAACTCAACCCACATCCTCCAGGGAACCCAAATTGTTTCAGGGCTCTAGAGAATTTGTTCCAACCCACAACCATAAGAAACCTGAGAACCAAATGGGGAACCCACTACCCCATGTTTATCCAGGAAATGACAAGGCAAGACTAAAACCAATGTCAATCCAGGAAAATATCAATGCCAATGACAATACATAACCAATAAATCACATGCATATACCATGCATTCAAAAACTAGCAAGGATATCACAAATGCAACCCGTTACCTGCAAAGTAAGCATGTTGTAGTTGTTGATTCAACTTTCTCCTTCTGCTTCCTTGCTATCCTTTGCTTGCTTTCTCCAAATCCAACTGAATTCTAGAATGCTCAAAGTGTGCAAGAGAGTAAGAGATCCAAATGCTAAACTGACAAAAAGTTGTAATGATCAAAAGTTGTCAAAAGCTAGCAATTGTTTGTCTGATGCATTTTAATCATTAATGTCTCCTTTTTTCTTCATTTTCCTTAATCATGTCGATCGCCGATTGTATGGATTGGAACTGTGGTTAAAAACGAAGCTTTGGCATTCAAGTCTTTGTAATGTGCGACTTCTGATTAATAGGATCGGAGGTGCAGAACTGTCGAGGGGTGTGACACTTAAATTGTGCAACTTCCGATTGGCGATTACATCGCATCGGAGTTGGGTGGAATGCGGATCTGCAGATATCCATAGAGGCAAGTGTAATATGTTTTAAAACCCATATATGTGGATTAAATTGAACTTTACGTAGTTTCCATTGTAAATGCATTATGTGTGGATGCGGTGGTTTGATACTAAGCATTGATATTGCACGCTTTGGATGGTGATATTCATAAATTTGATTTTAATGTTTCTGTGCGTGGCAGCTGGGTTTTAACATATATTTGTACTATTGCTGTGGTTATTTAAAAAGGTGTTCAAATGTTGTTTTGGATGTATGAAAGGGTTCTATCCGAATTGGAAAGGGATTAAAAGAATTCCTTTTCAATTTTATAAAAAGACTTCGATTCTGCTTGAGGAAATTTAAAGGGAGATCATTGAATCAATGATCCAGTGTTGATGACAGTGCCGAAGAAGAATGTTGAATGAAATGGAACGCAGCTATGGTGCGAATGCTATCAGTCCGATTATAAAGAAGGCAAGCAATTCAACAGGTTCTGAGTTTAAATATTTGGGTTGTAGTTTGAACCATGTATTTTGAAAGAGCTTCCGCGCGTAAAAGTGTTTGTGGAATTGTCGGATAGGGAATTTTAAGAGTGAAATTTGGAGATGCGTTTTTAAAGACAGTGTTAAGAAAGATTCTGGGTATCGCAGGGGTGTCCTTGCGTCAACATCTATGACATATGGCGAATACCATAGTTCAAGGCGGACTATTTGGAACTGAAGTCGTCTTTGTTTTCCCTTGCATAACCTTCAAAGGTTCTTGCAAACCCATCAACATACCTCAAATAAGACCTCACCTGCTCGTAGGTGTTGAAAATTTGAGTGTCTGAGGGGGTTTTGTTGGTTTAACTTTGAAGGGTCACCCATGTGTGCCAACATCCCTCCTCCTTGACATAATTTTTAATGTTCAAGTTCATGCAACTACAATTTTTTATTTTTACATATAGGTATTTTTGCACATAATCACTAACTGTAAGTTTTTGTTTTGGAACTTTATACTATGTGATGCATGAGTTGTATTGATATGTTACGAACATCATACACTATTATATCATATTCACCAGTGTAATGTATTGCTTACATTGTTAAATCTAAGACTTTTGTGATCCATAATGTAGATGAATGCCTTTCGGATTAATCACATAAAAGGATTTGGTCGACGTTTCAAACCAGCTAATGTGGTTCATCCCCAAGATTTTCTATATTGCTTACATTGTTTTACTCTTTATCGATAATTACAAATGTTATGATTAAAAAATTCTAACACAATTTTATTTGTTTCATCAATTTTCTTTAAAATTACAAATTATAATTTAAAAAGAGAAACTAACCTCTTTACATCTATTTCCTTTCTTTAATTTAACATCTAAAGCTACCAAATTCTTTATATATAATAATATTTTAAAACAAATCCATTTATATTTTCATCAAATAACCTTTATAATGAATATATTTCCATATACCCTATCTTTTGGAAAACATCTCTATCTCTATCTCTATCTCTATGGAGGTACACTCCTAATAAAGGCGAACAATAAACATGATATCAAGTGCGCATTAAAGGGAACCAAACCACCATTGTGCCATAAGTATGCACTTTAAGGGGAACCTAACTAGACATGATATCAAGTGTGCATTAAAGGGAACCAAACCACCATTGTGCCATAAATATGCACTTTAAGGGGAACCTAACTATTGTTGTGCCGATCATTTAATTTATTATCTAGAGATATACATGTTTCTTCCCTCTTAACTGGAAATTTTGTTAAAAGACTTGAATGATCATAAAAACTACATCAAAGACTGTCATAACTTTCTAATTATGGATATAATAATAAGGCTAATTATATTTATAATCAAACATATTATAGTGGTAATTACATTTTTAATTAACAATTAAGTTTAACAGTTTTTTTGGCTTGGAAAAAAAAAATTAATAATAATAATAATAATAATAGCCCCACAGGGGTAGGCGAATTGGTAATTGAATTGCGGTGAAGTTCGTTTGTAAAGCGAGCTCCATACAGGAGATCACAAATTCAAATCCCCCCGGACTAAAACGGAGCGTGTGCAGAGGGGCAGGCGCATGTTCCCAGTGGTTATAGTGGTAGTGGTCAGAATCAACCCCGTGTAATGCGAGTCGCGAGGCTGCCCCAGTTGCCGATCCCACTATAAAAAAAATAAATAAATAAATAAATAATAATAATAATAATAATTAATTTGCTTTAATAATATTGTAGTAACAATGTGGTTTATTTTAGTTTTCGGTATAATTTAATTGGTAAGCATTGTGAAAATGAAATATTATAGATCAAGAAATTCGATGTCCAAATCTCCTCAACTTACCATGTTTGTGTTTGTGGAAAAAACATATATAGACACTTGAGGGTTAAGGTGGTAGTAGTTGGAATCAACACCATATTATATAATTACGAAATTAACTCAATCACTAATTCATCTAATCATTAAATAAATTATAAAATAATAATAATAATATATTTCCAATTACATGTACACCCTTAAAATTTTATCATTATTTTTTTAGGATTATAAAATAATAATATTAATATATTTTAAATTGCATGTGCACACTTAAAATTTTATCATTGTTTTTTAGGATTACAAAATAATAATATTAATATATTTTGAATTGCATGTGCACACTTAAAATTTTATCATTGTTTCACCCCGGAGATTCCAAACCCCAAAAACTCTAAACTCTCACCACAGAATTCTGAAAAAAAAACTCGAAAAATCATAAAAAATTACTTCAAAATTTATCATAACTCGCTGATTATGGCTATAATAATGTTAATATTTATAATTAACAATTATGTTTAATCGCTCCCTTGGCTTTGAATTATAAAAAGGAAAACATTTAATTGCTTTAACCACATTCTACCAACAAAGTGGTTTATCTTTTCAATTGCATGTACCCGCTGAAAGGTTAGTCATTGTTTTTGTTAGCTCATGATTTGGATTTTGTCGAGGAAAAAGTTGATGTGAGATATTGTATTTGACTTATATATTATTTATTTAATATTGTTATATTTTATTTTATTTTAAATAGTTTTTATGGAATATTTAAATAAAGTGATTTAATTATTAATTATAATAGTTATAATTTATTTGTTATATATTTTGGAAGGTGTTTGGTATATTTTTTGATATAATTGGTTAGAATTTGGTAAGGTTTTTTTGGAATCACAAGTTTGAGTTGTAAGTTCTTTGCAATCCCAATGTACTAAGGTTTTTAAAGGTATTGAATCTATATAGGATCACTTCTTACTAGCTCAACCAAGGAGCTTGACCCTGAGGTATTGAGAGAATTGAACCTGTAACCTCCCAATAACAAATGTGCTTTAATCACAAAAACTAATCAAATTAAACTAACCTCCAAACTTATATTCTAATGTAATTTTTTCTAACTTCTAAAAATATGTTTTCTAATTAATACTTAAACATATGTTTTCTAATTAATTCTTAAACTTGGTTTTGTATTAATTTCTTTTCTTTTTTTCTTTTTTAAATTTTTTTAAATTAATATAGATTTTTATAATGTCAAAAAATAAATTCTTTCTAATTAATACTTAAACTTCATTTTATATTAATCTCTTTTATTTTCTTTTCTTCTAATTTTTTTTATTTATCTTTTAAAATTAATATAGATTTTCATCATGTCAAAAATAAATCCTTTAATACAACTAGACCGGTATTAAATATTGACATCACTTCGTGAAAAGGAAAATGGACATTTATTTTTTTTAGATCTAGGACAATCGATAACTGGTGAGAGTTGCCTGAGTAAGGCCCAGGTTCAAATCTAACTGGCTGCCACTATAAACCTAGGCTAGGTGCAACATCCTGCAAGCCGCACACAATAGCAATTAACTTATGCCTCAACAAGAGCCGAGACGTCCGCTATGGGGTCGCCTACTCTTCTAGCCAAGACACAACAGGCGTATGTCTCCACTGAGGTTTGATCCTGGGTGGGGAAAATAGACATTTATTAATCTTATAGCCTTTGATAAACTTGTCCTTTTTCCCTTTAAAACAACTCTATCTTTTAAGACATTTGCAAATTTTAGTTGTTTTTTTCCCTACATCACTTCGTGAGAAGGAAAATGGTCATTTGTTAATCTTATAGCCTTTGACAAACTTGCCTTTTTTATCCTTTAAAACAACTTCTCTTTTAAAGCATTTACAAATTTTAGTTGTTTTTTTCAATTAACAATTAAGATATTTCAAGTTAAAAGATACTTATCAAAAATATAATTGAAAAATTAGAAAATAGCAAATTAATAAAAATAATAATTTTGTTTAATTATATCTAATAATAAATTAAGAAATAATCATATATTATTAAAAAATTAAGAAATAACAAATTAGTAAAAATAATAATTTTGTTTAATTATATCTAATAATATATTATACTAGTAGCTTATTCTTTCTTTTTAAATTATGTATTTTATATTATTATGTTGAAAAGCATATTCTACAACTTGGAATGAAGAGATGCGTAAGTATATCACATCTCTAATAAAATAATAAAAAAATTAATGTCTGTTTAAAATAAAAATGAAAATAATCATATACATAAAAAATTCTACAATATAATTCAATACAAAGAATCCAAGATCCTCCTCCAAAATCTTTTAATATTTCTTTTAATTAAAAAATGTAAAACGAATCTTTAAAAGGAAAAACCATATCCTATGGTATATTAAAGTATTTCCACTTAATATTTGAAAATATTAATTTGATGTAGTTTTATTACAAATTTTGTTATCATGCCATGTAAAAAACATCATTAAATCTAGTATTAATATTAAGATTAAGAGTATTATTGAATCTAATATTAATATTAATATATTATAATATTCTTATTATTAGATTTAATAACTTTGGATTAATAATTTGAGGAAATGTTTGCATCTAGAAATATTTGATCCCTCTCGACGCATGATAGATTTAAAGTTAGATGGATCTAGGTTAGTGTTAAAAAATTCCTACTACTGGTTTATTCAAAGGAGAATTAGATAAATAACATAAGTTTAGATTTTTGAGGTTGCTAAGAACTCATCTAACTAGAGTATCTTGTAAATAGAAACTTATAAAAACATATTGGTTATGTAGACCTTGACATACATTGACATCAGAAGGAAAAAGACTACCAATGTTGTAAGCAAAAAAGTAGTAAGTCATAAAAACTATTGGACAGAATCTCCAGGCATCTGCACTCGCTAGTCACTACCCTCACCCGAAGGTTGAAACTTCTGTGCTCACCTATGGGGCCATCTATATGCTATATAAAAAACCTACAAAGATAGATTAATTAGATTGAAGGGTCTTTTAGTTCTTCACTACAAATAATATTAGCATTTGCACCAATAAGTGCAAAGATACGTCGATAATTTTTTTGGGTTTTTTTACCCTTTGAATAAAATTTGTGTACTTATCTCACAAGTCACAAGGAGAATGTAGAAGCCTAGTGAGCTCCCTTCAACAAGTTAAGGGCAGTGCTCACATTTTGGCTTGCATCCAAATGCAGCTTGGGTAATCTCTTCGCTAATGAGTTGTTTCCAAGAAGGTTGGGGCTTTGCACACATTTAGACTTGCACCCAGTGTAGGTTGCATAAACTATTACCCGCAGAAGGTTTGTGAATATTCTAGCAACACTAAAACTTCATTAGTGATTTATGTTTCATAAGTGTTCAGTGTACAACCCCTCCCAACCATGATGAGAATGATGAGAATATGGATACTTACTAGCCAAGTGACAATGTGGGAGCCTAGTAAGAAACCTAGAAACCATGATGAGAATATGGGAGCCTAGTAAGAAACCTGCAATTGAGCTGAAGTGTTCTACATTGCTCTATTATTGTGGGGGTGAGTATTTGGTCCTCGTAACAAAATACACTCCAATTTTGCCAAAAATTTTGAAATCTTCCAAGAAACTAGTTTCACATTTAATTTGTGTGATTTTGTCTATTGTTGGTAGAAGAAACCTACAGTGTCAATTTTGTAACAGATGCAGAAGTTACCTTTGAAAGAAACAACATCCTCTTTATACCAAAAAATGGCATTAAAATTTAGCAACACCTATCCCTGAGAGTAATGCAAAAACATTTTTCATTTATTAGGCATCTTGAACAGATTGTAGGGATTCAAGTACAAAAGAGATAAAAGAGATAGAGGGAGAAATCTTGAAAATTTTAATTAAACTTGGCCTTCCAATATATTGAAAAAATATATACAGTAACCAATCCTACTTGAGTAGACTCCTATCTACCCTGTCTTTGTCTCTATATGCATCCTGCCATATAATTGTTCGAGTGCACCAAATTAACCCATAGCACCCACCAATTTGATAATGTTTTCTATGAGAGAAATATAACAAAATGAGAATGTATTTGCAAATTTTTTACAACTGATCATCGATGTGAAATGTGTATAAAAATATCAAATTGTAAATGCACTAGGTTGATATGCTCTTTCCTAGAGGATATCTCTATTGAGTATCTCGTTTATCAGCATCAGGGCTAAATAGAAACATGAATAGGGAAAAATTAGCCTCGGAGGTAGAAATATTTGAAGAGAATGGGATGAGGCCATAGAGAATCAGAAAAAAAGCTGGAAAATACTCTTCCTATATGAATCAAATCCATTTTATTTTGTTGTCTATATGTGTTTCATAACTGAATGTGTGAATGATATGGTAATGGTTGCAGAGACTGCATATTTCTATAGAGGTTGTAATAATACTTCACTCAATTTTGCAGGCCTTGTTGTCTTGAGAAAATAATTTCCTTCACTCTGACACCATTATTGTAAATCTTGAACTTGGGCACAATAAATTCTCTTTGACCTTGTGAAACTCTGTTTTTTTAGTGTCCACCTTCATCAATTAAATATAATTCCATGTTAGAGGAAGTTAAATAATATTCAATTTTCTCTCAAATGCATCTCTAGTTAACCAAAAATTCAATACAACTCTGTTGTTTTTTCAGTGTCCACCTTCATCAATTAAACACAAGTCTGTGTCAGAGAAAGTTAAACAATCTTCAATTTGTTCTCAAATGCATCTCTTATTAACCAACAATTCAATACATAATTGTATAGTGGATACACTTGGGAGAACATAAAATTCATGGCAAACTCAACTACATAGCTATTAATTTGTGTAATTTTGGTTGTGGGTACCTTCAAGAAGTTCACATACTAGTAACTTCCACATAGTTGATCGGAAAAGGGAGAAATCTTCTTGCATTGGCATTTTATATTGTTTTGAAATAGACTTCTACTAGGCCTGCATATCCATACACATATAAAGAAAGTTATTCGAGGAGTTTTTCATCCTGTGTTATGAAAAAACATGAAACCTTAAAATGGGACAAAAAGTAGATATAGCATAAATGTCTCACAATAA
Organism: Pinus albicaulis; assembly: GCA_034641835.2. NCBI lineage: Eukaryota > Viridiplantae > Streptophyta > Pinopsida > Pinales > Pinaceae > Pinus > Pinus albicaulis. Next base: position 210,705,570 of record CM076582.1, read on the forward strand.
TGAATTACCAACCAAGAGAATTAATAACATATCTAAATTGATCATCACTGGAAACTACCTCTACTTCCCCTCCAAACTTCATATTGTAAATTTCTTCTCCGCGAGATTTTTTGAGTTCTACTTGAACATAGTTATAAGATTGCAACTCCTCTTTATCCCGTGGTGATTTTCCTTTGACCAAGTCCTCGGGATACATTCTATTATTTCAATGACACATAAATATGATTGAGGTTCCATTTGTTTTACTCATAGAAGCTTCCTTTAGTTGATTCACCACATGCTTTGAAGACAAAATTTCATTAGCCAAATCTTACCCAGTAGGGAAGTAGGATTGTAGTTTCACAAGATAACATGAATAAGATTAAATATGTTATTTTGGTCTTCTAAAATTAATTATAAGTATGGATAATACCAAATGTAAGTTAAAAATTGAATAAAACATTACAAAAAATTCCTAATATTTAAAAGATGTGAGGTTTTTATACCATTGGAAAGCTTCCTCCTCCCACACATAGGCAAATGGATACTATACACAAAATGGTTAGACTGCCTTGTGAAAGGAGTGTTGTCCACAAGTGTTAATCACCCCGAGTAGAAATGGGTAGATGTTAGTCACCCCAGTTAGAAACATAAACAATTATGTCTTTCTAACAAGTCATTTTACTTGCCAACATAGGAAAATTTTCCTTCTTTATCCTCTCAACAATTCATGCATATATAATCCATATATGCCACCACCAAACTCTATATCAAAAAAAAATGTACTATAAAGGCAACATATTTCAACCTAGAACAAGTTGGTATGAGTAGTACGCAAACTAACAATAGCCTGGCATATCCCAAAGGTTCATATATACATAAAAAGAATATATCCTTTCATTAACAAACCTTTCTCATGAGCCAAGGCAATATTCATCTTCCTATGAAGGAGATAGATTAGAAAATGAGGAAAACATTCTCTTGAAATGATGAGAAGCTTCCATGTCATCTAAATATCAAAAGTCAAACAGGTGCCCAAAAGAATGGATAGCAATATGCTCCAACCGAAGAGATGCCCAAAACTCAATCATATAAAAACACAAACATTAAGTCAATGCACAAGACAGATACATGCCTTTGTAATCATATCATTGATCACTGTAGAAAAATACATCGAGATTTAAGTTGAAAAACTTATGATTCAAAATGGAAACACAATTATTGATGATGATTTTACACTCCATAATAGTTGTTATCAAAATGCCACATTTGAACTTGTTAAATCAAAAAATACCATGAAAATACATAATCACAATAAAATCCTACCATAGTTGAGAAGTTTTAGACACCTACTATTGTGCATGATGTGTGTGATTTTTATTGCAACTTTTATGAACAAAATCTCTACCTTCATATTCCTTAAACATGGCCCAAGCTAGGACAACCCTAGTCCAATCTTGGAAAGTTAGAAATTTTACATATTCATCTAACAAAAAACATAACTGGTAAATTCACCTTCTATGTGTATGGCTGAAAATATCAACTACCTTGATGCATCTATCAAAAGGTCACCACATGATCCTAGATTATCCCTATTGCCTTATCAAATTTTTGTTTTCAAATAATTTTCATATATATTTACAAAATCATAAAAGAATATTCACGCAATCAAAGTGTTGTGAAAGACTGCAAAATTAAGTACTTACAATAATCTTTGCAGCATATCCATGCAACATTATATTTTCAAGAAAGAGTACACATGTACACACAACCCTTTGAATTACCATTTAAAGTCAAATGTAAAAAAAAAAGAGGCGCACTGAACATTCATTCAGATTAATGGATGAATAAGAAAATTTTTGGACAGGATGCTCTGTTCCATATCAACTTCCACACTATAATTGTTGCCTATATTTAACAAGATAAATCATACACGCATATCCTGTTCAATCCTGTGAAAACATGTGGCAAAAAGACAAGGAACCAAGGATACTAGGGTATTATGAATGTGCATGTAAGTATGGGAGTTTTTTTAATAAGATATTTTAAAGTGAGAAAACTTTGACGAAAAAACATGTATCGTTTACTATAAAATCAAAACCATGTAGTGGACTCGGAAAAAAAAATGCTTGAAGTCATTCAACCAAAGTGCATGTTTTTTTTTTTTTGCAAGGAAAATTCCTAGTCATAAATACAAGATCATGTGTGTAATCTACAATGCCAATTGAGATTTAGATTTGGGAAGTGATCAAGATAATATATTCGAAGTTTCCTATTTTCATCCCTTTCATGTGCATGGATGAGGACATGCATGAAAGCTTTAATCCTTTTAAGTAGTTGGAGAGTTGGATGCATTCAGTATAGAGGCAAAGTAGGAGAGTGTAGGAATTGTGCTTGTATATTAAAAAGAAAAGCCTCTTGTTCATGTATTTCATGGAAAAATGTGTAGAGATGGGAAACATATTATACATCCATTCGTTTGTGCAAGAAAAGGAAAAGTGTGTAAGCCAACATGTATAAATTCATTAATTGAAATGGAAATCATAGAAGAAAATTAGTAGCAACCATTTGAAAGTGAAAGTATATTAGAAATAGAATAGGTAAAAAAAACACAAATATTTTGAAGGTGTTGACATGAGAGGGCAGATGAAACATTTTCAAGTGAAATACAAAGGAAGGAAAGCTACCGAAAATATAAGGTCTTGAAGTAGTTTGATTCATATATTTGGAGGCAAGGTATGTCTCTCATTTTTTTCTTGCGTAGTACGTAAGTATTTTCTTGCATGTGTGAGTAGTGCATGAAAGAGAAATATTGAGAGATGCAAATATCATTCAACGATCTAACTCTATATATGGTTGTGAATGTTAGGCCCTAACAATCAATGTTACCAATGTCGATCATTGCCTTTTGTAGGGTCATTCCTTATGATTTATGGATTGTTAGGGCCCATGCCATGCGAAGGGTCATTTGTGTCTGAGAGCCTCGTGTTATGGGGGGGTTGGAACATATTTTGGATTTGAAACATCCCATGGTGGACCTTTTTAGTGAATGAAATCAACAACAACAAATGATGGGAGCTTTGGGGGCCAATAACCAAGTACATAGAAAATAGCAACAACTTTTCTGAGGGACCCATTAACAAGGCCTACTTCAACCCACAAGTTTCTTGTTCCCAATGCATAGAAGCACTTTTGTAGAGATTTTCTCTTCTTCCTAGTTGGCGGAGGGAATTTGTTTTCCTTTTCTCGGCCAAGCACCGTGCAATTGGTATGTTCAATTCTTTTAGCATGGTTTTATAGTGTAGTACAATATATTCATTAATTACATAGAGGTGCATAGAATTGACGAATGTATGCGGATCGTCTTGTGGAAGTTTTGATTTTGTATGTGTCATGAGAAGTTTCCAATCATCCAATGTGGGGGTTGCATTGTGAAGGTTGTAAAGAAGTTGACAAAATAAAATTTATTCAAGGCTTGTGTCTTGTTGGCTAAATATTTTTGAAAGCGTGATAATTGTATCGAATATCCACCAAAGAGAATTTCCATGAGACGTGCATGCATACATTGGTGCATATTTTACAAGTGGCAATTTCCCGAGGTCCCCCACAAGTATTATATAGTGACCACCAAATGGGTTGTTTCTATCGGATGGGAATGCCTCTCGCAAATTCTCATCAATTTGAGCAAGCATTTTAGGACCAATGAATCTCATTTCATCAATGAGAATGTATTTCACATGTCAAAGTTGTTCTTGAAGTTTTAGTAAGGATTGACCTTCCAAAGGTTTCATAGAGGAGACAGGGATGTGAAGGCCGAAGTGTATGGTTAGTGCATTTATGTGGAATGTTGCAACACAAGTTGGAGCAAGCAATAGTACTGGGTTTTATCCATTGGTATAGTTGGTTAGGAAGGAATTTTTGAGGCAAACGATTAGGACAGACTTTTCGGTGCCGATAGTGCCTTGGATGAGCAACCTTAACAGTGTGGTGGAGGCATTGTTGGAGAAGTGGGAAAAAATGACATTGAAATCCATGCTCTGGTTTCGGGATAAGGAGGAAAGGGAATGTGGATTTGGAGAGGGAAGTTGGCGGAGTTGTGTGGAGGAATGGTTGAATTCTATGAAGTGAATGGTCATATCTTGCAAGTTTGAATGGATAAGGGAGTGGCCCAAATTATGGTTGGCATCAAAGTCACGATGGCCAAACATGTCAAGCTCATCAAGGAGGATGTTGTTACCTAGGTGAAGTTGAGAGAGGAATTTCCATTCATCCATGTCTATGTTGGGGGGGGGTGGTGGGTGCATTTCATCAGGAGAGAAGTCGTCAGAGTCATAGAGTGGTGGTTATGCAGGTTCTCAATGGACATGCCATGCTAAATACATGTTGCTAATTTTTTCCCAATGTACAACAACTGCCTCGTCGGTTTCTCTAATGTCTTCAAGCAGTCTACAAAAGGGCAGTACAAGAATATTTCACTCTAGCAAAAGTATACATAGCATTTTGAGTCTTTAGCTGGGATTGAGTTGTAGTGAGGAATGATGCACACAGCCACGGAAGGGAAGATGTGTTTCCACAATGATGTCTCTCGATGGGAAGAGAATGACCAGGACCGTGTGAATTCAATAAGAGGTAATGACTAAAGTGAATGAGGTATTTTCATGTATGAGGTGATGAAGGGTGTTGCTGATATGGGCATCCAAATTTTGTGAAACACATCTTAAAACTTTTTTCTTTACATTGAGGGAGACAAAAGAATGATTGCATTGTTATAGTGGGAGTTTTGGAGCATGTGGCATGTTTATTGTGCACCAATGTCCCTATCAGCAACCAATTCAGTTAGGAGTTTATGGATGACAGACACACTAGGGGCATCTAGGGGGGGGGGGCTTTGTGCAAAAACCATGCGATAATTTGGTGGTAGCTTTCATACTTTGACTCTGATTTTTCCGCATACTTTTAGATGTAGTTCAAAACAACATGGCGGAGAGGACCAACTGGAAGTCAATGTTGGCCCTCCATATTGCAAGCATATGAGGGTTGTGGACATTGAGCTTGTCATCACTCCTAGAAAGGGTGTATGTTTTCTGATCGAAAGAATCAGTGTTCACAAAAGAGGTCTCGTGCAATTCCCAGGGGGATCCATAGTGGAAAGTGGTAAAGTTATTTATTTTGTGAATGCATGGAGAGGAATGACAATTTGTGTGCCTTTGGATGTACTTCACATATTTCTCGTAGTCATGGAGCTCGTTGGACGCGAGGATTTCATCTGTCACAAGGAGGAAATGATCATGGACTGTTGAGTGATGGATTCCTGGAGTTCTACTGTGGAGGGAACGAGGGTTCCAATTAGTGACGTATGTCTTAAAGAAAATTTTGGCAGCACGTATGTTTGTTTTGTTAGTCTAGTCGAGGTCATCTGTATCAGGTGTGTTTTCGAACCATAGGAACTCATGTATATGTGCAGTGCCTTTATGCTTCCATTCATACCTTAACAAGTAAGACAAGAAGAAGTAAGAGGGATGCATGACAAACAAAGTACAAAAAGTTGAGAAGGAAAAATAATGGTAGATTAATACCTGCACCTGAATTCCTTTACAAGGAATCCTTTTAGTAGGATCTCTTTTAAGAATATTGTGAATCTGCAATGGATGCATTAAGAGTCACAATGTGGGTTTGCAACAATATTTTGGATTCTCCAATGAGTTTGATCATGTGAATTGGATGGACGATTGGAAGGCATGGCCATATGAAATTCATTCCAGTTGGTATCAATTGCACTTAGTGTTAAGAAGAAGGTAGGGCTACCTTTTTGTACAATCATGTCATTGATCTCCCCTCTAGCCTTGGTCCAAAAATAACGACTCCCTCGTAGGGACATACCGAAGTGCATAATATGGTTTCGAATCCTCAAAGGCGGCAACTATTGAAGGTGGTGAAGAAGGTCTGCAACAATTTCAGATAAGGTATTTGCAAGGTCCCTTTTAATGAAGACAAACGTAGTTTCCTGGCTGCGATTACACATGATAAGGTTTTACAAGTAATATCGAAATCTAGGATGTTGGCCAAAGTGATTGTCATGGTAGTGCATGAGATGCAAAGTGTATTATTGCATATCAACTTTTTCAATTCTTGGTTGGTTAATCATGGAAAATATGGTAGGGAAGAGGGTGGGGAAGGCCATGGAGAAGAGGCCCTTTGTGTTGTATTTATTGACTAGAGAAAGGCCAATGATGGTCCATTGAAGTGAATGGGTGGGTGTGGAATTCGAATATTACATGTAGGAAAGTATTTCATCAATTTACATATGAGAATTTGGTAGAGTTGCTATGAAAGAGGATGGTTGAAGGCCAAATGAGCATGGGTGGAGGAGTTCATGACTAAGAGTTCCAGAGAGGGCTTCTTGGGGTTTAAGGGATTTGGTGGTGATATGGCGTAGTCTAGAAAAAAAAAATTGAAGGGAAAAAAGGAAAATCAGAATTGCAATTGGGTTAAGTTGAACATATTTGTAGTATGGTTCATTTGCTAGTTTGAACTGCAAAGCTACAAGAACACGTGATCTGCTGAAAAATAATTCATAGGATGTGTGGTAAATGTTAGTTTTGTTGAAAACAAGGATTTCTATTTTTTAGAACATGCGGGGAAGGGAGGTGACAATATTAGTTATATCTTGAGGGAAGCTAATAATATGTCTGGAATATTTGTATTTCCCTCCACGTGCATGGGTCACTTGAAGAACGGGGTTGACATGGGAAATGAGCATATATTCAACTTGAGTTAGGTAGGATAGGAAATGGGGTTGGTTGCATGGGTCCATGCTGTTTGAGGAGGAGAAATGATGGAGATTTCACTAAGAGGCACAACGGGAACATGTAATGGCACCATAATTTTTTTTTCATTTTCATGGATGGGTAAGCTTCAAGACAAGAGGAGAAGGCCTACATGGGGTAAAGTGCATCAATCCTTTCACAAAAGTGATGATGTGCATGATGGAGATGGTTGTTATGAAATTTTTGAGAATTTGAAGAGGAAGCCATATGGGGGGATGGTTGTACATGGAAGGTGGAAGGTGAAGAAAGGTTAGGGTTTTGAAATGATTGGTCATAAAGTGGACATGGAAGGGAAAACAAAAGAGGAGGGGTGTATGGTAAGGGAGGGAGACAAATCTGGGAAGGCATGGGAGTTTGTGTTGGGTTGGCTTGAGAGGGGAGGATGGATTGATGAATGTTGTAGAGAAGATGGTGTCATACATTTATTCTATCATTGTTAAGTGTGTAGTGTCATCATTGATGTTCCTTTTGTACATTATTATCTGGATTGGTTTGCATAGCTACTCAAACAAGAAAAAAAAATTCAAAGTTATAGGTGTAAATGAATTAGGAACAAAGATGATTTAAGCATGCATATCAAAGGGAAAGTAGGCTATGGAGCAAAAAAATTGTTGGTTTGATGCAAGAAAAGGCACTTTCTTTTGTCCCAATTGAAAAATTTTATAAAATGAATAACAGAAAGGCTAATGGTAGTGAGATAACAAACATGTTTCTCTATAAACAACTAAGCAATATGAAATATTAAGAAAGTAAGGATAAATACATGTCATGTGCTAAGTTGAGAGAGTATGATGTGTGTGTGTTTTTTTTTGTATTTGGATATTTTTTATTTGGTTTTTGTTTTTTGTTCTTTTTTGGAATTTGTTGAATGAAAAGGAAGTTAGGCAACAATTTGTGCAAGTGTTGTAGGAACATGGAAATTAAATGAAGGATGTTGTGGAGCATAAGGTTGTGTGTTTGGTTGTTTGAAGCATTTTTTTATTTTTTATTTTTTAATGTGTTTTTTTTTCTTTCCAAAGAAAATAGCATATAATTGGTGCGATTGTTTCTTTTAGAGAAATCCAATTCACTACCTAAGGTGTCGAATATGAAATGCAGGTGAAATAGGAATATGGAAGAAAATGGTTTTGATTTTGTTTTGCATATGTTCGAATTGAAAGATTGAATGTTGGGATGTTCAAATGACTACTATTAATATTGGAAGTGATAACATTATGCATATTTGGCTTGGACTAAAGGAAACCCACTTTTTCATTTGACCATAATTAGAAGCATTAGTTGTGTATGTTTTCCATAGTGAGCATATCCATATTAATATGTGTATTTGAAACATGTTTGTGTGTTGCAAAGACGCTGAAACGATGAGCAAGGGTAGTGAAATGCAACTAAGTGATTTCTAATATATTTACAAGTGAGCGAATTCCCATATATTCACAAGGAACAAAAAAAACGAGTGGTTGCCCATATGTTTACGAGAAACATTAAAATTGAGAGAGGGCCCATATAGCTACGAGAAAGCATTACAAAATAAGGAAGTATTGTTGAAGATGTGGCTTAAAGAAAAGAGTAGAGATAGAAGTGTAGACAAAATTTTATGACAAGGTACGCAAGGGAAAGTGAGGACTAACGAGAATGAAGGGTGGGGGTAGGAGTTGGAAATAGCGAAAGGAAGGGGCATGTAGAAAATCTACATAGATTCCACAAATCTTGTAATATGCTAAAACAAATACTTGAATCTATTCTACAAATTGTGGAAACCAATTACGATCGCACAATCACATGAACAAGAAAGAGAAAGAATTTCAATCGCACAACACAAAGATGTATCTAGGGAAAGCCTCAGCTAAAAACCCAACTATCTATATATTGCATTAAGTCAAGAATATGAAACAATACAAGGCTTATATCAAGATTGAGAGCTCTATGTACTCTCTATGATTGTCTCACTCTGATCTGAGCAGGTTTGGTCCAATATTTAACTGATTCCTTTCCTATGTTTAACCAGCCTTGCTCACACATTCTTGAGGGAATTTAGCCCATATTAGTTAGGAAATTCTAGCTAATTGATTATGCAATCCATCCAAGGAATCCTGATGACCTCATGCATGGTCTGTAAACTTTTCTAATTATACAACTGATGGCCTACTTCCCTTTAACTCCAATCTCAACTAGGCCTTCCTTAGAACTGACATGCAACAACTATTTAGAGTGAATTATCAGTTATCTGATTGGTCATTGCATGTGAATTAAATCATATTTAATTCACTAGACCTCTCACTAACTCATCCATCAGTTAGAACTAGTTAAACTAATTTTAACTCAAATAAACCAAGTTAACTAATTACAACTCAAAATCAACTCAACTAGGGCTCCTAAAAACTAGGAGACACTATACATGCCTCTAGTTTGATCCTCAACTAGAATTGACAGATCTAAATAAGTATTCCCAACTCATTTAACTCGTACAAGATGTCATGTGATGTGGAATTACAATTTCCTTCTAATTTAATTAAGGGGAAATTAAATTAGAAACCCTTCTTGTTGCCAATTTCAAAACTCCCTCCCAAAAAGAAATGGATTGCCTACTACCCCGATCCTATCTATGTGGAACTCAAATTTTCCTCTTAATAGTAATTTTTTCAAGATGTCTGCATATTTCTCCTCCATGGGAATGTACTCTAATGACATAATCCTCCTCTGCACACAATCTCTGATATGGTGATACCGGATATCAATATGCTTGGACCTGTCATGAAAAATTGGATTAACTGAGAATTTGATGCATCTCTGGTTATCACAATAAATCATCGTTGGATCCATTTGTTGACCAAACAAACCAAAAATTATCTTCCTCGTCTAGATGGCCTCACATGTTTCCTAACTGGCTGCCATGTACTCTACCTCTGTTGAACTGAGTGCAACTGATATTTGTTTCTTGTTGTGCGAGGAAACTGTTGTTGATCCAATGTTGAAGATGACCCCTGGTGTGCTCTTCCTGTCATATGGACTCCCTCCCCAATCTGAAACTGTGAAGCCTTGAAGCTTCGCTCGCTCTGTCTGTTCATACCATGGCCCAAACTTTGTAGTGCCTCTGAGGTATCTCAACACATGCTTTCCTGCCTTCCAAAAGATCTTGGTAGGATTAACCATAGCTTTACTAAGTTGGTTAACCACATAGAATATGTTTGGTCGTGTGTTAACCAAATAGATAAGTGAACCCACAAGCTGCCTATAGATGGTAGCATCTACTACTTCGCTTGAAGTAGCATCCTCCTTCCTCTAGTTTCCTGCTAGAGGAGTCTCCATGGGTTTGTTTCCATCCATGTGGAACTTCCTTAGAATCTCATTGGCATACTTGTCCTGAGATAAAAATAGCTCGCCATCTCTTTTCCAAATTATCAATCCTAGAAAATAGTGCAAGAGCACCATGTTCTTCATCTCAAATTCTCTTGCAAGATCCTCTTTTCAAGACTTGATGAGCTGCTCATCACCTGTCAGTATCAAATCATCGACATAAAGTACAATTATCAAAATTTTACCTCCTGCCACAATATGTAAAAGGTTCACATCTCCTTCACTTTTGGTGAAGCCCAACCTGGTGAAGTAGTTGTCAATCCTGGTGTACCAAGCACGAGGTGCTTGTTTCAACCCATATATTTCTCTCTTTAGTCTACACACATATGACTCTCTATCAAAGGTCTCAAAACCTTTCGACTACTCAATGTACACCTCTTCCTCATTCGCTCCGTTGAGGAAGGTTGTCTTTACATCCATCTGATATATATGCCATCCCATTTGCATTGAAAGTGCAAGGATGGATCTGCTTGATGAGTACCTTGCAAATGGTCCAAAGGTCTCATCATAATCAATCCCCTCCACCTAAGAGAACACTCTGGCCACAAATTTGGCCTTGTGTTTCTCCACACTCCCATTTGTTTCCTGCTTCACCTTGTAGATCCATCAAGATCCTACAACTGACTTCCCCTCCGGTCATTGGACAAATTCCCATGCATTTTTTTTGATAAGGGAGTAATACTCCTCAACCATGGCATAAACCCAAATTGGTTGTTGTACTTCTTCCTTGAAAGAGGATGGCTCTATCTCTACACTCTCGCTCATAAGAGCCATGTAGCCAATATACCGCTCTTGGGACCTTCTCTGCCTATGTTTTGATGTGGGTGATCCCACATTCTCTCTAGGATCAAGCACCAACCTGTCAACTTCTTTGTTATGATTCCTTTCATCTCTAGATGGCTCTGCATGAGTGGGTGCTTCCACTCTCTGCTCCTCTGCTTGTGGTTGTTCCATATCTAGAGGTTCTTCTTTTGGAGCCAAGAGATCCTCAACTAAATGCAACTGAAGGTCCCTCTCAAGGGAAATTTGCATGGCCTTCTCTTCTTCGAATTTCAAATCTCTTCTGACCATTGTCATCCTGTGGGTTAGCAAGTACACCCGATAATTGTGAGGTGTATTGGTGTATCGATGTACCCCACAAATATCACCAATTCAGATGTTGGGTCTAGCTTCTTCCTGGCATCTTTGGTCGCATGGAGATCAACTGATGAACCAAAAAAAATAAAATGTGACACATTTGGTCTCTTACCTAAAAAATCTTCCTTTGGTGTACTCATCCCAAGTATCTGATGAGGAATTTTTTTTGCACAAATACTGCTATGTTGCATGCTTCAGCCCACAGATGCAATGGTAGGCCCTAATCATGCAACATCACTCGTGTTTCTCCAATAATAGTTATGTTCTTCCTTTCTGCAACCCCATTTCTTTGTGGGTTATGAGGTGCTATCAATTCTCGTCAAATTCCTTCTAAAGCACAAAAGTTATTGAATTCGTTCGAGGCATATTCCCCATCGTTATTACTTTTGAGAGCCTTCACCTTATTCCTTGTATCTTTCTCAACAAGTGCTTTGAACTCACAAAACTTTGAGAACGTCTGATCTTTATTTTGCATTAATAAAATCCAACACTTGCGTGAAAAATCATTTACAAATCACATAATACTTGTGTTTTGTTGTGGATGTTTTCGAGAACGTTCCACACACATCTGAGTGAACTTTGTCAAGGATCTCCTTTGATGAAATTTCCTTATAGTGAAAGGTGGATTTGGTGTACTTCCCCATTGTACACCCTTTTCATGTATCTCGTTGCTCAATTGCACCCTTGGGAAGTCATGTAGAAATATGTTGCATGATCTTCAAAGCGCCATCATGTATATGGCCCAATCTTTTGTGCCATAACTCACCGATGTCTCGGCTCTACACCTTAACTTATTTCGTGCTCAAGGTAACACAATCTTCTAAATCTAATTTGTACAGGTTCTTTACTCAAACCCCAATCTTATTCACCTGTCCCGTGGATTTTTTACGAAGGAATGCCCTTTTTTTTCTAAATATCACATCATAGCCACGGTCTTCCAGCATAGCAACAAAAACCAAATTATTCTTTAAACCAAGAACATACATGACATAATTTAATGTGAGAGGAGTGCCAAACTCCCTCTAAAAGGTAGTTGTACCTATGTCGGTAGCGCTATACCTACCATCACCTCCCATATTGATGTGCATTTGGAGATCCTTCTCCTCCATGTTACTGAATATTTCTTTATTGTCAGTCATATGGAATGAAGCTCCTTTATCCAAGTACCACAAAAGAACCCATCACTAATGACACCATGCATGCGATGAGGGTGAAATCCAACTCGAAATTTGAAGCAATTCCTTCACTTATCACTCCTCCTAAGGGCTTCTTGCCGGTATTCTTGTGCAACCACTTTGTAGCATAGTGTCCAAGCTCATAACAGTGAAATTTTTTTACTTTTAACAAGTCTCGCTTCTTGCCTGCCTGACCAGAATCTGATTTGGAATGGGACGCCTTCCCTTTCCAATTTTTTTCCTTTCCAGCCAAGGCACAATTCTCATCATCATAAGTCTTTGATGAGGATCCATCTCTCATGTTACGTTGAATCTCTTCTTGTACCAAGTCAGACCACAATCGCTCCCACTATGGTAGCTTCTCCCTCCCATTCACCAAGTCCTGGTAGTTGTGCCAACACTTAGGAAGGCCTAGAAGTGATAGGCTCACCAAATCATCCTGGTCAATTGTCACACCAAAAATTCCAAGCTTTTCTCGACACTTAGTGAAATTCGTCGAGTATTTTGGTCTCATGTCGCCCTTCTCCATCTTGATTTTTCTAAGCTTTTCCTTCAGCGCCAACTTCCTGTGGTCACTGTGATTCTGAAATAGATATGTTAATGCCTTTCACATAACATATGGAGTTTCCTTTCCATGGAGGTTCAAGACAATGTTATCTTGAACTCCTTATAATAGAATCCTTCTCACCTTTGCTACATTCTTCTTCTCTGCGTTAAGATTTTGAGCATCTGCTGCTACGGACTTGGGAATATCACTATCTATGAATTCCTTCAATATTTTTCCTCCAGCATTGCCTCCATCATGTCCTTCCAAGCTATGTAATTTGAATTACCCTCAAGCGCATATTAGAGTCTCAATCTAGAGAAAGAAATCTTGATCAGTTGCTGGTCCTAAAGAATAAATCTGTAAATTCGAATCACCTGTTCAAAAAAAACTATGGTTATTCTCTTCTATAGTGATTCATGCTCTAATACCATGTGGTAAATCCAACTAGATTCAGCTGATATTGTAATATGCTAAAACAAAATACTTGAATCTATTCTAAAAATTGTGGAAACCAATTATGATCGCACAATCACATGAACAAGAAAGAGAAAGAATTTCAATCACACAACACAAAGATGTATCTAGGGAAAGCCTCAGTTAAAAACCCCACTATATGTATATTTAATTAAGTCAAGAATATGAAACAATACAATGTTTCTTTCAGGCTTAAGAGCTCTTTGCACTATCTCTGACTGTCTCACTCTAATCTGAGTAGGTTTGGTCTAATACTTAACCAATTCCTTGCCCATGTCTGACCAGCCTTTCTCACACATTATTGAGGGAATTTAGCCCCTATTAATTAGTAAATTCCTACTAATTGGTTGTGTAATCCATCCAAAAAATCTTGATGACTTCATGCATGACCTGTACAATTTTCTAATTATACAACTGATATTCTACTTCCCCTTAACTCCAATCTCAACTGGGTCTTCCCTAGAGCTAACATGCATCAACTATTTAGAGCGAATGATAAGTTATCTGATTGGTCACTACATGTGAATTAAATAAAATTTAATTCATTCGACCTATCACTAGCTCATCCATCATTTAGAACTAGTTAAACTGATTTTAACTCAAAATAAACTCAACTATGCCTCCTAAAAAGTAGGAGACACTCTACATGCCTCTATTTTGACCCTCAACTTGAATTGACTTAGCTAACTAACTCTTCCCAACTCAGTTAACTCGTACAAGCTGTCATGTGATGTGGAATTACAAATTCCTTCTAATTTAATTAAGGTATAATTAAATTACAAGCCCTTCTTGTTGCCAATTTCAACAAGGTGTGTTAGGTCCCTATATTACTAGTATAGTCCCTTATTGTTATTAGTGTAACCCCCTTATTGTTATTATTGTACTCCTGTAACCCCCATTTTTTTATTATTGTGCCCTTAAATTATTATTGTTAGGTCGGCTAGGATTACATTGTGGCCCACTAGGATTACATTATGGCCACATGGACTCCTATATATAGAAAGGAGGTTTGTAAATTGTATCATCCAAGAATTGTTCATTTATGTAATGTATTGAAGGTTTCCCCCTCGAAGTGGCTTATTTATAAGGCGTTGATATCTCTTTTCTTCTATTTTTGGAGCTGCTTACACCACATTTGGTATCAAAGGTTTGGATTCTAGGGTTTTGCTGCTCCAAACAGGTCATCATGGAATTTTCGCTATAACTTTTTTTTTACGAAGTTTCAGAAGCTGAAATTTTTAGGGTGCAAAGCAGAAATCCTGAGGAAGATCGTCTAAAAATTTTAAAGCTCGATTAGCAATATTTTCGGAGATATGATCTATGGAAGTTAGGTCTTTTTTCAGGCTCCTAAACAGGTCATCGTGGAATTTGCGCTATAAATTTTTTTTCTACGAAGGTTCAGAATATGAAATTTTTAGGGTGCAAAGCCGAAATCCTGAAGAAACTCGTCAAAAAAATTCAAAGCTTGGTTCGCAACATTTTCGGAGATATGATATGTGGAAGGTAGTGCTTTTTCAGGCTCCCGAATTTCATCTCAAAGAGGTGATCGTGGGAAAATATCCATAACTCTCTCTCTAAGCATCGGATTGGAGTGCCGTAAAAATTGGTCACAAGTACATGGACTGTAGTTTCTTGGCTATCAATTTTAGAGCCGAAGGATGAAATAGTGACACGTGGAAAGTCGTACAAGTTCGCTCTACTGAACCAGTCCATAATTAGGTCATTGTGGGAGATTGGACACAACTTTGTCTTGGAGAATCCAAATCAGATCAGACCTGTGGAATTCGAAAGAGAACTCAGAGGGATACGTTGGTACCGAAATTCAAATATTGAAGTGCTACAATCACATAGATAATCCAATTTCAATATCGACCTCCTCAAAAGCAAGAAAAAGGTGTGTATTTTTTTTGTTTGAAGAATCAATTTGAATTGATTCCAAGGGCATATTGTAGAATAGATATCAGTATGGGATTCTAAAAGATGCCCCGTAAAAATAATTCAACACCAGTTAAGCCTTCAGAAGGCTCTACTGTGACTCATGAAGATGAAGAATTGCAACATGATCTATCAAAATTACGAGAGCAGGTGCACCAAATTTCGCTCTCGCAAAGAGCAACAAAAAATGAAATGGAAGTTTTGAAGAAAGGCGTGGAAGCTAAGATGGATGGCATGGAAGTTGGCATGGAAGCTAAGATGGATGACATGAAAGACAACATGGAAAACATGAAGAATGATCTAAAAGCAGACATCGAAGGTTTGACAAAGTTGATACAAGAAATGTTTCCTAATGGTGAAAATATAGTAGAAGAACCTCATGATGAGAACAACATAAATGTTAATCGTGATTTCATAAACTCTAATGTTGGCCGGAAGAACCACCATATTCCAAAAATGGATATAAGGAAGATTGATGGAAAGGATCTGTAACATGGATACTATAGATGGAGCAAACATTTTGATCTCCATAACGTGCAAAACACACAAAAGGTATGCATTGCAACTTTACATTTAGAACAAAATACATTTGTATGGTATCGAATGGCTTTGCTCTAGTAAAAAATTGTCACTTATTTTTACGGGAGGAAATGATAGCACATTATGAGGATACAAAGAGCAACACCTTCTTTAGCCAATTGATAAATCTCAAACAAAAGGGTTTAGTGGGGGAGCACATTGAGGACTTTCAAAAATTGAATATAAGGGTAACTGATATTCTAGAGGAACATAGGATTGATCTCTTCATAGGCACTTCAAAGGATAACATCCAACATGTAGTTCGTGTTTTGGAATATGATTCATTAGAGAAGGCATTCAGGTTGGCAAGAAAATTTGAATGTAAAATTATGGTGACAAGCAAGCCTACCACTCACTTCTATAAAGAAGGAAGTGTTTCTACGCCTAGATTTCCACAACCTACAAGGTTAACACCACAACAATTGGAAGAAAAAAGAGCAAAAGGGTTTTGCTACAGCTGTGATAGCAAATACACTAAAGTTCATAAGTGTGCTGAGAAGAAATTATTTTACATAGATTGTGAAGAGGAAGAAGAAAATGAACAAGAAGAGGATATACACCAGGAACTAGCCCTTGAAGAGGAAGAAATGAATCTGACCATATCGTGTAATGCACTGGTAGGAATTACCACTCCTCAAACTCTCAAGATAGAAGGACATATTAAGAAGAAAAAGGTAATAGTGTTGATTGATTCAGGTAGCACCCATAGTTTTATTCATTATAAGGTAGCCAAGGAATTAAATTGTTTCCTATACCCAGCACCAGAATGTCAAGTGATGGTTGCAAATGGAGGAACTATAAATTTCTTTGGAAAATGCCATAAAATCAAGCTAGCCATGGGGGAATATGTATTGACTAATCCAATGCTTTCCATTCCTATGGGAGTACAATGGTTACAATCTTTGGGGACGGTAGCTTTTAATTTTCAAGAACTTTTCTTGAAAAATTTTTCAAAAGGAAAGGAAGTCGAATTACGGGGTATTGCAGGGAATCCGGGAAAGATAATAAGCTCTAATGTCATGACAAAGCTTCTAAAGAAAGAAAAACGAGGTGTAATTGCACAATTATGCTCACTAGAAGTTCCAACATCAAAATCATCTATATCTATAGATCTCCAACAAGTCTTGGACAATCATTCCAAGGTGCTTGAAACTCCCAAAGGACTCCCACATATTCGTGATCATGATCATGTTATTCATTTGATTCCAGGAATTGTTCCTCCAAACATCAGGCCTTATAGATATCCTTACATCCAAAAGAGCGAAATTGAACGTATGATTGCAGAAATGTTAGAGGCGGGTATAATTCAACCTAGTCAAAGTTCTTTCTCTGCTCCTATAGTATTGGTACACAAGAAGGATGGATCATGGCGAATGTGTCAGGATTATAGGGAGCTCAATAAGCTCACCATTAAAGACAAATTTCCCATTCCTGTGATTGATGAATTATTGGATGAATTACATGGATCAATTTATTTTACCAAGTTGGATCTTCGTTCAGGATATCATCAAATTAGAATGAAGACTGAAGATATTCCAAAAACAACATTTCGAACTCATGATGGTCATTATGAATTTTTGGTCATGCCTTTTGGCCTTACCAATGCACCTTCTACATTTCAAGGGTTGATGAATTCCATTTTCAAACCCTTCCTTAGAAAATTTGTGCTAGTATTTTTTTATGATATACTAATCTATAGCAGGTCTTGGAAGGATCATATTGAACATGTTGACAGGGTGCTCAAACTATTGTAGGAGAAACAATTATATGCAAAAACATCCAAATGTTTCTTTGGAGTACAAGAGGTGGAATATCTGGGTCATATTGTATCTCACAAGGGTGTTAAAGTAGACCCTAACAAAATTAAATCCATTAAAGAATGGAAATTCCCCACATCCATAAAGCAGTTGCGAGGATTTCTCGGGTTAACAGGGTATTATCAAAAGTTTGTTAAGAATTATGGGAGAATAGCAGCACCTCTAACAACATTATTGAAGAAAGATGCATTTTCATGGACTCCTGAAGCAACTAAGGCCTTTGAACGTCTTAAAGAGGCAATGTGCCTAGCACCGGTCTTAGCTACGCGAGACTTCACAAAAACCTTTATTGTGGAATGTGATGCCTCAGGAAATGGAATTGGTGCAGTTTTAATGCAGGAAGGAAGACCCATTGCTTTTGAAAGTCGTCCAATCAAGGGAAAGTATTTACAGAAACCTATTTATGAGAAGGAAATGTTAGCAATACTACATGCACTAAAGAAATGGAGAACTTACCTAATGGGAAGACACTTCAAGGTAAAAACTGATCATGATAGTCTTAAACACTTTTTGGAACAAAGACTATCTTCAGAAGAGCAGCAAAAATGGGTCACAAAGATTTTGGGTTAGTAATTTGAAATAATCTACAAAAAAGGAAAGCTTAATGTTGTTGCAGATGCACTCTCAAGAAAGAATGAAGAGGTCGAAGCATTGCTTTGTGCCATTTCTATTATCCAACCAAATTGGATAACTGAAGCAAGAGATGAATGGAAGAAGGAAAAATATGTATGGACACTCATTCAAAAGTTGCAACAAGATCCTAGTACATCTGATAAATTTAGTTGGAAAAATGATTCCTTACGGTACAAAGATCGCTTATATCTTTGTAAGAATTCCCAACTAAAACAAAAAATTATTTTGGAATTGCACACTTCTCCTTTAGGAGGACACTCAGGATTTTTAAAAACTTACCACAGGGTGAAGAAGAATTTTTTTGGGATGGCCTTAAATTTAATATTCAAAAGTTTGTGGCAGAATGTTTGGTTTTCCAGCAAAATAAAGTTGAGACAATTAAGACCCCGAGTCTTCTACAACCTTTATCCATTCCAAGTCAATGTTGGGAGGCGATTTCAATGGATTTTATCCACGAGGTTTACCTAAGTCCAAAGGAAGAGTGTCATCATGGTGGTAGTTGATAGACTTGCAAGTATGCACACTTTGTGCATTATCTCATCCATTTAAAAAGCAAGTACGATTTATACCATTTATGGACCAATTCAATGTGTACATGAAGTAAGGGTTATTGTGGGAGTGACAGAGATCCCATTTCATAAAATTTTTTGGACGAAGTTATTTTCTTGTTTGGGTACTCAATTAGCTCATAGCTCATCTTATCATCCTCAATCTAATGGTCAAACTGAGATAGTAAATAAATGTTTGGAAGGATATCTTCGTTTTTGTATCGATAAACAAACACGATAGGTCGAGTGGTTTACCTCTCCACATTGAATGGTGGTATAACACTTCCTTCCCATCTTTATGACAAAAATGACCCCATTTATGGCACTTTATGGATATCATCCACCATCCATCACATCGTCTTTAAGGGAAAATTCGAAGGTTCAAGCAGTGGAAGATCACATCGAGCATCAGCAAGAAGTTCTCCAACTCTTAAAGGATAACCTGAATTTGGCACAAAATCGAATGAAACAACAGGCAGATCAACATCGCAGCGAGAGAAGTTTTGATGTAGGAGATTGGGTATTTTTACGGCTACAACCATACAAATAAATGTCCCTCAAGCAAGCTAAGAAGGATAATATATTATCGCCAAAGTACTATGGTCCTTACAAGGTGTTGCAAAAGATTGGTACTATGGCATACCAATTGGAGCTTCCTGCTTCTTCGCGAGTGCATCCAGTTTTCCATATTTCATGATTAAAGAAGGTTATAGGTGAAAATCTTCCAATTCAAACAATATAGCCAAAACTTGATGAGGAAGGAAAAATCATATTGGAACCTGAAGCGATCACGGAAACAAGAACTCGACAGCTACGGAATCGATCAATTTCAGAGCATCTCATCAAGTGGAAGAACTTACCCACTGAAGATTCTACATGGGAGGATGAGAAGTTCATACAGAACCACCTAGAGCTACTCAAGCGTTGAGGACAACACTTTTTTGAAGGAAAGGGGCATGTTAGGTCCCTATATTACTAGTATAGTCCCTTACTGTTATTAGTGTAACCCCCTTATTGTTGTTATTGTACCCTTGTAACCCCCATTTTGTTATTATTGTGCCCTTAAAATATTATTGTTAGGTCGGCTAGGATTACATTGTGGCCCACTAGGATTACATTATGGCCACATGGACTCCTATATATAGAAATGAGGTTTTGTAAATTGCATCATCCAAGAATTGTTCATTTATGTAATGTATTGGAGGTTGCCCCCTCGAAGTGGCTTATTTCTAAGGCGTTGATATCTCTTTTCTTCTATTTTTGGAGTTGGTTACACAACAGGGTGTAGTAGGGAAATCGTTTGCAAGGCCGGGATGGGCATCAATGGAGAAGTGGGTGTGGGGGGGGGGGGTCTAAGAAAAAAGGTGTTAAAGGACAAGGGTGTGTAAAAAATAGTATGGGGAAAAGCGAGGGAGAGGGGAAAAATGCATGTTTATAGCTGACGGGAATTTTTTTGGCAAGGAAAGGAGAGGGTTGCATTTCTTAAATAAGAAAAGCAGACGTAGAGGTGTAATGAAGTCCTTCAAAGTGCATGAGGTTTGGGCAGAGGTGATAAATGTCATTAAAAGTGTCTATTTTGAAAGAGAGTGTGAAGAGGAATTTTCGTTATTTGATCATGTTGGATATGTCTCTTACAATTTCTGACTCGTTTGAGAGGAGGCAAAGGTCCTTTGTGCATATTCCCAAAAGTTCATTTGTGACATCATTGAAAGCTACAACATTTATAAGGTGGTCAGTGTGGTCATGCAATTCAAGTTGGAGCACATAGCGGTAGTCACTTTCAAGGAAGGAGCCCTCACATTTTGAACAATGCCACATGTTGTCATCTTGTCGTAAAGCCTTTTTCATGCATTGCATCCCATCAATGCTAAGGGGGCATGCAAGGAAGTATAAGTTTTCCATATTAATTGTTGTAATAGTAGCATGAAGGGAAATCCCAAAATTTAGTCCTACTTTTATTCCACTTATGCCTAACTTAATTTATTGACCCAACATTAATAAAGACAATAGCACATTTATACTTTTCTTATAAATGTCATTTCTTTATTCTTAGGTATAAGGCCTTAATCATATAATAATGAAGCCTCTTCCATGATTAACTATATATTTCTAATACCATACAATGGTATCACTCTTCCCTTTAATATCATTACTCACTCATAATGATACTTCAACATCTTCTTGGTTGGTATAGTCTTATTCCCATGATATTTATCAGGGTAAGTTAATATTGAACCTTATAGCTTACGAAAAAGACCTCACTTCTAATTGAGTTAATTCACATTAACTACAGTGTGTCCCAGTTGTGTTTTATGAACCATAACAATAATAATTCATGCACATAATTTCATTACCCTTCCACTTCGAATTTGGTTATGTCTGCATGATATTCATCATTATGGATACTGTCAGTGGTTGAGATTTTGTGTACCAATTTATTTTTCGATATTCTCATTCATTACTCCCCAACTTCCTAGTCATATCAATGAGAATAAAATATAGCTATACAACCCCTAATGCGAACTGGAGCGAAATTAAATGAAGAAGTATTGATCCATGTGAATTGTACCCCAATTCTTAATGCGAGAAATTCGATTGATTTATCACGATTCTACCTCATAACTCAATGGGTACTAATTCCATTTCCCGGTCTCCAATATATCAATCCAAGGTTAGACTCTCATCCTCCGCCACGTGGACGGTCTAGATTACCTGGAGATTTAGGGTTCTCTTTTTAACATAAATAACCTGGAAATTTCGACATGTAACAATTTCAGTTTGGTTTTGTTTTTTCTTCCTCCAAAACTACGATTATGTTTTCAATTTAACTATTTTCTCTAAGTTTTTCTTTTGTTTCTACTGAGGAATGTCGTGGAGAACTGCAGGAAGCATACCACGAATGCATGCATTCACTCCTGGTATTGTATACATTACCTCTTAATGTTATTTTTTCCCATTTGTTAGCTATCCCTTTTCACTTATCGTTTTCCTCCTTTAGTTTATCTCTATTGTAATTTGATTTTTCGTTTATACCCATAAATCAATTAGAACAGTTAACTATAGAGAATATGGTATTATGCTACCATGTTATTAAATTTATGAAATTTCGTTTACCATCTCTGGTTAATGACTCACTGTGATTTTCGACTGAAAATTTATGATTAGAATCCATCTTAGTGAACTTGGGAATGCATCCTTATTCTCATTTAATGGTGATTAAACGTATATTTTTTCTTTTCCAACTCTACGTGAATTCTCTTATGCACTTTCTAGAACTGAGAGAGTTATTTCCATGACATACATAAGAACAGTAAAGTTTATTAAGGTGTACCCTGTGGGATAGAATTTGTATTAATTGTTTTATTACTCGTTTCTCAAGTTTTATACTTGTTTAATCGGGTCGAATAACACCACTAACCCCACTTACCCTCTTACTGTGTTTGTGGAAAATGCATGTTGGAAAATGATGGAATTTCACCAGTGTTTTCCGCGTATATCGTTTTTAAGAGGGTTCGACTCTGGATAGATATATGTGTAAGAGTTTGATAACTCTAGAACGACAATTGGAAGAAGGAGTATTGTGCTTCTAACCTCGCTTCACCATACCTCTCAAGGTATGAAGACTTCATTCCACCGTTGAAAAGTCCAATGAAATCTTAATAGTTTTTTTTTATATCATTTTATATATGATCTGGTCAACTTACTTTTTTAATCCTCTCTTCCTTTCTTTGGCAGCTACATTTTGTATATGCATTCAGTACTTGTCAAGGTATTAAGTTTTGTTTCATTACAGTGAAGTTCCCTTGTTTAATTTATAAGTTTTCTCCAGCTACACAAATTTTCTAATTCGTTCTTATGTCTTCTGCAGGTATGATTACGCTGCCAGATCTTCCTTTTTTCTTTTTGTTTAAAAAGGGATTGAACTTCGTTACCTTCTCGACTCGTGTACATTTTGACCCTGGACTCTAGTTTATACAGGTTGGTTTCGTCATTTACAACTATTTTTCTATGTCGATCCTTACACCGGCTTTGCAGAAATTCTATATTGTTGTCTCGTTGTGACACAGAGTGTCCTCTATGTCACTGTTTTCAGATTTAGGTCAATTGTATTATGTAATATACCCAACTTATTTCTAGGTTTGTAACCCATGTACTAGACTCTTTTACCTATTCTATTATTTCAATAAAAACCTCTTTTTCCTGTTTAATACTTAACTTCCCTTTGCGTAAGATTATTTCCTAGTCGAATATGCAGTCGCATAAAATTTAGTATACTTTTCTTGTATAAATTACATGCAATGTTTAAAGGAAGCTCTTGAGTATATATATGAACTTTCAGGGTAAAACTAATTCAGTTCATATTATATATCTTGTTAATTTTCATAACAGAACTGTGTACTTATATTAATTTTAAAATTGATCTACTTCAAATAGAAATGTCTAGGTTCGGTATTGAAATTAGTTACTGTCTTAGCATACTAATATTTATTTTGGTATCACTTATCTTAATACAGTGTAGCTATCAGTATGTCTTTCAAATTGTCTGATCTTATCTAATTCTTCAAGGATAAAATATATCTAGTTTACATGCTTTGCAACAGCTACCTTAGCTTTCCTATATTATGCACAGATATTTATGTATGCTTACAAAGCAAAAATGTCTTTTCTTTACATTAATACTTCAGATTTATGTTCAGTATTAGTATATTGTTCCAAGTTATGTCTGTCTCTCTAATTTTTAGTTCTGAAACTCTTTTCTGTACTTAATACAGTGGTGTATGACTTTACACTAGATCATAGCTATAGTTGTAATGAAACTATTTATTTCAGATCTGTAACTTAATTTTGATTACAAAGTTTGTTTCATGATGATCTAAACAGTTTATTAATAGAATTCTCAATCAACTAAACTAGAGAAAATAAATTCTCTGTGAGGTACCTAACCTCATATTTAAACCCATCACAGGGTTTAGACATTCTGAGAATTGGTCCTCTACAGAATATGTCTATACAACCATACAGATTTCAGCATTTCTGCTGGAGAGAAATCTTTTAAATGTATAGGCCCTCCCTATATCACTGTAACTCATAAATTCTCAAATATGTATTCACCGAAATTAACTTAACAACTCACATTAACATAATTGTTTCCTAATTATCCACAATTCATCACAACATTAAAATTTTAAGTAAAAACCATTTTCAATTGAATGTGCATACCACTTAGGTCTGACTAATTGGCTCCCAACCTTAGAGTTCTTTCTCTGTAACTCACCCTCAAGCAGAGTTCCTTTGCTCCAGCGATAGACAACCCTTTGTCTATCCTGAAACAACTTATTTAAGCTTGCTTTCCACAGCCTGTTTCCCTTAACTGCATCTAGTTAATTCAATATGTTGTATTCTTGTTTGCCTAGGCTTTCCCTATGTTTCTTCCACAAAGGTACTTTTTAAAGCTAGCTTTTTCTGCTTTTCCATCTTTATTCCACCTCTTCCCAATAATTTCCTCTTTATTGGGGTAATTAGATATTTATCTCCAAATATAATTTTAGTATCTTACTTTATTCCTTCCAAGGATTTCTGGAAGTTTGGGAAAGTCTTACAACCTTATCCATCCTCATGGATTGGGTTTTTTCCAGATCTCAAATCTCAATTTAGTCATTGCACACATAATTTTCCATTTTATTTTATTAATTTAAAATAATAAAATAAATCCATATAAATTTTTTCCATTGAGGTCCACTTTACCCCTTTGGACTTGTTCAATTATCAAATTAAAAGCATAGAAAACTGGGGATATTACATATTCCCCCTCTAAAAACAAACACCATCCTCGATGTGAACAAAATAAATAGCAAAATCACTATATGAACAGTGATAGATATTTTTCCATCATATCAGCCTCTCGCTCCCAAGTAGCCTCTTCGGGTGCAAAGTGCCTCCACTGCACTTTCACCCTAGCCACTGTCCTGTTCCGAAGCTCAATTTCTTCTCGCGCCAATATTTGAAGTGGCTCTGGAAGGAATTCCACTTCTGGTTCCACTTGTATCACATTCTAATCAATAACATGAGTAGGATCATGCACATACTTTCTTAATAACGAAACATGAATTACATTATGAACCTTAATGTGAATATGTAAAGCTAGCTTATATGCAACTGGTCCAACTATTTCCAACACTTAAAACGGTCCACAATAACGTGGGGCTAGTTTTGCACAACTTCCAATGTGCAAAGTACTCTTCTTAGGCTTAATCCTTAGATACTCTTCTTAGGCTTAATCTTCTTAGGATTAATCTCTTTTTTTCTGCATAACTTTTCTATCTGCCTTGTTTTGTTTTGATGTTTTTCTTAATTTTCTTCACAATTCTCTCCATTTCCTGCAATGCTTCCAGCCCAATTATTATTTTATCTTCAAGTTGACTCCAACTTAGAGGGATATGGCACTTTCTTCCATAAAGCGCTTCAAAATGGTTCATTTTTATGGAAGCTTGATAGCTATTATTGTAGGAAAACTCTGCTAAGTGTAGATAATCTTCCCATTTTGTTGGCCTATCCATGACATACATCTTTAACATATCCTCCAAAATCTGGTTTGTTCTTTCAATTTGTCCATCAGTTTAGGGATGGTATGTAGTACAAAAATTTAATTTGGTACCCATGCCTCCAAACAAACTCCTCCAAAAAGCTGCAGTGAACTTTGCATCTCTATCTGAAATGATCATCTTAGGAACACCATACAATTTTACAATCTCCTTCATAAACACATTTGCTACTTGGGTTGTACCAAAGGTAGAATGTATAGGTATAAAGTGAGCAGCTTTAGTCAAAGTATCAACTACAACCATGATAGAGTCATGTTGGTATTTTTTCCTTGGTAAACTAGTAATAAAATCCATGGAAACAGTCTCCCATTTCCATTCTAGGATGGGTAAAGGATTCAACAACCCAGTTGGATGTTGATGTTCAACTTTTATTTGTTGACATTCTATACATCTAGTCAAATAGTTTTCCACATCATTTTTCATACCAGACCAGTACAGGTTCTTTCTTAAAGCTGAAAGTAATTTATGGTATCCAGGATGTCCAGCATAGGGTCTTTTATGATATTCATCCAGAATTTATTTCTTTAAAGAGTCTACTTCAGGAATGTATAATCTGTCTTTATAACAAATTAATCCTCTTTGGTTCTATGTATACCATTTCATTTCTTTTTTCAGCATTTGGGACTGAATTTTTTCATATTTTTTGTCTTGTCCCACCACTTCTTGTATTAGTCCTTCTATGTCAAAGTTGGCACTACTCCCAACATTACTCACACTTTGCCAATAATTTCTGCTTAATGCATCTGTGATCTTGTTCTCCTTACCCTTAATATGTTTGATCTCCATGTCAAAATCACTAAGGAAAGACAACCACCTAGCTTGTCTAGCATTTAAATCTGTTTGGGTGAAAAAATACTTTAGGCTGATGTGATCTATCATCAACACAATTTTTTTCTCAAAAAGGTAATGTCTCCACATCTTGAAAGTGTGTATTACAGTAGCTAATTCTAGATCATAAACACTATAATTATGTTCATGTTTCTTGAGTTTTCTGGATTCATAGGCTATAACAGAATTTTTTTGTAGGAGCACTCTTCCTAATCCTTCTCCACAAGCATTTGTGCACACTACAAATTCCTAATCTAGATCAACAATATTTAAAATAGGTACTTTTGTAAGTTTTAATTTTAGCTAATCAAAGTTGTTTTGACATTTTTCAGTCCATTCAAACTTAATTCCTTTCCTTTGTAGGGATGTAATAGGATAAGCTAAGTTTGAAAATCTCTCCACAAACCTCCTATAGTATCCTGCAATTCCCATGAAGGATCTTACAGAAGACACATCTATAGGTACATGCCATTCCTTTATTTCTTTTATTTTTTCTGGGTCTACTGCTAACCCCTTCTCTGAAATTATATGACCTAGATATTGAATTTTATATTTGAAAAAATCACATTTGTTAAACTTAGCATACAACTTGTTTTATCTAAGATTTCATGTTAGTGTCCCGTGATTTGGCAGATTGGCAAGCCAAATGACAAGGTAACATCAAACCAACTTTGGAGCCCTAGGACCCAGCCTTCTTGGACTCAGAGAGGGCTCTCTTTATTATGCAAAGGATGTGAGCTCGTTTGCTTTCTATGTATTTTATTTTAGGCTATTTGTTAAGTATGTTTTGGTTTGTTTTAGGTTTTTTTAAGGGAAAACTGATCAAAGGATAAATAGATAAAAAGATTGTCAGATCAACTGGGCTATGGGGTCGAAAAGGACGAGACTATCTCAAATGGCGGACAAGGTATATTGTGGGGCCGATTTGGTCGAGATAAATGGATTCTTTGGGTGTAAGTGAAATGAGATGGACATTAATTTTGTGAGAGACAAAGAGGTTTTAAGCATAAATATTTTACAACAAACATTCATGTGGTAAGGAAATCACTATAAATGAAACTCAAACTGATAGATGCATAAAATAAACATTCAGGTGATACATAGAAGTATAAGACCCTCTAACTTTGGGAAAATCACCTTCAGACTTTTGAGAAAACAAATAAGACAAACAAACAACTCAACCTATGAAGAGGGAACTCCTAAACATCATATTTTGAGCTATTGGGAACTTTGAAATAAGAATGCAGAGCATGGGCAAAGGGCAAGATCGAAACAAGACCTCTTTGGCTTAATTAGACAACCAATACTTCAAAGAGAGATTTCAGTGATGGAGTTTTGGTTAGCTATGAGTAAGCAAGGCATACCGTGAATCATACTAGGTAGCATACATAATAACCATTAATGAAATTAATAACAAGTTCTTAGGGTATCAAAGAGCAGTTAAGAATTCTTTGACATAACCAAGAAAGAAGAAAAACATAGAAGCTGCAATGAATCATGAAACTTGAGATGCCTCCATGGGCATGTCTCAAATCTATTCTTTACTGACCTACAACAAGCAAGAAGCATGAAAACATGTATGATAAACTAAAGAAACATAACAGATAAGGAACACAATACCATTCACCAAGCCATGGAATCCTACAAACAGTCCTCCTCCACCATCCATGTCAAGCAAGAAATCATCCACTTCATGAGACAAAGTATTTCTTCAAAGCTTGTAATACTATGTATTGCTCTATAACATCAAGTGCATCCTCTTGTTACAATGAAATCTCTTGGAATATATAGGCCAAAAAGAAAGAAATTATCCTAGAGCATCTAGAAGGTTGATTTTGTCCTTGAGGCTTTGCAAAGCCCAAGGCACAAAATATCTTCAAAAATATCTATTTAAGCTAATAATAGAAATAAAATTGACTTTTAATCACTAACATGGAGATAAAAATAGCTAAACGCACATTTGGATGAGCATATTCAGAAAACTGCCTTTTTAGCCAAAATGCTACATGAACATAGCAGCAGACTCGAATCATGTTTTGCAGACAACTTTTGAGGGACCTCCCGATGTCGAAACGAGGCCCGTGATAGCTCGTTGGAAAGCCCTAGATGTCTAGTTTCTGGAACTACTTTATTTTTCCCAAAATGATCCCTGAAATTCTGTCAAAAGGTGAAATGAGTGAAAAAACCCAGGGGGGTCTCATCTGCTGATATGTGAGGCAGAAAGGTGAATTTTGACTGATTTTTGCCTTTGTTGGGAAACAAAACACGTCCTTTGGATCTGAAAATTTGTGAGTAGCTGCCCCCAAATTTAATCCATCCAAAAAAATGACTTTCATGAGCTGAGGATGCTCCTAGCACCCATGGCAGTGCCTAGAAAAATGTGCAATTGGGGCCAAAAAACACAAAATTTGCTCAATTTTGGCGAGCAAGCCCCTTATGGGTTCTTAGAAGCATGCAAGGAAGCTGAGGCCAAGATTTCAAGCCTAGATATGCCTTTCTCCACTTTTTCTACCCGGCACCTCTTTCGGGCAGTTTTAAGCCTTTCTTGAGCAAATTTGAGCTTTCTTCATTGGTTCAATTTCTTGTAGTGCCCAGTCATCTTCCTTTGTAGACCCAAGTCTATGTTTGTTTTCTCTAATTTATCCTCCAAATGCTTGTTGGCTCTTTCAAGCCATGATTCTTTATCATTTTCTATTTCTTGGGCGAGCAATTGTGTGAGAGGATAAGATCGAACAACGGCTACTTATTCTTCCTTCTTTTTCTCCAAAGCTTTCCTAAGACCCATAGTCCTAGGCCTTTTATTATTGAGTGCTCTTCTTCTTCAGTATCATCAAATTCACCCATATACTCTTCAAGCTTGACTTGTGCTTTGTAGGCCTCCCTTTGGTATTTGAATGCCCGGGCCTCATAAACTTCCATTTGACCACTCATTTGTTTATCTTGAATTTGTAGAACATGTATGAGGTCCTTTGACCTTTCTAGATCAGTTTCCAAATCATATATTTGGGCTTCTCTGTTTTTCAAAAGTGACTCAAGAATTCTAGCTTCATCATCTCCAGCATCACTATCTATATGTATGTTGTCAAACTCCCTTTCTTTTTCATGACTACTCTCCTGCTGCTCAACTTTTTCTTTTCTCTTGCTTTGGGTAGACTTCTTGGTCCTTTTCCTCTTTGGTAATTCAACAATACTCTTCTTAGGGAGTTTGCCTTTACTTCTTAGCACTCTAGTGACATTGCTAGTCACTGCTAGAGTGATTTTCTTCTTAGTAGATTTGGTGTTTTTAGGCTTCACCACTTTTGGAGGAAGATTCATGGCCCCTTGCCTAGGAGAGGCAGCTAGCACATGCTCTTGGCTGTATTGAGGAGAAGAGAGAGGAGGTTTCATTAATTTCACTTGTTCAACTTGATTTTTCACATCGTTGCCTTCATCATCATTTGCTTTGTTGCCCTGCTCACTGTTTTGAGTTTGTTTGGGGCTGCCAGATTCACTTTTATCACTATTTTGAACCTCTTGACATATGTTGCCTTCCACCTCATTAGTGTTGTTTAGACAATGTTATTTAGGGTTGTTAGCTTCATGATCCTTTTCTATTTTTTGACCATATTTACTGTCTGCCTGTAGACTGCCTTGTTTACCTTCATCACTGTCTTGAATTTTCTAAGGGCTACCTTCACTATGACTGTCTTCTTTATCATTTTGCATGTTGTCACCTCCCTCATTGTTTTCTTTAGACTCTGTGTGTGGGCTGCCACCATGGTCACCAATTTGCTGGGAGGCACTTTTTTCACTGTCCCTTTGATTAGTTTCATGACTTTGTTGAGGACTGTGGTGTTCCTCATCACTGCTTTGAACGTTTTCCTTTTGCTCTTCATCATCACTATTTCCTTGCTCATTTTTACTGCTTTGTTTCTCTTCATCATCACTAATTTTCTGCTCATGGTCATTGCCCTGTGATTTTTCACTTGGTTCAGGCTCACTAATTTGCTTAGTGTCCCTATGTTCCTCATCACCACTAACCTCATGCCTGCTTTCAAAAGACTGCTCTTTTTCACTGTCAATCATGGGTGATGTTTGCCTTTGAGGAGTGTTTTGACTTGATGGAGGAGAGACATAGTGAGTGGAGGGTGAGGAGGATATGTGGGATGGGCCATGAGATGAAGAGGTAGTGGCAAAATCTGGATGAGAAATGAAAGTCTCCCAAGACACTTCTTTCTTTTCAAGCTGGTGAAGGATGATGATTTTGATGAGAGAATGATGGAAGAGACTAGCTTTTTGCTGAGCAGGAGGTCTCTTTTGAACAAGGGAGCACATCTTGTCTATGCTTTTGTAGAGGAAGAAAGGGAGATTTAGCAACTGAGTCCTTGTGAAATGCATGAGAAGCCTGATGTGATAGGAATAAATCCGGGAAAACCTCCCTTCACATGTGAAATATTTCATGATGACTCTCATGAGGGGGGCATAGCAGCTCAATAAGTGAGAAAAAGGAAATATAGCTTGGCAAGCATCCTGATGGTCTGGTTTTAAGAAATGTTTATAGTGATTCAGATCTAGGTATGCTTGTTTGAACCACTTTTCTCCTATATAGGGGATCTTAGTTGCTTTGGAGACAGCCCTAGGAGTGAGTTTAAAGTCCAGACCTGCTAAGTGGACATGCTTTCCTTGCAGCCTTAGGGTGAACAGTTGTGTTAAGGGAGGGTAATTGGTGACCTCCTGGACTTTTTGGCAAAAATCAAGGCAGCCCACCTCATGGAAGTTAAAAAGAACCGAAGGGGAGTCATTAATCTCCTGAGTTGTAACAGGCTCAAATCTTTTGTGAAATCCACCCTTGTTGACTTTCTTTGGAGGCATAGCTTTGTTTTAGGCTTTCTTTCACTCTCTTATCAAAACAGGCCTTTGACTGAATTTATCTTTTCTTCAAACACTGTTTTCCCCTTTTGAAGGACTGTATTTTTCTATGAAAATAATTCTATTTCTCTAAATTGTGTTTTCTTTTCATCATATTGCAAACATATTTTTGACTTTGAAAACAGACCCTTTTTCCTTTAGCACAAAAGCTTCTTTGCTCTTTGTGGATTGTGTTTCTTTTTCAAACAATCAAACCAAAACAAGCTTTTTAAATTGACAAGTTTCTTTCCTCCTTAAACACTGTCTTGTTTCCACTTTGTAAACATGGTGGTTTTTAGCATAAACAGTGTTTTTGCCTTCAATGGCACTATGTCTTTTTCTCAATAAAATGACCCTTAACACCTCCCAAACTCAAAAAATTGGGTGAAGAAAATCAGTGAATACCTCTTAAAAATGTGTGGCTGCTTTTTGGAGATGAGTTCACGGGGCGAAAATCCGCTTTGAGGTGAAATGAAAGTGTGTTGAGCGGTGCTACGCTCATGTGCAAAGGCGCGTAGCACCTGCACGCCGTGGCAGATCTGTTGGGTTGGGCCCTGGGCACCCTCTGAACGTCGGGCGGGCCGGTTGTTCAAAATGCACAGGCTCATCGCACGCTGCTACAGGCGCGTCGCGCCGTGTGCAGAAGCCCTTCACACGTGTGCGTCACGTCTTCAATTTTCTACAAACGCTCGCCCAAGGTTTCAAAAAAAATGTTTTTTCTTTTCCCTTTCGCACAAATAGAAAATGATCTTTAATTTTGAGAGCTTTTATAGCTCCTTTAAAACATTTTTAAACGCCCTTTCTTCCCTCCTTTTGGTGATTTTTACCTTTTACCTTTGCCTTTGTAAATAAAAATGGTTTTTTTGTTTGTTGGAGGGCTTGCCTTTTACCAATTTCTTTATGATTTTTTGAAAGGTGTAATCACAACAAGACCCTTTAAACTCAGTATTTGCCCTGATGGTCTTTCTTAAAGACAGAGTTAACACTTGATGACTTGGCCCTCTACTTATTTGTGAAGGAGGCATCTTTAAAACATTTTATGGGCATTTTTTATATTTTTAGTTTTCAACTTCATGCATCCAAGCTCTATCTGTCAAGAAATTTTCCCTCAAAACTTTGACCTTGTCCTTATTATCTGAAAAGGTTAGCAAAAACATCATTGCTGCAGCATCTCAACACCATATGTAAATCCTCTATTTATGATGTGAAGGAGGTCTTTTCATATAAGTTTTCTCTGTTACTTTGAGTAAACCATCATGAGCAAACTGTGATCTTGTCCACTAGACACTCTTGAATATCTTCAAATAAACTGACCCTCTACTCATTTTGGAGGAGGTCATCTCTTTGACAAACTGCATGGGCGCCTTTTGATCTCTGTTAACCAAATGAAAAAATTTCATGAACAAACTGTTAGTGGTTCTTTAGAAAAACTATGTTTATCATTGGAAAGAGATATTGTGCTTGTCATTTAAGGGAGGCTTCTTTAGTAATGTGGGGGATAGCCTTTCTTCTCTGGAAGGAGGTCTTTGATCTGTCAATGTTAACCTTTGAGGAAAGCTACTTGTTCCAAATCTAGGCCCTTTGAGACTGCCTTTACCCTCTACCTATCTTTTGAAGGAGGCTTCCTACACACAGTCTTTGTGACCCTTCAGACCTACCATGAGGCCCCGTACTTTTTACTGATGGAGGTCTTTAGAACTGTAAAACTTCATTCATGTCAAAACTGTGACACCTATCTGCTTGTTTGAAAAATACAAAATAGAAGGAAACAGTGAATGTTTGGTACTTATCCTTGATGAAATCATTTGAATCAGGATGCCTTTTGCTTCATGAGGACCTATCAGTAAATTACATCCTTTTTGGATAAAATTACTGTGAATATTCAAGAGTAAATAAAGTGCTTTGTAAGTGGTGAGCGCTCATTGTTATGCATCCTTGAAACAACTCTTTCTTCCCTTGACTGTATATTCATAATTTGTGGTGAACTTGTCTGTGACAGTCTTTCAGAGCCCTATACTTTCACTATGAGGCCTTCCTTTCTATACTTTCACTATGAGGCCTAGTTTGCTTTAAAGCTCTTATATGTCAAGGATTGTCACTGTTGGTTGTACAAGGCTGATTTGTAGGGCTGGCCACAATATGCACTTTTCTCTGACTTCCATAGTAAAGCTTGACACAACATGAAACTTTCTCCTGAGGTGCTATTTTTTCTCATACTTTGTTTAGTGTCATCAATCAGTACATCCTTGTATAGATGTAAAAACAGATGCTTTTGAAGTTTGTAGGGCTTCTTCGATGTTTCATGGGGATCATGCCTGATCTAATTATGTTTCTTCAGACAAGGAAAACTCCTTCTCTTTTCCTGATTTCAATATTCCTGAGCCTTGCTAAAAACAAAACAAAGTGACCTCTTTGATGGTGTGTGACCTAGGGATAGAAAAGGGTTTTGGCTTTGGCAAATAACAAGACATGATGGCTGACTGATATTGAAGACAGATTTTTTGGCTTAAAAAAATATCGCTAAGGAATTTTCCCTAAAACACCATCACCTAGACCTACATACTTTGTCATGGATTTCGAATGGCTTCTTGGGCATGAGTAGGTTATCACATGACAAAGTGATCAGTGAGAGAGGGGTAGACACTTCGTTAAATGTTGGAGAGTGAGTTGCATGAAAAACAAAGGATTTTGATGGTAGAGAGACAAACTTGTAACAGCTATAGACAGGGAGGCTTTGCTGAATTGAGATAGGTAGGGAAACTAAAGGGTTTTTCTTATTATAGGCTGAAGGAGAGGCGTAGGAAGACAAAAATTTGTTTGAGGTGTTTTCTAGATGAAAAATTGACAGATTTATATTAGCTTCTAGAAAACTCAACCAAGGAATCTAGTCATCAAAATAGGTAAAAAATACTGATGACTAACAGTTCGTAGAACAATTTTAAGGTGTTCTTGATGCTCAGCCTCATTCTTGGAATAAATAAGAATTTATTCTATAAATACTAGTACAAATTTGTCCAAGTATTTATTCAAAACACTGTTCATTAAGTACATAAATGTAGTAGGGGCATTAGTCAACCCAAATGGTAGGACCACAAATTCATAGTGTCCATACCTGGTTCTAAAATCAGTTTTGCTTATATCCTCATCCTTAATTCTTAATTGATGGTAGCCTATCCTTAAATCAATTTTCGAAAAAACTGTTGCTCCTCTAACTTGGTCAAAAAATCATCTATCCTAGGTAAAGGATATCTGTTTTTGATTTTCAACTTGTTCAATTGATGATAATCAATACACATTCTAAAGGTACTGTCTTTCTTTTTCAAAAACAACACTGGTGCTCCCCATGGGGATACACTTGGTCTAATGTAACCTCTGTCCAGTAGTTCTTGTGCTTTCATTTTTAACTCCATCAGTTCCGGAGTACTCATTCTGTATGGGGCTCTTGAAACTGGTGTTGCTCCCGGCACTAAGTCAATTGAGAAATCAATTTCTCTATTTAGAGGCAGATGATGGATTTCATCCGAAAACACATCTTTGAATTCTCTGACAATTGGTAATGTTTCCAAAGGGTTTTCTTTTGATTGTTGTCCCAATTATTCTACATGGACATAATACACTTGGCAACCCTTCCTAGCAATTCTCTTCAATTGAAGTGATGAAATTTGTCTCACAGATATGGGTTTGGGTTTGTCTTTTACTATGACCAGTTTTCCCTCACTATTTATGCAATGTATTGTCTTGTCTAAGCAGTTTAACATGGCTTTCTACTTTACTAACCAGATCATTCCTACCAGTACATCATAGGACCCTAAAGGAAAAATATTTAGATTTAATTATGTTTGGTATCCATTCATATTTATGGCTGTTTGGGGTAACTTATGAGTCACTTTCCGTTTTGTACCAGTGGCCAACTGAACTAACCAGGACTTTTGAAATTTTTATGACTTTAAGTTACATTTTTCTACCATTTGAGGACTGATGTAACTTAAAGATGCACCTGGATCTATTAAAACAGAAATAGATTGGTCAGAAATCATACCTTCCACTTCAACCATAGTGGACTAATGTTTTGCTTGACGATCCTCCAGAACAGCACTGATTTTGGAGATGTTTCTTGCCACATCATTAATATTCTTTGCTTCTCTCAGTACTTGTATGGTCTGAATGTTTCTGTGTGGAAAATCCCTCAATAAATGAGGTTCTCCACAACCACGGCATTTTATGTTAGAAAATTATATATTATGGAGCAATGCAACACATAAAATATGCGAAAAAATACAAGCACACAAAACACATAAAACTAAAGAGACATAGATATATGTGGTTCACCCAATTTGGGCTACGTCCACCCCGAACAGCCAGTCCTTCCTTTCTATTATCCAGCAAAAATTGAAGAGACAAAACCTACAGAAGATTCGTTGTAATATCCTCTGTTCTCTCTCACAGTCTCCCTATCTGTTTCTCGCTCTGAGAATACACACATATTACACAGCCGCAATACAATACCCTCATATATACAAGGGGGTTGCCTTCTAGAGAAAAAAACCATAAACTAAACATAACTTCTACCATCAGATCATCCGCCTATGAACGGCCCAGATTGACTAGAAATTACTATACTTTTACAAGGCAATTTTACATCTGTTTTTAGCTTCGGGGGCGCGCCGGAATCCCCCACCGAGCGGCTGCAAAGTTTCACGCCCCCGCAGGACCCCCACGGCCGACGATTAATTACGGTGGCGTGCGCGCGCCCCAAGGTACAGGGGTCCAATGCTGTGATACAAAGTAAACAAGATAATCAGGCTCCACACCCAACAATCTCCCACTTGGAGACTAATTGTAGCAACTCCACCGCTGCTTCATTTGCTGGACAACGACTCCTCTTTGGACCTGGCTATTCCTCATCTTCATCGTCATCCTTGAAGACCAATTAAAACTGAGCACATTCTCAGTTTCTCCCTGGTTAAAACTTTTGTTAGCATATCTGCAGGATTTTGGCTAGTGTGTATCTTTTCCAGCTTCAACTCTCCATCTTCCAATAATGACCGTATGAAATGGTACTTGAGATGTATGTGTTTAGTCCTGGAATGAAATGTTGAGTTCTTTGCAAGATGAATGGCACTTTTGCTATCACTATATAATGTGCCCATATCATGCTTCTTACCCAATTCATACATAAACCTTTGTAACCAAATTATTTCTTTACTATCCTCTATAGCAGCAACATACTCTGCTTATGTTGTTGAAAGTGCAACAACACTTTGGATTTTTGAAACCCAACTGACAGTTGTTCCACCTACAGTAAATACATATCCTATAGTGCTCTTCCTATTATCTCTGTCACCTGCCATATCTGCATCAACATATCCCTGTAGAGCAATGTTTGAACCACCAAAGCATAATGCTTGATTTGTGGTACCTCTCAAATATCTGAGATTCTTTTTTACTGCCATCCAATGTTCTTTTCCTGGATTATTCATGTACCTACTTACAACTCCCACTGCATGTGAAATATCAGGCCTTGTGTAGACCATTGCATACATTAAGCTTCCAACTGCTGATGCATATGGAACTTTAGACATATAATCCATGTCTTCTTGGGTCTTGGGGCACATCTCTTTACTAAGTTTGAAATGGCTAGCAAAAGGTGTACTAAGTGGTTTTGCATTCTGCATATTAAATATTTTCAACACCTTTTCTATGTACTCATTTTGAGACAGTGTTAATTTGAGATTTTTCCTATCTCTAGATATCCTCATACCAAGGATTTGTTTTGCAACTCCCAAATCCTTCATTGCAAATGAATTTTCCAATTTCCTTTTGAGCACATTTATTTCCTGCATGTTATACCCTGCAACAAGCATGTCATCTACATACAATAACAATATAATATAGCTACCATCATTTTGCCTTTTCAAATAAACACAATGATCAGAGTGACATCTAGTATAACCTTGTTCAGACATAAACTTGTCAAATTTTAGATACCACTACCTTGGAGCCTGTTTTAAGCCATACAAGCTCTTCTTTAACCTGCACACCAATTTTTCTTTCTCTTTGACCTCATATCCTTCTGGTTGCTGCATGTATATCTCTTCCTCCAAATCTCCATGGAGAAATGTTGTCTTTACATCTAACTGTTCAAGATGTAAATCTTTCGCTGCTACAAGACTTAAAATAGTTCTGATTGAAGTCATCTTAACAACAGGAGAAAATATTTCATCAAAATCAATGCCTTTCTTTTGTGCAAACCCCTTCACCACAAGTCTAGCTTTGTACCTTTTTTTTCCTCCATCTTCTTCCTTCAGCCTGTAAACCCATTTATTCTGCAATGTAGTTTTACCTGCAGGCAACCTGACTAAGTCCCAAGTCTGGTTATGCATTAAGGAGTCCATCTCTTCTTCCATGGCTAGCTCCCACTTCTTCCTACTTTCAAACTGCATTGCTTCTTCATAACATTCAGGTTCACCAGAATCAGTCAACAATAAATAATATAATGAAGGAGAGTATCGTTCAGGGGGTCTACTTATCCTGGTAGATCTTCTAACACCACTTTCAGGTGTTTGAGGTGCCTGTTGCTGTTGTGGTGGTTGCTGCTGCTGTGACTATTGATTATTATTATTTTCAGGCACCTTTACTTTTTCAGTTATCTCATCAAGAACCATGTATTCCTTGCTTTCTTTTTCCTGTTTCTTTTCCTGCAACTGATTCTTATACAAGACCTTTTCATTGAATATTACATCTCTGCTCCTAATTATTTTGTGATTTTCATAATCATATAAGCGATAACCAAAATCATTATCACTATATCCAATAAAGGTACATTTCTTTTATTTTGCCTCAAGCTTTGTTCTGTTTTCTTTATTAATATGGACAAAGGCCTCACAACCAAAAGGCTTTAAAAAAGAGTAGTTTACCTTTTTACCTGTCCATGCTTCCTCTGGAATACCACCATCCAAGGAACTTGAAGGCCCTCTGTTTATTAGATAAACAACAGTATCTACAGCATCTGCCCAAAATTGTAAAGGCAATCCTGCATGCAATCTCATGCACCTTGCATGCTCCATGATTGTTCTGTTCATCCTTTCTGACACACCATTTTCTTGTGGTGTTTTTGGAACTGTCTTCTCTCTACGAATTCCATGCTCTGAACAGTACCTATCAAACTCTTTGCTGCAATATTCACCTCCATTGTCTGATCTGAGACACTTCAACTTCTTTCCTGTCTCAATCTCAACCAAAGATTTCCATTTCTTGAAAGTATCAAATACATCAGATTTATTCCGAATACAATAAA
Organism: Pinus albicaulis; assembly: GCA_034641835.2. NCBI lineage: Eukaryota > Viridiplantae > Streptophyta > Pinopsida > Pinales > Pinaceae > Pinus > Pinus albicaulis. The sequence continues at coordinate 210,744,189 of CM076582.1, forward strand.
TCCATGTTTTTCTAGTTGCATCATCAATAAAAGTAACATAATAACGAGAGCCACCGAGAGATGATACCTGAGCAGGTCCCCATACATCTGTATGCACAAGCTCCAATTTTTCGCTCTTCTTTTCTTTCCCAACTCTGAGAAATCTGACTCTCTTTTGTTTTCCATAAATGCAATTTTCACAAAAATCCAAATCAACATTCTTCAAACCTGGCAACAAATTTCTTGAGTGAAGAATCTTCATTCCCTTCTCACTCATGTGTCTGAGCCTATGATGCCATAATCCTGCATCTGCTTCTTTGGAATTTAAAGCATTAACAGAGTTAGAAATACCATTGCATAAATACAATGTACCAACCTTTTCACGTTTTTCTATTACCAGCGCTCCTTTGGTGACCTTCCAAGTTTTATCTGTGAAAGTTGTCACACAGCCTTCACTGCCTAACTGCCCTATTGAAATCAGATTTTTCTTCAGATCTGGAACATGCCTTACCTCCTTTAGTAGCCATTGGTTTCCATTATGTTGTTTTACAAGAACTTTACCCATTCCAACAATTTTACAGGGTTTATCATCACCCAAACGAACTTGTCCAAAATCTCCTTAAACATAGTCATGAAACTATTTCTTATCAGGTGTGGCATGGAATGAAGCCCCTGAATCTACAACCCAAGAATCAGTAGCATTTTCGAAAGAAAGAATCAAAGCATCTTGTAACACATCACCTGTCACATTTGCTTCATGATTGTTTTCTTGCTATGCATCTCCTTCTTTTCCTTTCCAAGATCTACAATATTTATTTAGGTGTCCTCTCTTTCCGCATTTCCAGCACACTATCCCCGATCTGGACTTGGATCTGCCCTTCCTTGATTTACTGCGATAACCTGAGCTCTTTCCTCTTTCCATTCTTCTTCCCCTAGACTCTGCACTCAAAGCATTACCCGATGTCTCACAGGCTTCTACCAAGGTTTTCCTCGTGAGATAGCAAAGAACATCATCAAACTTTAAAGTACTAGATCCGAGAGAACGAGTTACTAATGGCCATAACTAAGCCATTCCCGACTTTAAACCAATGAACACGAAATAAAATAGCCCCTAACTTCATCATCAAAGTTTACCCCTACGAACTTAACTGATAGTAGCGTATTAAAATCATTTAAATGGTCTGCAACAGATCCACCTTCCGACATCTTCATATTAAATAATCGTTTCATAAGAAATACCTTGTTTGAGGCTGAGGGTTTTTCATATAGTTTCGCCAACGTCTGCATCAAACCCTCTGTTTTTGTTTCCTTCAAAATATTGAAGGCAACTGATGCTGCAAGGTACAACCGTACTGTTCCAAGTGCCTTTCTATCGAGAATGTTCCATTCCGCGTCTGTCATGGCCGCCGGCTTCTTTGTTTTTCCGGTCAATGGTAGGTACAGATCTTTCTGATACAGATAATCTTCCATCTGCATCTTCCACAACGAGAATTTTTGGCCATTAAATTTCTCGACCCTAAATTTACCATCTTCCGCCATTGCTTCCACTCGAACTAGGAACCCTTCTTTCCTGCGAGTTTATCAGCCAAATAGACCTTCGGCTCTGATACCAGTTGTTAGAAAATTATATATTATGAAGCAATGCAACACATAAAATATGCGAAAAAATACAAGCACACAAAACACATAAAACCAGAGAGACACAGATATATGTGGTTCACCCAGTTTGGGCTACGTCCACCCCAAACAGCCAGTCCTTCCTTTCTATTATCCAGCAAAAATTGAAGAGACAAAACCTACAGCAGATCCACTGTAATATCCTCTGTTCTCTTTCACAGTCTCCCTATCTGTTTCTCGCTGCGAGGAATACACACATGACACAAACCGCAATACAATACCCTCATATATAAGGGGGTTGCCTTCTAGGAAAAAACCCTAAACTAAACATAACTTCTGCCGTCGGATCAATACTTTATGAGACGGCCAGTTGACTAGAAATTACTATACTTTTACAAAGCAATTTTACATCTGTTTTTAGCTTCAGGGGCGCTGCCCCCGAAACCCCCGCCAGGGGGGGCTCCGAAAGCGCTGCTGCCCTCCCTGGACCCCCCACGGTAGCGATTAATTACGGGCGGTGTTGCCGCCCTTTTTAAGGTACAGGGGTCCAATGCTGTGATACAAAGTAAACAATATAATCAAACTCCACACCCAACATTTTAAAGGTTCTCTCATTTTAACAGTCCCCTCTCGTTTATTGTTCCCATTCATCTGTTTGGACCTCGTTTGGGATTGAGCAGTTTAATTTTTCTCCCATTTTGTTGAACTTCTTTCTTTGGTGGTTTCTCCCAAAATTCTTCAGATAAGCTAATTTTGTTTTCTTTCCGCTCGAGTCACCCTTCTCTTTGTTTTTCCAATTCTTTGCTTGTTCACTTTTGCCCTTGAATTGCTGATAACACAGCCTCGCTTTGCACACCACCTCATCCATGTTCTTGGGGTTATCAAACTCTATCTTTTCTTTGTATATAGTAGGAAAACAATTTAAGAAATGATGTACCTTTTCCTTCTCTTCTCTTATATAGGGTACATAACGTAACAGATTGGTGAATTTGGTTACAAACTCATCAATTGCAAGTTGTCCCAATCTGAGTTTGTGAAACCCTTTGGCTTTATTGTCATAATAATGTTCATTCAGGTATCGATTTTTGAACTTGACTTGGAAATCATCCCAAGTAACAATTTTCTCATCAATGACATGGACCATCTTTGTTTCTTCCCACCACAAGGTAGCCTTACCTTGCAACTGATAGATAGCTGGCCTAGATCGAAAGTTACCTTCATATTCATAAACCTAAAAGTAATTTATCATATTCAGAAGCATGCTTCAGCATCTTCCTCCTTCTCTCCATCATAGGAGGGACGTTTGATTTTCTGGAATTCACCCTACAATTCCTTGTTCCTCCTAGACTGTTGTCTAGAGGCATCATCTTCCTCAAAATATTCTGAGTGATTTACCCTTCCCTTTATCTTTATTCTAGAATCTTCACCTTCTTGACTATTCTGGGAAGTCAATTCTCTTATTAATCGGTCTTTCTCTTCACTGGCTAAAGATATTCTTTCATAGTGGCTTTTCAGTTGTGTCATTTCTCTTTGCATTCTATTCAACATAGCCATCAATGGAACATTTGGATCTGGCATGTTTTCTCCACCACCCAGATCCACGTACATCTCTCTGCTCATGATTAGCAGTTGTATACTTCAACGTTGTTTCACTGCCCACAAAATTAAACATTAGTGAAATTTAAATTCAACAAAATTTTACAGCAATATAATTTTTCTCAGGCGAGCACCTACTTTTCCCAATGTTTTAACTTGGGCTCAGAAACCATTTGTAATGCCTCTCACTTCACAAATTTTTATTCATTTATTTATTTTATTTTATTTTATTTCTTTATTCTTATTTTTATTTTTTAAGTATTCATCATAACTTGACGTTATATATATATATATATATATATATATATATATATATATATATATATATATACACACACACACACACACATATATATATATATATATATATATATATTCTTAACTTTGTCACTTACTGATCAGAACTGGATCAAGGACCTAAGGATTAGCTCAAAATTCAAAATTACAGAATTGGGTTTAAACCAAGATGGTTGGATAGGTCTCGTCTTCCTGATTTCGGCGCCGCAAATTGAAAAACGGACACCGTATGAAGTTATTGCACTTTGAATGCCGAGTGGGTCCGACAGAGCATGGAGGGGCCAGCCCTCCTCCCATGGAACCTCATCATATGACCAGTGTGGGAGCTTAATGTTAAGAGCGCTTAAGGAGACTAATCTCAGATTTAATATTTAATTAAGCTTCATTTAAGTGGAGTTTAATATGGCAGAGATTCTGGAGGTGCTCCCAAATTTAGGTGGACTTCCACTTTTAGTGGAGTTAACTGGCAGTTGCCCCACATTTAGTGGAGGAAATTGGGGAAAATTTGTTTTGGTCATAACTCTCTTATTATTGAACAAAATTTTAGTTAATTTTGAGTCTCTTCGACCTCCTGAACACTTTGGGACAGGTTTCAGGTCAAATGGAGGTGATTTTTAGCAACTTTTGCTTCAGGGAAGATGAAGGATTCATAAGGGCCACCATGAGACAAATTTATTTTGAGGCCTAACGAGGGGAGTTAGAGTCCTTTTACAGAGTTCTAATAGTCTGAATTGGATAATTCAGATGTTCTGAATTTGATAAAATGGTTTTCAGAGCCTTTAGGGAATGTTTGAAGGCCGAAAAGCTTCAGTAAAGTTCCAGGGGTCATTAGTGCTAGCTTTTGCCAACAGCAGTGCAGGGCTTAGAAAGAGATGTTTGAGACCATTTGCAGTGAACCAGTGGTCATTATTGACTAAAAAAATCATTCTAAATATATTTACAGAGGTTTCAGCAAGTGTTAAAGACTTTTAGAGGTTGAAAACTTAGCAGGGAAGTTTTCCTTGACCCGAGTGCCAGGGGGTGTCAATAGGTGATTGAGGCAAAACAGGAGCAGCCGGAGGCTATTTTTGATGACCCAAAACTCTATCTTGACTATTTCAGTCATTTTGGAACCAATGGAAGTGATTTTAGAACATTTTTAGAACTTCTATAGCTCGATAATTTGAGGTGAAGTTCTGGGAAACCCTAGGCAAATCGTGGAGGATAGCCTATTTGGGGAATGCAGTGCTCAATTTGAGCAATTTATCAGTTGGTATTTGATTTTTGATGTGTGTTGGATATAGTAGGAGTGGTTTCAGTGATATAAATAGAATTTTGAGGGAGTTTGTGCCATTTAGAAGCTCAGAGTAGCTTAGTGCACCGACAGAAGGAATCATGTCAACAAGAGTCTAAAGCTATTTACAAAGTTTGTACAACCATTAGAGGGATTTAAATGGTATTTTTAGTCCTTTGGATCATTTTTGTATTCATTGAAATTAAGTATTTACTTTGTAAAAAAACTTACCATAATCCCAAAGAGCTGAGTCAAGATGACCAAGCTCAAAGGAGACGTAGCCCACGAGATTTAGGGTGAACTCCTAGATTAAAATTTATGTTGTGTTTGAATGATTATTTGCTGCATTATTTTGTTGTCATACATGTTAAATTACAGCAAGAACAAACGAAGTTAAGACACATAAACAATAAAAATTCATACACCACTTTCAAGTAAATAATTCCACAAAATTGTCAAGTAAAAGCTAGATCATTTTAATTTAAACTGAGTGGTAGGTTCTTGAAATACATACAAGTTATCCAGCCCATTTTCAAATTAGGTTGGTATTAGAGAAAATTTTCTTGCTTGACAGAGCACTTCGTTGCTTGATTGTATAGCTTGAAAGGTGTTTTAACAGTGTAAAAGATTGATTGTTTTATTGTTTGCAAACTGATTGTTGTTTGAGTTTGCTTGAGATTTGGGGATAGCTACTTATTAGCTAAGTCCTGGAGAGGAAAAAAAGGAAGAAAAGGCATTAAGGCATCTTCCTTACCCCAAGGGACCTCAAGTTCACTTTTGGAACAAACCCTCTTGATGATTGTTTGTTAAGAAGCTCTTGGAGTTTGTTTGTTGTTTGGCTGCTTGAATAAGAGTTTGTCTCTACAACCATTTGGTTCAAAAGCTTTGTCATTTGTTTTGAAAGCTTTGAGAACTTTGTTGAAGTTCCTTTTGTTCATTGACATCATATTGACAACTTCTACAAGTGAAGTTTCCTCCTTCACAAGATTCTTCGATGATGATATGAAGCATGATTTTATTATATTGAAGGACATGGTGCAGATTTTGTTTTAGGACAAAAGAGAAAGCACTGAACTTCGTGAACAATTTTTTGCCATGAAGGAAGAGAAGGAAGAAATTCTTCAAAAATTGCATGATATGGAGATACAACTCCATCAAGCTCAATAGGCTTTAACCAAGAAAATGCATGAGGAAAAGGTAATCCATTATAATTTGTCTTCAGTTTCCTCATTAGAAATATGTGTTGGTTATTTCGAAAAACATACAATGGGAATAGGGTCCAAATTAATGATTAAAATGGGCTCTGAAGGCAAGGTATTAGGCAAGCATGCACAAGGCATGGTTGATCCCATTTTGGTTGAGGAACGACCCAAGAATATTGGTCTTGGTTGTGTGCAATTTAATGGTGAAGACTCCAAAGCCATGAAGGCATGTGAGGATATTTCAAAGAGAACTTTTATTCCAAGTTCTAAGATGCAAATATGTCAAATTTGTTTCAAATATTACTGTCATTTCTTTAAGCCTTTGTTGTAGCAAGAAGATGGTAGACATGCAGCTTATGGTGAGCATGCAAGTTTAGACAGATTTAAAGACATGAATGATGATGTTAGTCTACAAATGAAAGTTGTAGCCTCTACTAGTTCATCTCCTCAAGAAGGAAAAAAGGATGAACATACAAAGCATTACAAGAGATATAAATCTTCTCATGATCAATTTGATTGTGTTTATGCAAAGCATGATAATTTTTCATGCTTAAATGGAAGAAATATTTTTTGTACATTTTGTGGTTGATTTAACCATCATGTTTCGAGATGCTGGATGAAGAACAAAGCATACAGGAAGCAGATCAGGCAAAGACAACTTTCAAATAAGGTGCATGAGTTTTCCACATTTTTCCAAAAGAGGGGACATGTTGTCTCCCATTGTTGGACTTTGCATCCAACTAGTCATCCAAAGCACATGCAGCAAGAGGACAGAAAGATTGGCACAAGTGGAACTATGGATTCTATTATCGATGTGAAAATGGAAGATTCACATGAAGAAGTGTTGCAGCAGCAAAAGTCGCCATGGAGGTGGCTTGGAAAGAAGTGGATGGACTTCTTAACACAATAAGAAATACTCCTTTGTACATATGCACATTTTGGTTGTATGCATGTATTTCTGTTGAAAATTTTAAAGCAAGATTGCATATAAATGAGGTTCAGTTGAAGGAATTTCTTTGTTGTTGCAAAATTTCACCATGGAGGTGTAAAAGATGAGTATGATACTCACTTATATTGCAGCAATATCTTTTAGTTCAGCTCTTATAGTCACCCACATGTTTTTAGGGATTATGTACTTGTTGGTACTGGAAAGGAAGAGTTGAAGGTGTACATGTGCATGGAAGTTGTATGTGTAAATAGCGAATTGTAAATAGGTTCATTGTACATTGATACATGCAAATGTGTTTGTCAAGATGTATCATGTTGTTTATCGACTTGTGTCGATTGTGTCGCATGTGTTTTTCGACTTGTGTCGATGGTGTTGCACACTTTTTACATTGATTTTATGTCAATTGTATAGCACATTTTATGACGATTTGTTGTTGATATCGCATGTTGCACAACTTATGTTTGAGCCACCTTGGACTGTTGATCAAGGCAGCGATGTAAAGTTTCCTTCTGAAAATTTCTCACCAGGAATTTTTTGAGTGAGTGCCAGAAATGCAGCTCTTGACAGGAGGACAAGCGCATCGAGGAAGGGAAGTGAATTGCTTTCTAGTTGTGGTTCAAATTCATTAGCCATGCAAGGCAAGTGTTTGGAGGCTGAAGAGAAGAGGGTGCAATATTCTTATTCACTGTACAGATCAATTTTAGTAGTCCAAGAGAGTTTTTGGGGTCCAAAATCTTCTCATTTGGGAGGTGTGATCAGAACTCGATCAAGGACCTAAGGATTAGCTCAAAATTCAAAGTTACATGATTGGGTTGAAACTAATATGGTTGCATAGGTATTGTCTTCCTGATTCCATCAACGCAAATGGTTCGAAAAACAGAAAATTTATGAAGAAGTTATTGCACTTTGAATGCCGAATTGGTTTGGCAGAGCACGGAGGGGCCAGCCCTCCTCCCATGGAACCTCATCATATGACCAGTGTGGGAGCTTAATGTTAAGAGCACTTAAGGAGCCTAATATCAGGTTTAATATTTAATTAAGCTTCAGTTAAGTGAAGTTTAATATGGTGGAGATTCAGGAGACGCTCCCAAATTTAGCCGGACTTCCACTTTTAGTGGAGTTAACTAGCAGTTGCCCCACATTTAGTGGAGGAAATTGGGGCAAATTTGTTTTGGTCATAAATCTCTCATTATTGAATGAAATTTTAGTCAATTTTGGGTCTCTTCGACCTCCTGAACACTTTGGGATAGGTTTAAGGTCGAATGGAGGTGATCTTCAGTAGATTTTTCTTCAGGGAAAATGAAGGAGCCATCAGGGCCACCATGAGACAAATTCAGTTTGAGGCCTAACCAGGTGATTTAGAGTCCTTTTCTAGAGTTCCGATAGTATAAATTGGATAATTAAGATGTTATGAATTTGAAGAAATGGTTTTCAAAGCCTGTAGGTAACTTTTGAAGGCCGAAAATCTTCAGTAAAGTTCTAGGGGTCATTAGTGCCATCTTTTGCCAGCAGCAGTGCAAGGCTTAAAAAGAGATGTTTGAGACCATTTACAGTGAACCAGTGGTCATTATTGACTATAAACATCATTATGAATCTATTTAAAGAGGTTTCAGCAATTGTTAAAGACTTTTAGAGGTTGAAAACTCAGCAGAGAATTTTTCCTTGACTCGAGTGCCATGGGGTGCCGATAGGTGATTGAGGCGAAATCGGAGCAGCCAGAGGCTATTTTTTATTAAACAAAACTGTATATTTACTATTTAAGTAATTTTGGAACCAATGGAAGTGGTTTCAGAACATTTTTAGAAATTCTACAACTCAATAATTTGATGTGAAGTTCTGGGAAGCCCTGGGCAAACCGTGGAGGATAGCCTATTTGGGGAATGCAGTGCTCAATTTGAGAAATTTATCAGTTGTTATTTGATGTCTTATGTGTGTTGGATACAGAAGGAGTGATTTCAGTGATAGAAACATAATTCTGAGGGATTTTGTGCCATTTAGAAGCTCAGAGTAGCTTAGTGCACCAACAGAAGGAATCGTGTCAACAAGAGCTTGAAGTTGTTTACAAAGTTTGGACAGCCATTAGAGGAATTTAAATGGTATTTTCAGTCCTTTGGATCATTGTTGTATTCATTGGAATTAAGTATTTACTTTGTAAAAAAACTTACCATAATCCCAAAGAGCTGAGTCAAGATGACCAAGCTCAAAGGAAAAGTAGCCCACGATATTTCAGGTGAACTCCTAGATTAAAATTTTTCTTGTGTTTGAATGATTATATGTTGCATTATGTTGTTGTCATACATTTCAAATTACAGCAAGAACAAATGAATTTAAGACACATAAACAGTAAAAATTCATACACCACATTCAAGTAAATAATTCCGCAAAATTGTCAAGTAAAAGCTAAATCGTTTTAATTTAAAATGAATGGTAGGTTCTTGAAATACATACAAGTTATCCAGACCATTTTTAGATCACTTACATGTTCCGAAACTAATTTACGAACTATAGATGTAAGATGCTTGTAAAACTTATAATTTCAATTGTCTCCTAATTAAAATACTCTCTCAGGGTTTATTATATAAATCTACCCAAATTTTAGTCCTACTTTATTACACTTATGCCTAACTTAATTTATTGACCTAACATTAATAAAGAAAATAGCACATCTATACTTTTCTTATAAATGTCATTTCTTTATTCATAGGTATAAGGCCTTAATCATATAATAATGAAGCCTCTTCCATGATTAACTATATATTTCTAATTACCATACGATGGTATCACTCTTCCCTTTAATATCATTACTCACTCATAATGATAATTCAAAATCTTCTTCGTTGGTATAGTCTTATTCCCACGATATTTATCAGGGTAAGTTAATATTGAACCTTATAGCTTATGAAAAAGACATCACTGCTAATTGAGTTAATTCACATTAACTACGGTGTGTCCCAGTTGCATTTTATGAACCATAACAATAATAACTCATGCACATAATTTCATTACCCTTCCACTTCGAATTTGGTTGTGTCTGCGTGATATTGATCATTATGGATATTGTCAGTGGTTTAGATTTTGTGTACCAAATTATTTTTCAATATTCTCTTTCATTACTCCCTAACGTCCTAATCGTATCGACGGGAATAAAATACAGCCATACAACCCCCAATGCAAACTGGAGCGAAATTAAATGAAGAAGTATTGATCCATGTGAACTGTACCCAAATTCTTAATGCGAGAAATTCAATTGATTTATCAAGATTCTACCTCATAACTCAATGGGTACTAATTCCATTTCCCAGTCTTCAATATATCGATCCGAGGTTAGACTCTCATCCTCCGCCACGTGGATGGTCCAGATTACCTGGAGATTTAGGGTTCTCTTTTTAACATAAATAACATGGAAATTTCGTCATGTAACAATTTCAGTTCGGTTTTGTTTTTTCTTCCTCCAGAACTACGATTCTATTTTCAATTTAACTATGTTCTCTAAATTTGTCTTTTGCTGCTACTGAGGAATGTCGCGGAGAACTGCAGGAAGCATACCACGAATGCATGTGTTCACTCCTGGTACTGTATTCGTTACCTCTTAATGTTATTTTTTCCCATTTTTTAGCTATCCCTTTTCACTTATCCTCTTCCTCCTTTATTTTATCTCTATTGTAATTTTATTTTTCATTTATACCCAGAAATCAATTAGAACAGTTAACTATGGAGAATACGGTATTATGCTACCATGTTATTAAATTTATGAAATTTCGTTTACCATCTCTAGTTAATGACTCACTATGATTTTCGACTAAAAATATAAGATTGGTATCCATCTTAGTAAACTTGGGAATGCGTCCTTATTCTTAGTTAATGGTGATTAAACATATATTTTTTTCTTTTCCGGCTCTGCGTGAATTCTCTTCTGCACTTTCCAGAACTGAGAGAGTTATTTGCACGGCATACATAAGAATAGTAAACTGTATTAAGGCGTACTTTGTGGGATATAATTTGTATTAATTGTTTTATTACTCATTTCTCAAGTTTTATACTTGTTTAGTTGGGTCGAATAAAACCACTAACCCCACTTACCCTCTTACTTTGTTTGTGGAAAACGCATGTTGGCAAACGATGGCATTTCCCCAGTGTTTTCCGCGTATATCGTTTTTAGGAGGGTTTGACTCTGGATAGCTCTCTGTGTAAGAATTTGATAACTCTAGAACAACATTTGGAAGAAGGAGTCCCATGTTTCGAACCTCGCCGTTCACCATACCTCTCAAGGTATGAAGACTTCGTTCCACCATTTAAAAGTCCAATGAAATCTTAATATTTTTTTTTATATCATTTGTTATATGATCTGGTCAACTTACATTTTTAATCCTCTCTTCATTTCTTTGGCAGCTACATTTTGTATATGCGTTCAGTACTTGTCAAGGTATTAAGTTTTGTTACATTACAGTGAAGTTCCCTTATTTAATTTATAAGTTTTCTCCAACTACACAAATTTTCTAATTCGTTCTTATGCCTTCTGCAGGTATGATTACGCGGTCAAATATTCCCTTTTCTTTTTGTTTAAAAAGGGATTGAACTTTGTTACCTTCTCGGCTCGTGTACATTTTGACCCTGGACTCTGGTTTATACATGTTGGTTTTGTCATTTACGGTTATTCTTCTATGTCGATCCTTACACCAACTTTGCAGAAATTCTATATTGTTGTCTCGTTGTGACACAAAGTGTCCTCTGTGTCACTGTTTTTAGATTTAGGTTAATTGTATTCTATAATATACCCAACTTATTTCTGGGTTTGTAACCCATGGACTGGACGCTTTTACCTATTCTATTATTTCACTGAAAACCTCGTTTTCCTGTTTAATACTTAACTTCCCTCTGCGAAAGATTATTTCCCAATCACCCGAATGCGGGTGGTTAAAATGATAAAGGGGAAGCATCGTCGGACAGACGGCACTCCGGCGAGCCGACGGCCACGAGGACCAGTAAGTGTCCTTCGGCACCTGCACAGGGGAATGAGGCATTTAAGGCATTTAACGCCCGGCGCGGTTCACAATTCAATCTACGGAGATTGAGATATCTCCACACACTGTAAACAAGACATGGCGATTAATCCATTAATTGAGAGGTTAATGCAAATGGTTGGCAGCAGATTTGGGGTTTTAGTTCACAGGATGGCGGACGAGCATCCCATAAGCAGTTTTCCCAGGCCCATTTCGATGTATTTCTCGCCCATTGTTCGGCTCTCCTCCGAACTCACAGTCACCGGCAAACAGACCAGGCTTCATGGTTGCATAGAGCTCAGCGACAATCTTCATATCTCAATTGCAGGGAATTGTATGCGAGAGTCCGGGAATTGGTTTGAGCAGTGGTCCAGAGCTTCTGTCCCGCCTCCGCTCTCGCAATTGGCCAACGTCTCTCTCGGGTTACAGCACTCTTCCAGATCACCTGCTTCAAATGAAAGAATGCCTCGTCTCAGGCACAGGATGAGATGCAGACGAGGCTCTTCCCGAAGGCTGATAAGGCGCTCCTCCCCGTCCTCCAGCACCTCTGTTGCAGACTCTCATGCCTCTGAAAGAACTTCCCAAGCTGCAAGAGGTCGTATCCTTCGTTCTGGGCAACGGTATCCCACCCCCCCGCAAGCTCCAGCCCATTCTCAAACGAGGAACTTCACCTTCCTAAGTGCACTCAATTGCCCTCGAATTACCGCCTCTGTTACCATTGTTTTCCGTGAGTCCCCTCAAGATGAGGCTCCCACTTCTGGAAGGCGGGCTAGTATTGTTGGGGACATGACTGATATTAGGCAGAATGCTGACGATGTGCATGAGCAGAACATGGACATCACTCAGGAAGACGCTAGTCAAGGCAATGAAATGACTATTGATATTGATCTGCAGCAGCACAAGCAGCAAACTGATACTCAGGACCCCGGAAATGATAATGCGCAGCACCTACCTCAACCGAGAGAAGGAGAGCGCATCCCAGCTGCTGAGAAAGTCATTCACTCTACAGAGGACCTGTATAATACTGATGGCGAACCAGATGAATTATGGTGCAGGGTCGTGGAAGAGGAACCGGATGAGTAGCGCCTCCACTGTTCCTGGTTTTGCTATGGCTCTGTCCACTTTTTTGAAATGTTTATGTTTGTCTTTCTGGTTTTGGTCAAGTCTCATAGGCTTTCAGCTAGAACAAGATGCATCCCCTGCGTGGGTTTTTTTGCTGGAAAACCTTATGCACTGGTTTCCCTCTCAGAGGGCAGTTATCAACTATGAATTTTTGCTTAACAGGCCTCAACCTCAGGCCTGGTCCTGGATAATTCCTGATGTAAATATTTTGGTTTTTGTTGATTAATAGATTAAGCTTATTTAGAAAAAAAAAAGATTATTTCCCAGTCGAATATGCAGTCGCATAAAATTTAGTATACTTTTCTTGTATAACTTACATGCAATGTTTAAAGGAAGCTCTTGAGTATATATATGAACTTTCGGGTAAAACTAATTCAGTTCATATTATATATCTTGTTAATTTTCATAATAGAACTGTGTACTATATTAATTTTAAAATTGATCTACTTCAAATAGAAATGTCTAGGTTCGGTATTGAAATTAGTTACTATCTTAGCATACTAATATTTCTTTTGGTATCACTTATCCTAATACAGTGTAGCTATCAGTATGCCTTATATATTTTTTGCTCTTATCTAATTATTCAAGGATAAAATATATCTGGTTTACATGCTTTGCAACAGCTACCTTAGCTTTCCTATATTATGCACAGATATTTCTGTATGCTTACAAAGAAAAAATGCATTTTCTTTACATTACTACTTCAGATTTATGTTCAGTATTAGTATAATGTTCCAAGTTATGTCTGTCTCTCTAATGTTCAGTTCTGAAACTATTTTCTGTACTTAATACAGTGGTGTATAACTGTACAGTAGATCGTAGCTATAGTTTTAATGAAACTATTTATTTCAAATCTGTAACTTAATTTTGATTACAAAGTTTGTTTCTTGATGATCTAAACAATTTATTAATAGAATTGTCAATAAACTAAACTAGAGAAAATAAATTCTCTGTGAGGTACCTAACCTCAGATTTAAACCTATGAGAGGGTTTATACATTCTGAGAGTTGGTCCTCTACAGAATATGTCTATACAACCATACAGATTTCAGAATTTCTGTTGTAGAAAAATATGTTAAATGTATAGGCCCTCTCTATATCACTGTAACTCATAAATTATCAAATATGTATTCACCGAATTTAACTTAACAACTCGCATTAACATAATTGTTTCCTAATTATTCACAATTCATCACAACATTAATATTTTAAGTAAAAACCATTTTCAATTGAATGTGCATACCACTTAGGTCTGACTAATTGCCTCCCAACCTTAGAGTTCTTTCTCCGTAACTCACCCCCAAGCAGAGATCCTTTGCTCCAGTGATAGACAACCCTTTGTCTATCCTGAAATAGCTTATTTAAGCTTGCTTTCCCCAGCTTGTTTCCCTTAACTGCGTCCAGTTAATCCAGGATGTTGTATTCCTGTTTACCTAGGCTTTCCCTTTGTTTCTTCCACAAAGGTACTTTTTAAAGCTAGCGTTTTCCGCTTTTCCATCTTTATTCCACCTCTTCCCAATAATTTCCTCTTTATTGGGGTAATTAGATATTTATCTCCAAATATAATTTTAGTATCCTACTTTATTCCTTCCAAGGATTTCTAGAAGTTTGGGAAATTCTTACGACCTTATCCATCCTCATGGGTTTTTTCCAGATCTCAAATCTCAATTTATTCATTGCACACATAATTTTCCATTTTATTTTATTAATTTAAAATAATAAAATAAATCCACATAAATGTTTTCCATTGGGATCCACTTTACCCCTTTGGACTTGTTCAATTTTCAAATTAAAAGCATAGCAAACTAGGGATATTACAAGGGGCCTATTGGACGCACCTATGCGTTTCCGGCTGAGTGATAGCGAGGAAGAGCTAACGCTCGTTTCTTGAAACCATTGTTTAAGTTGGCGTGTTTCGACAATATCTCGATTTATAACAAGGTAGGTGGTGGGGATAGTTCTGATAATATGGCCATTGAACTCAACAATTCAACTCACTTTGATTGCAAGGATTGGAACAACATGTAACATGCGAAGACTGGAAAGTGTGTGTACTTCGACATGGCAGTGTGTACCCAACATGGTGACATCAATGCTACTACCAGACATATCACAAAGTGAGATAGTTTTTTTTTTAGTTTCAAATACATCACATATTCATACAATGGAGGTAGGAGAGGTTGAGCTAACAACACCAATCACATCAACAATTGAGTTGAGATTAGCAAGGTTGAGTGAACTTATTGGCACAAAACGAAAGGTATGGCAAGGTATCGTTTGATCATCATTTATGATTTGAGACATGACTTATGCAGATAAAAAGAGGATTTCAAATAGCAATTTAAGATGATTGTGGGTAGGGTTCAAGACCTTTATGGTGCCATTTGATATTGTGTATACTTTCCCAATCTTAATGGGAGCATGAAGCGAGTTTTCCAAGTCATTGAAGGCAGATACATGGATTTCATCGTCGTCACGGTTAACAAGGTCAAAGTCAAGCAATTTCCTAGTGTCGCGTGCATTGGTGTATTCACGGAGGGGTGTTTTTGTGAGCATTATGCCTTATAGGGACCAATATTTGCGGGATGGGGTGAGCACCATGAAAGGTAGAGGTGTTTCAACTGCAGCGAGACAACTTATGAAGTTTGGAGTTTGGTTCTCTACGAGGGGCGTTAACGGAAAGGAAGAGGTAGTTGATGAGGACGAGGTGGCATGTAATATTTGTTTGGCAGAGAGAATAAGAGGGGTTTGCTCGCTAATCATATTTTATACAAAGTAGAGTATTTCAAGTTCAAGGACACAAAGCAACCTACAAAAAATACCATTTGTGAGTGAAGAGGGTAAATAAAACACTAATAAAGAAAATATATTTCAAAAGGGACATAAAAGGATAGGAAGGTGAGGAAGGTAGGGGGGATGTGCAACATACAAAGTTTTATGTGCAAATGTTCATGAACATTTTCTAAGGAGCACATTGGAGCCTATTTGCAAGTTCCCAATTTTTTAAGGGTAATTTGCAAATAAGGAAGCAAGACCACGTGGTTTTCAGCACCATTAAAAATAGAAACTTGATAGTGAGGGTTTGCAGTCCTAGCAGGGAAAAAAATTTCGATGGAAATGACCTGGAGGACTAGCTGCATCACGGTAGAACCAGTAAACAAACACAAAATTGAATTACTAGTCAAGGTTGTCTCCATGGCTATACGACTTTGTTGTTCGAAGAGAGGAGATGCAAGCGAATATCAACTGTTAAGTGCAGGCAAACGAACAACAATTTGTGTAGTAAAGTGAAGGAAAAGGCTAAAGATTTTATCTTAAAGACATGAAGCAACAATAGAAATTGAAGGGCAAAGTGTGGAATATATAAAAGCATGAGAAAAAAACAAAACAAAGAAGAACGAAGGAGATACCACAAACGAAGATTAAGAGAAAAACAACGCCTATCATGGAACTATTTTTTGTTGAGTGTAGGAAAGTTCTGGAGGGAGAAGAGGAGGTATTAGCCAATTTGAATGAGTAACCTAACAGTCGTCGAGGTCTTGCTCAAACAATGAGGCCCTAGTAGTAGCAAGGCAAAGTAGGAATAATAGTTTCAATTATGTTAGTTGTTTGTGAACTAAAGTGTTTTTTTTTTACATTTATGTGAATTACAACTTTCCACCGTATTCAAAAGACCTTGCAACTTTTCTCATGCATTGAATTCATAGATTTAGCCCGTTAATATTCTATAAAAAAATAATATGGTCTAGCCATGTTTTTGCGAGAGCAAACACTACAAGGAAAAGACCCTCTAGCAGATGTTTTTGAGGAACCCCTTATAAAAATACCCCAAACATCTGTTTCTAGCGAAGGTTACTAGAGGAGGTTGCCAGGTGGAGGTTTTTGCGGATTTTTTTCGTCCGATGTGCTTATCATCCTCAACCGCACTGGTGCGCTCAACAAAAGAAAGCACCGATGCGCACAAAACATTGGAACACTGGACATTGTGTGTTCGTACACACTCGCTCGGTGCGTCTTATTATTGTAGCGCATTGGTGCTTTACAAATCTTCCACACCAGTGCATCATAAAACACCGCACCAAAACAAAAACCGCCCAGTGCAGTCTTAAGCAACAACCCAGGTGCGCCTATAAAACCCCGTGCACCGGAAAAAGGTTAAATAAAAATAAATAAATAAAATTATGGCCAAAAAATCGCATATTTCACTTTTCTTAATGCTCCAGAGCTCTCAAGCACCAGTGTAATTTATCCTTATCTTAGCCTCCTTGACATCGATGCTCCCATTACACCCATTGTACGAACTGTTGTTGTGCATTGCCCACCAATCTCCAACTTGAATTTTTCAAAACGGTGGACAGATTTTCTTTTACAAATTCTACAGCCAATATGCCTCCTTGACAGCCAAATATACAGGTATTTTCTTGTTTTTCCATAATTAAGCCTTTTAGCGGATTATAATTTCAAATAACCCTAAAATTAACCATTTAAAAGAAGAAGAAAAAAAAATTTGTCGCGTGGTGTGCTCGAGCCATTCAGCTTGCACCGGTTCACGGCGTTGCCTATAAATTTATAGGACGCACCGCAACCGGTGCTAACGATATCGACACCAGTTCCGGGGCGATACCGAAAGGCACACCATGTTATTTAAAAAAAAAAAAAAAATGTAGTGCGGTCGTTTACTCGACCACACCGTTGACCATGTGGAATAGAGGCAATACGGTGCGTTGACTTAAATATCCGCCCCAGGGCGGGTATTTTTGTCAGTGCACCACATTCTGCATTTCGATAGGATCAACGGTGCGGACTAGTAAAAGACCGCCCATTAAATATGTAATGACGTCAAGGGGTTGGTGCACTGAACGAACTATATGCCCTGGGGCGTAGAGTTTAGTCAGCGCACCACACTCCTGACACCGTACATAGTCAATGGTGCGCTGAAATTTTTCAGGTGCACCGCCTCCTGTGCGTTGAATATTATCTGGTGCGCTGTCGTCGATGCGCGATAAACAAGAGACGCACCAGGCCCGGTGCATGCCTATTTTTTGTGGTGCACCGACTGTTTTTTTTTTCCGAAAAAAAATTATATATTTATATTCCTAAATACATTTCTCATTTAATAAAAAAATTTGTATTTAATATGTCAATCATTCAGAGACGTGAAAGGAGAGAAGAGAGGGAACAACATCAACAATAGGTGGACCAGTATAACATGGTTCGTATGTGGGAGGCACAAGAGAGGGAGAGAGATGCGTACCATTGCCCTATTACAGTAGCTACCCAGGTGCTCCGAAGGCAAGTAGGCCTCCTCAAGTTCTATGAGGAGGCTACTTCCCTAAAGGGCCATGGTGTGTTTTTGAGACATCTTATCCACAGGTGGAATGCCCATCGACAAGCTTTTCGAGTTGGTCTTGACCAGTGGTACACGCCCACTGAGGAGGACATATATTTCATTACAGGGCTATCAAGGAGAGGGGTGGATTTTCCCTCGTTCCTAGAGGTTCCAGTTGGCTATGTAGCAGGGAGTCAACTGGTGTACTCCCGGAGATACATTAGGGCAGATATACTGTCTCCTTAATATTTTCAGGTCTCCAGAGGTCAGTTATGTATTGGTGCATTTGGTAGTCAGCAGGTGAGGTGCCTCTCACTTCTGATTTCGACCATTTCACACAAAACCAGTGACAGGCAATGTATTAGTTTCTCGCTTCTATATTATGTTGATTCTTTAGTACAAGAGCCATGACTTGTCAGGTGGTCTGCCATTTTTTTGTGGCAGTTATGTACAGCCTTAGATAGATGTTGTGCTCATGCACAAGGGAGGATCAACTTCCCTTTTGCTTAAGAGATTTTTTTTTTATTTTTT
The DNA here is from genome assembly GCA_034641835.2 of Pinus albicaulis. Lineage (NCBI taxonomy): Eukaryota > Viridiplantae > Streptophyta > Pinopsida > Pinales > Pinaceae > Pinus > Pinus albicaulis. The sequence goes on from CM076582.1 coordinate 210,763,083, forward strand.
GAGATGTTTCTAGAGATGAGGCCTACTTTTGTTTAGCATCCTCATAGGCTGATGTTCAAGGCACGGATGCACATCTGGGGACAGATGATGCCCAAGAGGGGCGAGATTGTGTTTTCCGCGAGGATATCGCATGATGCACTGGAGTTGCTAGCCATTGTTGACGATCATCCCTTCATTATGGTCCCCTATCCTTATGTTGGTTTGGATTGGCAAGGGTGTGCCAACATCCTCTTTACAGATGATGAGCCGTCGAATTATAGAGGTAATATTACTGTTTTATTTAAATTTATTCTAACATGTTCTTTAACTTATTTTTATTAAATTGTGTAATGAAATTGTCTAATTATTATTGTGCACTTGTATGTATTTTTCATACATTGGGTCTTTTGATGCCAAGGACATGCCAACACCACCACATGATCCAGGTGTGGATCCTGATGACGATCAGGGTATGCCAGATGTTGAGGATCATTAGGAGGCTAGTGCAGAGAGACCTGCTCCTACTAGTGCACCGGTACTGCCTTTTGCTAGACGTGGTCGGCTTGATAGCAGATACAAGATGGAGTTGGGCGACCAACTCACTGCATTGATTGTTGAGGTAGGCATCAGTCCCGCTAATATGAGATACATACAGGTCGATGGTAGACTGTTACATATGTGGAGAGGCATGCCACGTGACATGTACATCCTGATGCAGCATGTCGTAGGAGCTACGACCTTAGTTATGCGGTTGAGGAGGACCGTTGCACGTTATAGGCATGGTCGAGACACAGCACGTGATTGACAGTCCACGAACAACGACACATCATCTGATGATCATTCACCTCACATCGCACCAGAGGAGCAGCCTCCACTAGCATCGAGCAACAGTCATCATGGAGAGCAGGCTGGACCATCAGGCACGTCCAGTCAGTAGCCTGCAGCATCCAGCAGTACTCATGATCATGCAGAGGTTGGACCATCGACCGTCGAGGCTGCACCATTGACTGAGAAGGCCTCAACTAGTGCTGTTATTGATGTTGTACCACCAGCTGATCCATGACATTTATATTACAGTTGTATATATTTCACATTATATATATATATATAGATATAGATATAGATATATGGTCCATGTATTTTATGTTCATGTCGCAGTTGTACTTAATTTACATGTTGGTGATCATCATGATGTGTATACTGTTAGGTCATGTTAGATATGTTCATTTAATGTGAAACTTGCAGATAGATGTGTATGTGATAGTTGTTATTTCACATGCAGGGATGTATATTTGATGTTTGTGTTGTGATTATGTTATATAATGTTAATTGTGTTTTGTTAGATGATCATAATCACGATGATTTTAGCGAATTTGAATGTGGTTTTTAGTCAAATATGATGTTTGTACGATGGTTATCATGAACGTGATGTTTATTAATTAATTTAATACTAAATGATCATGATACTGTAAAATTGTAATATTTGTACTTCTAATTGTATGTAAAATTCTAGAATTTTAATTGCATTTGTATTAATTGTAATTGTATGTAAAATATTTGTAAAATTTTAATTGTAATTGTAATATTTAATTTATTGTGAAATGATTTAATTGTAATTTTAATTGTAATTGTATATATGTAAAATTGTAACATTGTAATTGTAATTGTATGTGAAATTGTAAAATTGTAATTCTAATTATAATTCTAATTCTAATTGTATGTAAAATATTTGTAAAATTTTAATTTTATTAATGTGAAATGATTTTATTAAAAATTTGTAAATTTGTAAATTTGTAAAATTTTAAATAATTTTAAAATAATAAATCTAGAATAATATGAATTATTGTAACATAATAACATAATAAAGTTTAGAAAATAATGCAAAAAAATTCATGTCATTTAGAATTATCATTATTTTATTTTTTATCTTACATACAAAAAAAATAACTTTATACAGTACGCCATTGTTTTTTAGATCAACGTAATTGCAAATTATCAAGTGAAATATTGATTTTAACATTAACACAATGAAAATTACCAATTAATTCAAAATGCATATTATAATGTTTCGAAAAACCCATCTTAAAAAGTATAAATATTGCTGAAATAACACATGTACCATATCACTCTCGGTTCTCATGATCACCCTCATTATCTTCTAGCTCGCATAGCATGATAACACTATTGTTCTCAAAATTATGTTTTGATCTAGGGTCATGTCTCAATACGAACCACCAATCCCTATCCAACACATTGGGGTAAAAAAACACCTGGTTGCGATGTTTGGGGAAAACATAGGGCTCCTTAGCTTCATCCTACATATTTCTAGAGTTGATACATATCAGCCTACTATCGCGATCTTCCTTTACATTATTCCGATCAATGGTGTCCCACCACTTGCACCTAAAAATAACACATTGGAAAGAAGAGAAATCCACTTCAATAATCTCTTGTATCTTTCTGACATAACCTAACGTCCCTCGTACTAGGTTTTGATCACGGTGGCTAAATCGACTAGATTGATCGAACTCGACTTCCACTCCACAGTCTTGTGTGATGTTTACAGCATCAGCATTTTCTATGCGAAAATGGTGTCCATATGCCCACATAGATGGGAACAAATGCACCTATTATAAAAAAAGTTAAAAAAAATCATAGTGTCAGGTGTCTTATAATAACCCAACAGTTAAAATATGAAATATAGATGTCTTATAAGTTTCAAATTTACATATAAATTAAATATATTATTACCGAGTTGCTGCATCCAATCCCTACGTTTAGCGCATCCTCTTCAGCACGCGGATAACAACCGGTTGCATTGTATTTCTCTCTGACTTGGTCAGCAACCCAACTATTGGGGCATATTTTTGGCATATTTTCTTTTTAATGATCGGGATAAGGCACACTTCTACCATTCAACCGTATGAATTCTTTCTTGTCACTATCCCATTTCATCCTCTTTTGTTTGTACAATGAGACCCACGGATGTGTCGCTTCAGAATTCTAAAGAACGAATTTATTGATTACTTCAATTTCTGCATTAACGGATGAAATCAAACCGCCATTATATAGTACTTAGAGATCAAAATATACATTATATCGAAGTTCAACATGAATATTTACTTTGTGTAAATTTGAAAAATTATAAGTCGCTTACTCTTTATCAAGTGCTTTTTTCCACTCGTTTGGAGCAACTCCCCTTCTCTTTTGTCTTCATCCCTTTCATCGTCCCAAATCACCGCACTTGGTCTGTTGTCGATCTGCTTGATGTACTCACTAGCATAATAGAAAGACTCATATGATATGTACCCCTCTGCCATAGACCCCTCGGGTTTTTCCCTTTATCGAAAAAAACCTTTCAATTTCTTCATGTACCTCTCTAAGAAGAACATCCAACGATAAGAAACCACCCCAACTAATTCAACCTCATCTACTAGGTGGATTAGAAGATGAACCTGTAATTCCATGAAACTCGTCGGCAGTTCCTTCTCAAACAAACAAAAAATCTCAACTATCTCTTGACGCCACCGTGAAATGCTAGCCACGTGAATCTCCTTTGACGTAATCCAACATACAAATGTAGATAATTTAGATATGGCATGTCCTAGGTCTTGAGGTCTTTCATGTTTCACACACCCATGCACGAAAAAAGGATAATGACACTGCAAAGTTATAAACACGTGCAATAATATACAAAATTAATTATGTTTTATGATCCCCGCATGGGATAAAATTTATTAATATAAGAAATAATAAAATCATGCTTTTGACATTATACGTACTCTTAGAAGATTCAAATGGTCATGCAATTTGAACCCCCAACAAATGGTTAACCACGGTGAAGCAACGCCGTAGTGAAGACCCATATGAAGTTGGCGCCCTCACACCCATTATAGCTTCCTTTACGAAAGAAATATCATTTTTTTTTAAATCCATGGGACATGACCTTCTTTGAAAAACTATGAATTAGAGGGACCAGCGCCTGCCTCTAATCCCATAATTTCTAATCGTCTTAGCCAATGTTTCTTTTTAGTTTTTGAAGTAATAAGATATTTCCTAATAGCCAATGTGTCACTTTGTTTCGATGATATGTGCCTCCATAAAGAAGATGAAACATTTTTAAATATATGCATGGGATATAATAAGTGGGTAATCTTAAGATGCTCCCAATATGGGAGGTTATAAAAGATAGATTTCCTTTTCATCCCAATGGGAAATTTCTCAACATAGGTGTCAAATAATTCTGGATCATCGAACATAGGCTCCCTATTTGAATCGAACATTTCTATGAACTAATTCTCCTTCTCTCTCTCATATTCTCTACGCCATTTAGCTAGTGTCGTTATTGGAGGCCTTTGGGTTCTCACTCGTTTACAATTGAAAGCGGATGTTACTCTTCTAGGGTGTTCTTCTGGCAGGAATACCCTGGAGAAATCATACACTGGCTTTTGTAGGTCCTTGGACCATCTACTTTCAGAGAAGGTCCACAACATTTACATATAAAATACCCTTTTGTTACAAGACCTACGAGATTATTGTATACAATTAATATGCATGGAACGTTAAATAATATCATGAAGATCAGAACAATTACAACAAATTAAATAAATAATATGTGAAAGAATATTGTTACGTATATAAAAAAATCAATAAATTAAACATGTAATTTACCAGAGAAAACTCCTAAGCCCAGATAATCATGTGTCATGCAAGCACATATGCCATACAATGTAAAACTCCTCTCTGCTGTGATGGGTCTTAATACATCGTATACATTTATCCCATCCCATAATTCCTTCAATTCATCTACCAGTGGTTGTAAGTAGACATACATATTATTCACTTTTCTTCTACCAGGGACTATGATAGCCAACATAAGATGTTCATTCTTCACAGACAACCATGGGGGGATATTGTTATTGATCACTACTATATTCCAAACAGAATAGTTGGTGTTTTGGAAGGAATATGGGTTGACACTATCCATGGCTATGCTGAGTCGTAGACTTTGTACTTCATCCTTGAATTTTTTGGACCATGTATCCTCTATATGCTTCATGGCTATTGAATCAGCTGGGATTCGCATATCTCCCAACTCACTTCTGTGTGAGGCATGCCATCCCTGCAACATAGCTAATTCTTTGCAACGAAATAGCCTTTGAATCCTTGGGATTATAGGCATGTGCCTCATAACCTTAAAAGGAGGACCAGTATGTGATTTATCCTTCTTTTTTTATTTATCATACCTGTCATGCCCACATTTCAGACATATCTCTTTGTTTCAATATTCTCCTCTATATATAATACAATCATTTGGATATGCATGATATGATATGTACTCAACACCCAACATTTTCAACAATTTATTTGCCTCTTTGCAGCTATCGGGCAAGACATTATCACTCGGAAGAACCTTATCTTTGAATAACCTGTAGTTGGTGATCATGGAAAAATATATTAATAAATGTACATTAATGTCAATATAATTATTAATGTTCATAAAATTTACCATTTTTAATGTTCATTGTATTGTACTGATTATATTTCTCAAATTTATATAAGGGAGGACTTTATGGTAACTTACCTCAAAATTTCCGAGAAACATGCATTCGACAAGCCAAAATTTGCTTTCAAGTTGTACAGTAACATCATTGTCCCCAACTGGGTAGAATTTTACTGACCTCCAGGTCCAAAGAGAGGGGTGGTGGAAGCAAATTTAAGGCTTTCGAAAAAGGTGTCAGCGATATGAGCATCATCCCCTAGTTGATCATCGTTTTGGAATGCATCTAACAACATTGTCTCCATGGCAGTCGTATCCCATAAGTAATCATCCATACCAACCTCTATTTGATTGCCTCCATTGCCAGCTTGTGAAGAACTACTATTGTTGTAGTCATTCCTAATTGGTGAATTTGGACATAGAGGGAATTGAATCGGTGGTTGATTCAACCATTCTTGGTATCGTTCCTCTCCAATTTTTTCTCTTAATTCAGGCTTCTCTCGATTTGACATTGTCGTGGGGTGCAACGGAAGATGGTAGGTAGGTCGCTCATCATCACTAGAATCCTAATAATTAAAAATATATATATTTAAACATGATTAGTACAAAATATATGATATCAATTAGTAGCCACATTAACAATATTTCATGATTAATTGGTTTGACGTTGAAATAATTACATTAATAAATATACCAAACAATTATAATTATTTACCATCATTAATGTCCCGAGATTGTGGCTAGAAGATGCAATATTGTTACAATTCGTAGGGTGAAGTGGTTGTCCATTTTCATCTACCAATTGCGCCTTGCAGTATGTTGCTCTTGATAAGAGCTTCCGACGTTTTGGAGCTGACGTTTGAATATTTTGTGCATCTGAACTCGATTTTGAATCTACGTGAACCTGCAAAATTGTATACATTATAAATTTAATTAAGTTGTGCATGATTGACATGGATAAAAAACATAAATTATGTTAGATAATTAAAATATATATAAAATCTGAAGTAAATATTACGTCTCGAGATGGATAGGGAGAACTCCACAATGGACTTTGAGAAATATTATGGAACGAGTTAGATTTTGAAGAATTGTCCATTCGATATAATTATGATATTTTCTCCCTGCATTTGAGTAAAATCAACAATAAATTTTGGTGCACACACCTAAAAGTAATTTCGGTGAATTAAAAATGGACTTCTTGTTATCGGTGCTAATATACACATCACCGCACCGATGCGTTTTCGTTAATGCGCACCGGTGCTGTGATATAAATGAACGCACCGGTGCCGTGATATTAAGTGACGCACCGACGACGAATAACCGCAAATACAAAAAGCGCAACTCTATTTTCTTTAAATGAAAAAAAAGCGGTAAATTGAAAAATGGGTGGAAAAATATTTTCGAAAAACTAATTTCATAAAACAACTCTTTAAATACTAAACACTTTTCATTATTTCACTCTTTTTGCAAAAAATTCAGCCAGAGATTTGCAAGAGACATACCTGGAGCAACAGGGCACGAGAGCACTATGGAGCAACAAAATACGTATGAACAGAAGTATTCAAACAATCATAATTCCAAACATCTGGTGATTCAAACCTTGTAGCATAGAATTTCAAACGATCTCATCATTAACGTTTTTTTTTTTTTTACTTTTTCTACAGTTTTTTTTTACACAGTAAGAAAAAAAATCAATTTATTTTTCATTTTTAGAAACAAAATTAAAAACAAAATATTCATTCTTACCCTAAACCCTACATTCTTTTTGTTTCTGCCCTTTCTTCTTCTTGTTTCTGTGATTTCAGAATTAGGGCTTTTCATTGTTTATTTATAGGTTTTTTGTATTGCTATATATAGGCCTAAGACACCCAACCCACGGGATGTCTTGCATAGTTGGATCCCAATCCATGTCGGCCCTTACGTGAATTTTTGAAAAAAAAAAAAAAAAAAAAAAAATTATCGGTGCACCCTATGTAACCTAGCGCACTGGTGCGCTTTATTATCCCAGCACACCGCGAAAGTACTGTGATAAAAAATTTAAAAACAATTTTTTTTTTAGTTAGTGTGATATGTAAAATAGGGCACCAGTGCATTATTTCATTATGGCACACCACGAATGTGTTGTTTCGCAAAAAAATGTTTTATTGTGTTAATCGGTGCACCATGTAACATATAACGCACCGTATCGGGTCTTCTAGTTGATATAGAGCACCATATGGTGGTCCCTTGTTTGCGCGAGGCGTTTATGCTACAAAAAATAACACTGGACTATTTTTATTATTTTCTTTGTGTTAATCGGTGTGGTGGTTAACATGTAATGCACCAGTGCTTCTTGTTGACATAGATCACCGTACAGTCTATTATACTATTTGTGCGGTGCGTTTATAAGACACCCACGCACCGATGTCGATGCGTACACCATGAATGGCGCACCGGTTTCTTGAGATTTTTTTTTTTTAACTTGAAAAGTTGAAAATTTATTTATAAAATATATTAATGAATGATATGGTACGGGTTTCATATTGATAAAGAAATGACTGACAAGAGATCAAGTAACAAAAATACTGATAACACATCAACAAAAGCAAAAAAGGTAAGTTCTTCGTAAATTCTTTAAAAAAAAAAATATTTTTGAAATATATATAAGTTTAACTAATATGTATTGTTTACTTTGTATCATGCGGAGCCACAAAATGATGAAGCTCAATAAGATTATTTCTGATCTAGGACCAGAAGAGCGTAAAAGCTTGATGGAAAAATTGCAAAAGGATGAATCAGGTGAATGAAAAAATACTATTGATCCAATATGAGTTTCTTTTTTTAATTTTCATTAATAATATACTTAAAATTATTAGATAACATGTGTCAAACAATATATCATTTCACATATGTTTAATGTTCTACAGGGACCAACAACTCATAAAATGAATGTTGTTCTAAGAAAAGAAAAAAATAGAACATGCAAATGAAAATGAATTGCTCCTTAGCTCATCTGGAGTGGTGCTGGAGGTTAACGAAAGGGGAGAAAAATTTTACAAAAGTTTGAGGGATCTAGTCGAACGAATGTATAGACATTCTTTCCACTTACAATACAAAAATCAATCCAATGATTCCAAGAACCAAATTTTATCTAAACTACACGAAGAGTTTCCAGAGAATTGGTCAATGAGACATGTCAGACTTTTAATAGAAAAAACGTACAACAACAAAAAAGAAGGAATGAAAAAGTAATATTCCTTTAAATGTTTGTCTAGAATTATTTATAAATATCAATTTTGTTATATTTACTTTTCATATATCAATATAAAAATTAAATAGTTTATTGTCATGTTACATTTTCAGGAAGATTATGAAAATTTCAAAAGATGAACGAGCTGATATCAGAAATATGCCAGTAGGAATGTCCAAAAAGGTGTACAAGGAGATGGTCAAAGAAATGGACAAAATTGCATTAGAGAATGAGCCATCTCAACAACAACGTGCTTCAAATGTATTATGTAATCATTGAATTTTTCGATCATTAGGTACAACAATTAAACAATTTAGCATTAAATATTAATTTTCAAATATTTTCTTGCAGAAAATAAAATAAAATGGAACCCATTCAGCACATAATACAGGACGACAAGGAAGAAAAGGGTTGATATCTAAGTTTGTGAGTAATTGTTACTTCCTTCTAACAACTTAACTAGATTTCATTTTTGTATTTTTTAAGTTGTTTTACAAAAATACAAAAATCATCATTGAATGTCTTCAAAAAGGCGCTAACATACAAAGAAGAACCATCAGACGAATTAATTGACATTGGGTTAAATATGGGTTGTGAGTATATGTTGGCATATCAGAAATTAATTGTGGAATTTGTAAGCATCTATCAATCTTGTCTTACTTGGCTCCATCTATAATTAATAGAACAACAAAATATTTCATATTAAATATATGATTTGTTATGGGGTATAAAACTTGCAGGAAACAAACTATGGAACTGTGCCAACATATGAAATCTTGAAAGATGGCATACTACATGGTTTTGAAAGAATGTTTATAGTTCATGAGTCAATTGTTGCTATGGTACGTCATTTTTTTTCGATTTACATTGTTGTATATGATTAAATATTGCAATTTTCATTATTCTCACCAATGTATATACATTCATTACAGTTTATTTTTATGTTTGTAGATGGAAGGTGAAGAACATCAAGAAAACAATTAACACAGTGAGAAAAACATTCTTGAAAATAACCCAAGTCATGGAAGTAGCTCTAGCAGTGACAGCAGTTCAAGCGAAGAATGATGATCACTATGTTTGGATATCAAAGCAAGGCATTGTATTTTATGAAATATTTGTCTGTGAAATCAGGCATTTTGTTTAATCTAATGGACATAGTGTCCCAAATGAAAGACAAAGGGATACCAATAACTGTCCCATTTTGTATGACAAAGACTGTCTTATGTGTGTGTGTGTGTGTGTGTGTGTTTTAATTTATTCTATTATTTTCTCCATTGTCGTTGTGAAATGTAACACCACTGATTAAATTTATGGATGATTAAATATTATAATGAAGAGATGTGAAATTTGATGATATTATATAACAAATTAATCCAAACATCACATTCAAATGCACTAATAAAAATTTAATTCATATGAATATTGTTATAAGATATGTGTCATCTTTTGATGAATAATGAATTTTAAAAAATCACAACAATTATGATATGATATAACAAATTAATCCAAACATCACATTCAAATGAATTAATAAAAATTTAATTAATATGAATACTTTTATAAGATGTGTCGACTTTTGATGAATAATGAATTTTAAAAAATCACAATAATTACACTATCACAGGTCGATGTTTCTAAAAAATACAAAATGAATACCGGTGCGTTTGTATGATACAACGCACCGGTGCATTTCTACGACTTATATGCACCACACAAATACCAATACCAATTTATAATCTCGGTGTGTTTGTGAGATACTGCACACCGGTGCGTTTATGTGAGTCTACGCACCGGAGCATTTGTATGACCAATGGGCTCCGCACAAATACCAATACGAATTACAACAAACGATGCGTTTGTTGGATATTGCGCACCGGTGTATTTCTATAACTCGACGTACCGATGCGTTTAGATGACCTATGGGCACCGCACAAATCCCAAGACCAATTAGAACGGCCCCATGCGTTATATCACCAACAATGCGCCCCGGTGCGGCTTTATACCTTGATGGCCTGGTGCATGCACCTTCGACTGCCCCGGGCCACCTTCTAGATGACACACACCGGTGCATTGACCCCTTCGTAGCACACCAATGAAAAAAACATCCGTAATAACCTCCGGTCGCCCAGTTTTTTTAGTTGTGTTGAAATTCCATTAAAATCTCCGCCAAAACCTTCGTAACCATAAACGGATGTTGTAGCAAATGTTTTTTTTATCATTTTGGCCAATTTTATAACACTAAAAAACCTCCTTTATAACCTCCGCTAGAGGGTCTTTTCCTTGTAGTGAAATCTCTCACTATATTCAACATACAAGAGCATGTGGCATTCTCCACAAAGCAGATTTTGTGAAGGAAAATGTAGGATAGAAATAAGGGAATGAAATGTGTTTTCAGCTAAAATGTAACATCAGATAGATAACAACCATAAATAGTGAAACATCACATAGATAACAACCATAAATGAAACACTTCCACAATAGAAAAAAAGCCATTTAATATATGAGGATAATATATTCATATGAGAAGGGTGTATTTCAAGTAAGCTGAAATTATTTTACATTGATCAAAGGATCTTACAAGTTCTACCAAGCTAGAGTTTTGCTACACCTGCATCTATATGGTATTCTTAAAATGGGATACTCAATTTTCCAGCTTTCTTGTATGGTTGATGAAGATGATTTAGAACATATTTTTTGCATGTTTCATATTAAGACGATTTGGAACATGTATTTGGATCAGTATTTCCATACTATATTTGGCACATTAGGATGTTAGAAAAAAATTTCCTGAATCTTCTTGACAATGATGGGAATACTGATGAAATGGGTTCATAGCTAGATGTCTTATATAGAAGAGTATTAAGCTGGAGTAGGTTGTTTAGAGGACAACCAAAAGTTTGAAAAATATGGAACAAATTGCAGAGCGTTCAAAGGAATAAGCAGACCACACTTGCAATTACATTAGACATTGAAAAAAGATCTGAGGACAATGCAAGGACAACTATTGAAATAAACAAATGACCTAGTAAAATTTCATACTCCATTTCTACTTGTTTCTAAAACTAACTAAAACTAATAGACAAATTGGAACTGGCCACCTAGAAGTTTTGCTAATATCTTACTTTTATAAATGTTGTTTATGTTTTCAATTCCTTGATGTTAATCATGTGTGTTCCTAGCCTAAAGAACAAAATGTTGAAGAAATTTGAAATGTATCTTGCTAAATACTTAAAATGCTCTGAAGGATACATGTATCATTTAACTCCCACATAAAAAATTTCAAATGCAGCTAAAGTTGCATGGGAGAATCTGATTTTGTTTTTTTTTTATACAAAAAAATTTGTTGAACTATATCAAAGTGGAATTGAATATAGAATTTATTTATTTATTTATTATTTTTATTATTATTATTATTATTCTTTTTCTTCTTCTTTTTCTGAAGGGGCCTCCTTTTTGTAAATCCTTGAGAAAAAAAAAAACTAATAAAGCAATGTTAAGCTAATTTCCTAAGGATAAAAAATTGTAGATGCATACCTCTCAACATGTAAAACGTGATTTAGTAAAGATAAAGAACTTGTCATTCTTACCTCTTAACAGGAAACAACACAATATATCATGTCAGGTTAACAAGGATCTATGTTAGTTTATTGGTATTTAAATATGATAAGTAGAATGACTAAACCAAATTTTTCAAGACATGCCTCTAATTTTAAACTTTACAAAATACTATGTCATCATCCCTAGACATGACGACCTAGAGTAATTTATTGTTATTTAAATATAATAAGAAAAATAAGTAAATCATCCCTCCCAAGATATGGTTGTATTGTTCATTCCAGTAAAATACTATCACAGTGTTATCCTTGTTATTAGAGTACCTCGAAAAAGTTTTAAGTATAAATACCTAAGTATCCCATTCCATTGAGACCAAGGAACATCGACATATAATTAACTCATAATGGAAGTTTTTGCAAGAAGATTAGATCCATTGCAAGAATCTTGTGAAAACGTTTGTGTGTTTCTTTATCATTCTTTCCAATCCTTGTATGTGTTGGTATAACTATCAAGATATTTTCCTATTTCATTTTAAACTTAAACTCGTATTTTGCAAGTAAGAAAGTTTTTTTTCCGAGTGTGCTATGTAGAGATGGAATTTTGATTGAAGGTCATTACAATATATTTGTTTTGCTATGCACCTTGTTCAACTTTACCATACAAAATCTTGAAGTTTATATAATAAAAAAATTAAAAATAAATAAATAGATAGATAGCTTTAACATGTTCAATGCACATTGATTCTATCTGTATCCATAACTCAATTTTGACCAAAAGAAAGGTATTAACACCTCAATGTCTAGACTGTACAATTCTAATAGAAAATCTTGTTGTCTTATCCACTATTATATTTAGAGTGCAAGGATGTTTCTTGCACCATTATTTGTATGTACATATGAGAAAAATAATATTTTTTAGGCCATATTCTTTTCTAGGCCAATAGAAAACAAACAAATGACCAAAGGAAAAAAAAGGACTATCATAGCAACTATTAGCCTAATGAGGTCGAACAAAAGTTTCATATTAAACTGGACTTTGCAAAGCATGAAAGCAAAGAAACCTACCATAGCAGCACTTAACACCACTGGTTTTGTGGCACCTCATATATCAGAAGTGAGTTGTTGAAATTCATATACATAGATACATAAATGTCATTTCTCTCACAGAAATGGTTCAAATGACTTGATAGATGTCAAATTTACAAATTAATCTATACACACCACATATATCTAGAGGTCATTTCCTACAAAAGAGAAAGTAAGGAAAATCCAATGGATTGAATTAGTTTTGGTTTGGATTTTCACAAGAGTTGTGTTAAAGCTAAGGAAAGTAAATTTGACTTCACATATTTACCATGTTTCAACATGGGAAATATCACTGAATAAAGACAACGATATGCTGAGAATTCACCTTGTGTTGCATCCCTTTCCATAATGGCATAACAAATTGGTCTCGTCAAACAGCCAATGTTTATTATGATCAATTGTCCTAACAACAAAGGGATTGGGGTGTTTCAATGGAGATCATAAGCAGGTAACAAATCACAAAGGGGAAGTAAATAATTTGTTCTTAGTACATGATCCTATAAACAAATAAAAAAACTCGTTCAACCCACAAGAATTGAAAGATGACTCGGTTTCAGAAGTTTATCCAGATCCTAATCAAAATGCGATCAAACAAAAAGCGCATGATTTTTTTAGGAAATAAATTAAATAAACCGTCCAAATGGCCAATTGGCCTATAGCATAAAGTTGTTTACATTTGGTGCTAGAATTTCATGTAATTAAAGGCAAAATATTACAACAAAACAAGAGAAAATAAAGGCAATCTAGATCATCGTACAAAGGCATTATGGACTACTCATCTTGACTCAACATTCTTCGCTCGATGAAGAGCTAACTAAAGATTTACAGCTAATATTGGAAACTTGTATCTTGTGTGAATCATTCTTGCAACCATTTTTGTTGTAGCTATTGATGAGCTCAATCATTAGGTACATTAGGTACATTTGGAGGAGTTAATTGTCACCTTTTTCCTTATTAAGTATCTTTTTCTCAAATTTTAACTATATTATGGTATTATGTTGTTAGTGTAGATGGTGATTAAGGCTTGCCATACTTCGAATGCCTAACATGAGTTAAATGCAGGAAAATCATGAAGATATTGATTTTTTTATGAAGATTTTTCCATTAAATCTCGGAGTAGATAGCAAGGAGAGATTATAGGGGGATTTTCCACCTCCTTAACTCCCAACGGCAGCCAAGGGATCCTCGAGATTCCCTCCAATAGCTCGAAATCAAAGGCAGCCAAGCAAACTCAAGATCAAGCGCACCAAAGATACACTTCACTTGCATTCAAAGTGAACACATCACCTACTTTTAAGGGAGATGTTGGTAGCTACCCTCTAGGTTAAATAGGGTTGAGCAAGAGCTCATTATGATTTGAACTTTGAAGGAAGCTAATATATTCTTAGCTCTTGTAATAGGTTTTTGAGACTTTCACGTTGATGTAATGAGACTATTTTCTACAAGAAAATGAGGATTAAAATTTTGCTTCATTGATCTAGTTTCAGAGGGCTAGGCTTGTGCATTACGGCCCAATCCATTGGCCTTAGTCTCTCTTGTGTATTCATTCTTTACTTGTATGTCATTGTAGCTAGTTTGCTTATGATTTTTTAGCTAGTTTGCTTACATTTCAATTCATTGTTTTTAGTTTGATTCCATTTGTATTTTGTTGTAGATTAAGCTTGCTTACATGTTGGTAGAATAGTTTATAAACTCAGAAATATGTGTGTCAAACCTCCCTCTCTCATCTCTTTCATTGGAGCTTGAGGAGGGTAGACCTTCTCCACAGGCCAAAATTGCTTTTAGTTTATGATTTCTTGGAATGAATAGCTAGGTTGTTGTAGTACCATGAATATGTTTAGAATTTTGTGTTATACTTCTGTTTGTAGGCTAAAGTAAGTTTTCTTTCCAAATTTAACTCTTCTTTTCCATTTCCTTCATCATGAATTTGTCAATATTTGTTGCATGAATAGGTAGTTTTCTTGTAGGTTCAAGTAGCACAGCAAAGGAGGACTTCACCATCACCTTCAGCTTCATTTCTCACCCTTCATAATCCTTTTGTTCATCAAAATCTCCATCAGCCCTGTTTTCATATTTTTCATATTCATACCGTGACCAAACCCTAGAGGTGAAAAACAGGCTTCTCAAGAGGTTCTGAGCTTGGAAATGGGTTGGCCACCTGCCACTCATCCAAACACGCCTTCATTGAACCTTCCCTACACTTTTCTCACCCATTTTTGGCCTCATATTTCCCTCAGAATGTTTCTTGTAGCAATTCAGGACTTTCCTGTAGCACTACAGGAAAATTGTAGCAGCACTTGCAACAGCACCAGTGGGCCCCTCCTCAAGCCCAGAAACCACCATCCACCTCATCTAGTCCTGTAAAAACCACCCATACACCTTCAGCCTTGCACCCATGAGTTCAAGCCCTTGATAGGCCACCTTGGCGCTTTCTCCTCCTAGCTGCAAAAAAATGCATTTACAAGCATAGATAGGGCATGATTAGTTGCATGATTAAAATCATGATAGTTCAAACATAAATTTGACAGAGTGATTTTAGCCATTTTTCCCAACAAAGTGTGATTAGGTTAGTTTCCTTTATGCAATTTCAATTCAGCAATTTACTTCATGCAAGATGCCTAGTTTGCTTCCATTTCTTATCATAGCTTAATGTGTAGTTTTCTTTCATTGCAGAGTAGTTAGATGTAATTTATTGTTGTAGAATATTTATTTGCTTGTTGATAGAGTAATGGATTTGAATCATTTGTAGCCCTAGGTCTAAATTCAGAAGTGTGACAAGCTTCATCCAGAAACCCTAGAAATAGCACCCTTTCATAAAGCTCAGAAGAGGATGACATGAGTAGAATGCATATGCTATGTATATAGCATTGTCACCTCCAATTTTGTATGAACCCCAAGTTTATAAAGTAAAGTAGGGCAGCCTCTAGGAGTTACAACATTCTTAGTGCAATACCAGGGCTCATCACTTTTTGGCGTAGTTGCCGGGGAGGTGTCCAGTAGATGCTTTGATTTTTTTTTAGCATTTTTTTTGCTTTACTTTTACCTGTTGTTTCAAAAATATTTAAAATTACAAAAAAAATCTGATTTTCATGCCTCGTAGGAGTAGGGATACTTAGGGAAAAATTTTACCTAAAACCCCCACATCACCACATAGTCACCCTTCACTCTTCTTCAGTGGTTGTGAGGTTGAACACACCATAGGTGAGCCTTCTGAAATTTTTGAAGAACCTATTGGAGAAGAAGAAGATCTTGTTTCACCAGAAGAATCTGCTTCACCTATTCAAACCATGGCTGAAACTGAAACCCGGGGAGCATTTTCCATTAGAGAGGAAGATGGGGAAACTAAAATGAAGAACATTAGCCCCTCATCCCTCCACACTTCCATGGACTTACCTCTGAAGACCTTGACACATTCATGTTTGAATTTTTTGTTGTCTGTGGGACCTATGACTATGCCTTAGATGATCAAAAGTTGAATTTATTCCCATCTACCCTTAAGGATGCAGCCTTGTGCTGGTTCATGGGTCTACATGGGAACAACATCACTACCTGGGAACATATGCAAGAGGCATTCAACAACAAGTACAAGGTATACTATAGTTCCAAGGAAACTAAAGATGAGATATTCAGGGTGAATCTAGGGTCTGATGAATCCCTAGAGGACTATGATGAAAGGTTCTAGTTAAACTATAAAAGAGCCAACTCTACGCTTGATCTTGTATCACATAAACTAGTACTTCTCTGAGTGATCAGGGAGGAGGTGATAGAAACCCTCAATATGTTATTAGGAGGAGATATCTACTAGCTGCCTTATGAGACAATCAAAATTGTCTTCAAGAACCATTCTAGGGCAGCTAGGAAGAAAGGCAGAGCTAGCCAAAGTACAAAAAATACCCCTTCCTCTTCCACCTACATCAAGCATGAGATTGGAAATATGTTGGAGGACTTCAAGAGTGACATGTTGCACACCTTTTCCTTGCAAATGGACACAATTAAAGTCAAGAGGAAGCAAGAGTAAGCAGAAAGAGCATTGGCTATATTTTCCCTAGATGTACTAGAAAACACCCTAGAAATTAATGTCCATTAAATGTCATAGAGGTTTTCTTAGTCTGTGAGGAGAATCATGCCACAGAAAAGTGTCCCTCCTTACCTGGACTCAAATTTGTATATCAGGTGGGGAAGTAGGACCATAGAAACTTTGTTTCGTCAACCAGAGAAGGCCTCAGGGCCCTCAGTCATATCAGCAGGGTAAGCAAGGTGCACCTTATTCCTACTATCACAATAATCATAATGCACCTATGAAATCTTGGTACACCCCCACTCCTGCATCCTGACCTACACCTCATGCTTGGCCTTATAACCCTACATATCATCCTCGGCCTGTGAACCAACCATTTCAGCAGTATGTTCCTCAACAACCTCAGTGGAACAACCCATCCCAAGGGTGGAAGCCTCAACATAATCAACCACCTGTTTGAATGCCTCCACCCCAATGTCAACCTCGGCTTACTCATGCTACTCCACCCAAGCTGCCTCAGATGCCTGCACAGCCCAATCCGAACCCAAACAATAGACAGACACAACAGGTTTATAGTGGAGAGACATCCTATCCAGCTTATGTTGTGGAGATACAGGAGATTAATTCGAGTTGGGAAAATTACTCCCAGACAACCACCCTCCATCTCCACCTATAGAGGTTGAGGAGGAAAAGGGAGAAAGCAACACTCAGATCCAACAACCTCCTTTTCTTGAGCGCTTGATCCATTCCAGTTAGCACACCCTAGAGGAGACCGAAATTTTGGGAGAACTGAAAAAATTGTGTGTAAAAATACCCCTTATATAGGCCATCAAGGATGTTCCTATCTATAATAGGCTCGTCAAGGAAAAGTGATTCAAGAAACCTGGGAGAAAGAATAAAGATACCACCACCATCAATGTAGCAGGACAGTTTTCCGACTTAATGTTGGGAAGGGTGATCTTCCCAAATTACTTGGACCCTGGCAGTCCAGTTGTAGATGTGCACATATATGGTTTCATAGTCCCCAATACTCCAATTGATCTCAGGGCTGCCATCAATGCTATTACCAAGGAAACTATGTTGAAACTCAACCTCCAAGGGACTTTGAGGAAAACCAGAATAGTTTTGCAACTTGCAGATTGGTCCACAGTAACTCCGGAAGGAATTATTGAGGATTTTATGGTTTCAATTGATTCTTAGGAGTATCCTACAGATTTCTTGGTTCTGTAGCCAAAAACCAAGTTTAATGGATATCCTCTCATCTTAGGGAGACCTTGGTTAGTCATTGTCGATGCTTATATCAGTTGTCGGGTCGAAAACATGACTATAAATAATGGGCCTTTGTCTAAGCAGCTGGTATTATATCCTCCAACCCGGCCTTCCATTGATCATGATCTACCTATATGGTTGCAAGATGAAGAAGATGAAGTATAAAAAACTACCCCCATTTGTACCATATATGTTGTTCTTAGAGGGGGGCAACTTGATGAAGATGAACTCATCGACCATGTCATTCAAAACCAATCCCCCACTAACAACCCGCTTGAAAACCTAGTCAAATCATTTGAAAGACACCCTTGAATGGAACTACACTCAGTTGATTAAACCTATGAAACCACCAAGGCTTTGGAGTTTGGCCCATCCAAACCTCTGAAGATTAACTTAAACCTCTCATATAGAGAAGAAGAGCAGCTATGCCAGCTTTTTAAACAAAATCTAGATGCATTTGCTTGGGATTATAAGGACATTAAAGGGGTGCATCCCTCTATATGCAAACATCATATTTACATTAAGGAAGGATGCAAGCATGTGCACCAACCCCAAAGGTGAATGAACCCAACTCTAAAAGACATATTCAAGGAAGAACTGTAGAAATTTTTAGATGCAGGTTTCATTTATCCTATTTCAGAGAGTGAGTGGGTATCTCCTCTTGTCCTAGTCTCGAAGAAGAATGGAAAATGGTGAACCTGTGTTGATTATCAGGAACTCAACAAAGCCACCAAGAAGGACCATTTCCCTTTGCCATTTATATATCAAGTCTTGGATGGCCTTGCAGGAAAGAAGTTCTTTTCCTTCTTAGATGGGTTCAGTGGGTATAACCAGATCCAAATCAGCCCTGAAGACCAAGACAAGACTACTTTCACATGCCCTTGGGGTACCTTCACTTACAGAGTCCTACCCTTTGGATTGTGCACTGTCCCAACTACCTTCCAAAGAGTTGTCTTGAGCATTTTCTCTGAGCTAGTCCATGACTCAGTTGAGATCTACATGGATGATTTCATGCCCTATGGGGATGACTTCCAGGAAGCTCTCTCCAATTTGGGAAAAGTGTTGAGAAGATGCATTGAGATGCATCTATCCCCGAGCCTAGAAAAGTATGAATTCTTGAAAAGAGCAGGAGTAGTATTGGGACACTCAATATCCTAAGTAGAAATACAGGTGGACCCGAAAAAAATCACCATCATTAAAAGGGTACCTGCTCCTAAAAATTAGAGAGATGTCAGGAGTTTCTTGGGTTTACATGGCTACTATAGAAGGTTCATCAAATATTTCAGCAAGTTGGCTTCACCACTATTTGGTTTGTTGGCCAAATATTTTGAGTTTACTTGGTCCAGTCTCTATCAAGAAGCTTTTGAGCTCATTAATGGAAATTTAACTACTGCCCCCATCCTCTAAGGTCCAAATTGGACTCCGCCTTTCCACATATGCATGAGAAAAAGTTGTGGGGACAACCTTGGGGTGATTATAATACAAATTACCTTATGCAATCTATTTCATCAGTAAGAACTTGTCCAAGGGTGAACTCAAGTATATTGTCACAGAGAAGGAAATTTTAGCCATTGTCCATGCTTAAACAAATTTAGACATTGTGTCACTGGTTATCAGACCTTTGTACACACTGACCATGCAGCCATCAAATATTTAATGAACAAAACAAATGTTAATGCTAGAATAATTAAATGGTTATTACTATTACAGGAGTTTGACCTAACCATTTTTTTATAAACCTGGAAAGGAGAATGTTGTTGCAGATTTTTTATCCAAGTTAGCTCTATCTGCAGATGAAGAAGGAATGGTGGATGACCAGCTGCCAGATGAACATCTCTTCGCTATCTTAGCACTCTCTTCATTTTTTTCTTACATAGCTAACTACTTGGTCTCTGAAAATTTCCCTCCTAACATCTCATTCAAGGAGAAATGCAAAATCATCAGAAAAAGTGCCCCTTCCACATAGATTGGGGGAAATCTCTTTAGGCTAGGCCCTGACCAAATTATCAAAAGATGTGTGAGGGAGAAATCAGTTTTTGATATCCTCTCTGCATGTCATGATATCCCTTGTGGAGGCCATTTTTACGCAAAAATGATTGCCTTCAAATTTTGTAAGAAAGCGAGATATTATTGGCCTACCATTCACTAGGATGCAAAAGATACACTAGCGGATGCAACCCGGTACCCGAAGGATGGGGAAACCTACACAAAGGGATGAGATTCCTTTGCACCTCGGGTGGCTCTTGAGCCATTTGAAAAGTGGGAGCATGGACTTCATGGACCCTGTTAGTCCACCATCTAGACCGGAAAAAGTATATCATAGTCTGCATTGACTACCTGGCTCAAAGTGGGTTGAACAAAAGCTATGAAGGTAGCAACCCAGGAGAAAATGCTTGGGAATTTATGAGAGAGAATGTGTTTTACAAATTTGGATACCCTGAATGAGTTTTCAGCGTCGGGGGCTGTTCACATCTCATCTCATTGAGAATATTCTCCCAGGAAGGCTTTCAAGATAAACATAATACCTCCATGGCTACCACCCCTCAAGCCAAATGGCCAAGTGAAGTGATCAATAGAGCCTTGGAGAATATCCTCACCAAGGTTATAAACGGTAGCGAGAAAATATTGGGCAGAAAAATTGGTAGAAGCTACTTGGGCCTACAATACTACTTGGAAAACAACAACAAGATTCACTCCTTATGACAAATGAGTCTATGGCAAGAAAGCTCTAGTTTTAATTGGATTTGAGTTCAACACCTTGGGATGGAAAGCCGAGGGCTATACCTAGATATATCACATGCCCAACAAGAGTTCTTCGATTAAATGGATTGGATGAGTTCGGGATCATGCTCATCACACGAAGTGATTGCTTCTGGAGGAAGGTGCGGCACTTGTAAGTACATTAAGGAAAAGACCTTTCAAGAAGGAATTGGGTGCTATTGTATGAATTAAGGTTTAAGGATTTCAAAGGAAAAATAATGACAAGATGGCCGGGACCCTACAAGGTGGACAAATTTTATGATAATGGCATAGTCCAGATCAGAACCATAGATGAGGAAGGAATTCCCATACTTGTCAATGGTTACGAGCTTAAGGTTTACAAGAAGCCCCAATCTAGGGCATAATTTATAAATTCCATAAACAAGGACGTGTATGTCATGGGAAACTCCAAAGTTTCTCGCACCTCCACCTCCTAAAACAGGAAAAATAATAAAGAGGCATGGGTGAAAACCTCTCTGAGGCGCCCTAGTCCAACTCCAACGTTGAAAATCTACATGAGGCAATCCTAGAGCTAGAAAAAAGAAAAAAAGAAAAAGAAAAAAATAGAGAATAAAATATCTTTGGGTGAAAACCTGTCTGAGGCGCCCAAGGTAGGCCTGTGGGTTGAAAACATCTATGGAGGCAACTCGCTTACCTTAAAAAAAACAAAAAAAAGAGAAAAAAGAAAAGAAAGAAAAGGAAAAAGAAGAAAAATACCTATGCACTTATGTGTTTTCTGTTTTGCAGGTTAGTGATTAAAGATGTTTTTGGGATCCAAAGGAGCATTTTCTCCTCATTTTTCTCTTCTCCTCTACTTTCACACTCCATGAGCCACCCCAACATACATCCCTTCATCCATTTCACCCATCAGATAGGAACAAATTTCATTTTTCTTCCTAAACTGTAATTGCTACAAGCAAGTCCAACAACTACAGGATTCTTGTAGCACTACAAGAAACTCCTGTAAATGCTATAGGAAACTCATTCATGAAGGAAGAAGCTCTCCCAGGGATTTATGAACTTGAAGGAGAGCATGATAATTCATGTTTTTCCTATACCTACCATTCCCAAACCCTTATTTCACTCCATGTACAAGGATTCCCTCTCTAAACCTTATGTTGCACCATTAGCAGCTAAGATCATTGGAAACTTGGCATGAGACCCCTTCACTTGTCTAACCTCCACTCCATTCATTCCATGACTCCCTCCATAGCCTCCATGAACCATATCCATCCATTTCTGAGCAAACTGCAGCAAGAAGAGGCAAGAAAAATATTGTTATAAGCATTAGAAAGATTCCTACAGAAAATCTGTATGTGGCACAACAAGGCCAAAATATGAAGGAAAGTTGATGAGAATGACTCCATAAGAGCGCCAACAGACTCTAGGAGGGAAAGCACACCAACCATGGCACCTGAAGACCTCCATGTAGCACCTACAAAGAAAAACAAAAACAAAAAAATATTAAGCAGCTCAATTAGAAAATACAAGCAGCTCACTCAGAAAATAAATAAGAAATGAAGATATAGCAAATAAAAGATCATGGTTGCCACCAAAAAATCTAGCTCCTTGTACTAGCTCATTCAGCACCTCACCAACACCAGGTAGGCTCAGGTATGGCCCTTCACCTCTCGCTATGCATCCATAATGACCAAAATGGTTTAATGTCGAGTTTTAGAAATTTAAAAGGAAAAAAGGTGGCCAATTAACTTGCCCACCTTCGTAAAGTGAAACTGGAGGAAAAGTGAAAGTGCATGCCACATGGGAAAGTCAAATCAAGTCAAGAGAGAGTGGATGGGTACAAAGAAGGTGATCACGAGGCTCAACAATCATGAACTCGAATGGGACCAATGGTATCAAAGAGGAAAACTCGTGTTAAGTATGTGTCAGCACAATGCTCCAAATTTAGTTTAAAAAAGGCAATAAAGGTGATATTTGTCTCATTTTCACCATTTAATTGAGAATTTAAAAGAGCATAAAGAGTAGGAGAGAACTGGGAGCCATCAGGAGAGAAGCATCGAGGTTTGATCTTGCATGCACCATCGTGCTACAGGAAACAATGTTTTGCTACAGGCAACTTCAGAAGCATATCAGCAAGGGTTTAGAAGGCAACACAGAGTCACCTATGGGTGAATTTTCTTCACAAAGCCACCATCTCTCAAACCAAAACAACATAGGACAAATTTAAGTGGTTTCCATCCTCCAACACTGAAATTTATCCATGAAATTTACACACATCAAAGTAAATTTTGAAATTAAAGGGTAAAAGAAAAATTTTCTTGCATTTTATTTTAAGACCTCCATCTCCAATACATAAATTTCAAACCTGTCACCACCTTAATTGATCCAGGTGGATATCGGTGGCCACCCACCTATTCCATTTGGACTAGCACCATCAATTCTTGCAGCTCTTCACATTCAGCACAACTTACTATTTTTAGCAGGTTTTCGGGTCCTCCACTCTCGGAGCCGTTTTGGGGCATTAACAGTCTAGGTGCATATTGGTGGCCACCCACCGAGTCCATTGGAACCCCCACCATCAGTTCTTTCAATTTTCAAGTTGCAACAAAACTTACTATTTTTAGCAGTTTTTTGGGTCCTGAAATTCTGGAGCCGTTTTGAGGCCCTAAACGACGTTTTTTGGGAAAACGGAGAGCAACATGGGTCCATGGACCGATGTTTCTCATTAAAAATTTGTATTCCTTGGATAGATATTTCTAACGAGCTATTGAGCACGTCAAACGGAGATCGGATGCCAAAGTTACGCCCCCGGGAAGTTGAACCACCAATTTACCCAAACGGGCGCCCACAGTTTTGGTGCCTCATCTCCTACGGTTAGGTTTTTGGACGTTTCGGATTCTACATTGTTTCTCGACAATAAATAGGCCCTTGAGCCTCATTGTAACATATTTCAGACGTCTGTAGCCACTACATCTCTTCTCAGAGATTCGCTACCAGCACCCTAGCTATTCTATTTCCATTATGTCTATAAGCATATTTCTGTTATTTGATATTAATGAAATGACACATTATTTCTGCTGCATCTCTATGTTTATGGTTATTTCTGTATTTTGTTGCGTTCCTGCATAAATCCGGATCAGTGGTATCAGAGGGGGTCTGCTCTTTCTTTGTTTTTCTTTGCATGTCCCCAACGCGGTCAGGGTATAAGGAGTTAGGGATCGATTTGGTTGAACCCTTGCAAGATCAGCCTCGCAAACCTCGACGACCTCCCATGGCGGAAGAAAAGAAAGACAAGGGAGCAGGAGATCCTATCAAAATACTGCTCGAGGAGGCCCTCAAGAAACAAAGGAATGCGATGATGGATAACTTTGCTCAAATCCTTCAACGACTACCCACATATGGCGCATCTACATCCAACAGCCACTCTCGAGGCGCCACTCCCTTTAAGGTACAAGTAAACTTTGACATTCCTATATTTGAAGGAAAAATATATGCAAACGCCATAGACAGATGGTTAAATTTGCTGGAAGGGTATTTCTCCGTCCATGACTTCTCTGACCGAGAAAAGATTATTTTTTCACTCCTCAAAGCTGCCCCCCATGTCAAAGACTGGTGGGAAACCTACCGTGAGCAAGAGGGCGAAGGGGAACCCTCTCTGTTCTCGGCCACACCCACTTGGAATTCGTTTCGAGATGGCATCAAGGAACAATATTACCCCGTGGGGAGCTATGAGGACAAATACATCCAATGGACCACGCTGCGGCAACAAAAGGATCAAGATGTGCACGAACTGACAAATCTGTTCCATACCCTGCGCACAAAGTTGGGTATTAAAGATTCGTAGAGACATTTGGTGCTCAAGTACCGCGGCTGTCTGCACAAACACATTCAGGAGGAAATGGAGTTCCTCGACATTACATCGCTTGGCATGGCATATCGCTATGCCGCCAAGATCGAGCAGAAATTTAAGCAGAAGAAGCGAGACTTTGGATCTGCGAATCCGAAAGGTGCCCCCAAATCGAAGAACAAGGGGCAAGGCCAAAGCAATGCGACTCAGAACAACACCACAAATCCAAAGAAGGACACAGGGAAGTGGTGTGAATTTCATAACAGCCCCACTCACAGAACAAACGAGTGTCGGGCCAAACAGTCTTTGGTGGCTGAACTAAAGGCACCCGAATCAGATGCATTTTCTGATCCTGAGTTAGAACCAGACAAAGGAAATGACAAAGGGAAGCAGATCATTGATGTGGATCCCAGTGCCATTGTTGCCACCACCAAGATCCAGAAGGAGGGTCCAGAGGATCCAGAGGAGGGGGAGCGCCTCTTCCAGTCGCAGATGTGGGTGAAGGGTTCTCCGCTGCAGTTTCTCGTCGATAGCGGAAGCCAAAAGAACCTCATTTCAGCAGAGGTCGTGAAGCGGCTCGGCCTACCAACCATAGCACACCCGCAGCCATATACCATCGGGTGGCTCCACCCAGGGAGAGATCTCCGCATCCGCCAGCAGTGCCGCCTTCCATACAGTATCAAGCCATTCACGGATGAGGTATTGTGTGATGTTGCTCCTCTTGATGTAGCCGATGTATTATTGGGCCAACCATACTTGTGGAGGCGACATGTTGTGTATGAGTCTAGGCCTCGTGCTGTTATTATTACTTTGGGAAATAACTTGTACAGGATACCGGAGGTAGTACCGCCTCCTGTCATCTCTTTGACTACTGCAAAACAACGCAGTAAGATTGTTTCCCAAACTAGGAAATTCATTTTCCTTACAACTCACTCACAGGGAAAGAAAAATATTGTGGCCACAACCTTGAAACAGGGCTCCCTTGCACGGCTGCAGCAGATGGACAAAGTCATGGAGGAATACGAGGAAGTTTTCCCCTCACTCATAGAGGTTCCTCTACACTGTCAGGACAAGCACTCCATTGATCTGACTCCCAACGCACCACTGCCTGATGTTTCCATACATCCTGCAACTACACATACATAATCTAAACATGTACTATCTAAGGCTGATAAAGAAACCAAATTTACTAAATGCATCCAACATGTCCACCCGCAGGTCCTTGACATCTTCAACACATCTAATACTCAGTTCAACAGAATTTGCCTCATCTCATGGAGGATCTCAAAGCAATGGGGATAATTGCTTCCTAAGGAGGGAGGAATGACCCAGGTGGATATCGGTGGCCACCCACCTATTCCATTTGGACTAGCACGATCAATTCTTGCAGCTCTTCACATTCAACACAACTTACTATTTTTAGCAGGTTTTCAGGTCCTCCACTCTCGGAGCCGTTTTGGGGCATTAACATTCCAGGTGCATATTGGTGGCTAGCCACCGAGTCCATTGGAACCCCCACCATCAGTTCTTTCAATTTTCAAGTTGCAACAAAACTTACTATTTTTAGCAGTTTGTTGGGTCTTGAACTTCCGGAGCCGTTTTGAGGCCCTAAACGACGTTTTTTGGGAACATAGAGAGCGACATGGGTCCATGGACCAATTTTTCTCGATCAAAAGTTGTACTTCTTGGATAGATCTTTCTAATGAGCTATTGAGTGCATCAAACAGAGATCGGATGCCAAAGTTATGCCCCCGAGAAGTTGAACCACCAATTTACCCAAACAGGCGCCCACAGTTTTAGCGCCTCATCTCCTATGGTTAGGTTTTTGGACATTTCAGATTCTACATTGTTTCTCAAAAATAAATAGGCCCTCGAGCCTCATTGTAACATAGTTCTGTAGCCACCACATCTCTTCTCAGAGATTCGCTACCAGCACCCTAGCTATTCTATTTCCATTATGTCTGTAAGCATATTTCTGTTATTTGATATTAATGAAATGATGCATTATTTCCACTGCATCTCTATGTTTATGGTTATTTCTGTATTTTTTTGTGTTCCTGCATAAATCTGGATCATTAATATCACATTCATTAAAATGGGAGGTGGATTCGACATAAGGGCGCCCACTGACATTAAGAGAATTAGGCAGCACCCTCAAGTCATGGAAATCTTCTGAAATCACCAATGGCTAGGGTTCTTTGAGATTTTGAAAGGGTTTGATGACGAGATAGCCAGAGAATTTGTAGTGGCTTTGCAGTCACACTCAGAAGAGAGAGACACCACTGTGGTTATATTCCTAGCCATCACGCTATCACCTGAACTCATAAGAAGAATCACAACTTTACCCATAGGAGTCAAATGGGTTAAGGAAAGAATTCCTAGCATTGCAGCCAAGAAGAGTTTCTTTCTACCAAGAGAAGAGTACATTGAAGACAAAAATGGATTAAGGAGAGAAATCCTTCAATACCCCTGGGATGAAGTAGCCTTCCATATCATGAAGTTTATTTCTTGTGAAGGCAGAATTAGTGTGGTCTATGGGTATCATTTCATATTGTTAAAGGAACTTTGGTTTCAGGGAGAAATCTCTCTAGAACAGAGATTAAGCATCACTCACTTCCTCCCGAACTCCATAACTGACATGAGACATAAGGGGAGGCAAATGAAATATCATCACTTGGCCCATCATGGCCTCATAAAACTAATTGTGAATGATGCTTTGAGAAGGTTGAACCTACTTGTATCCTGGTCTTATTTCGTAGACATGGATAGGTAATCCTTTATAGCTACCCAAACAGGGAAAACCTCTGCTTCTAGCCTTAGATAGAGGGAGGTATAAGAAGAAGAAGAAGATGTTGTAGAGGAGGTAGAAGAAGAGGAAGAGAAGGAAGAAAATAAGGAAGAAAAGGAAGAAATGGAAATTGAGGCAGAAAACACAGAGCCAACAAAGTAGAGCAAGAAAAAGGTGAGGGGAAGGAGGAAGAAAAGACTGAGGAAAAGAAAATATTGGACCTTGTCCTAGGCAGTGAAACCTCCCCTAAAGACACCAGCATGTCACCAGACATCACAGATCAAGAAGTGGCTACTACCCTAACTACTTTTAGCACACCTGCCAAAACAAAAAGAAAGACGCAGACGCCTATGTATTTCAGAACTAGGAAGAGTCAAAGGGTGAGGCAAGGGAAACAACGAACTCCCACCAAGAGCCCTATTTCCATTGAAGAATCACCAAAGAAGGATGAGGAAATCAGATTAGAGGAAGGAAGGGTGCAAGAGGTCACTTCACCTGTAAGGACCCCTGTCACATATATCATAATAAATTTAGCCATATTGGAATCCCATACATCTCATGCAACCCCCATATACCCTCCAAGGATTGAAAAGAGTGAAAAACAAGGAAAAGAGGGTCTTCAGCAACAAAATAGAGTTTTCTATAGGAAACTATATTTTTGCTATAGGAAAATCCAACAAACCCAGATTTAGAGAAGAAGGCTTTGGTTGAGGAGGAAAATATAGCGACGGAGGGGCAATAGGTCAAAGAAGTCGAGGACAAGGCACAAGAGGAAAAACAAGATGAAAAAGAGGGAGGAAAATATAATAAGGAAGAGGCCACCTCACCAAAACCAGTCCTCAAAGATGTAGCTGTAGTTCCAAACCCTAGCCCTCAACCCAATCTTAGCTCCTACTACACATACATTGAGGGGGGCAGATTAATTCCTCAAAATTTCATAGTGCCTTTGTTTTATCAGTTGGAAGAGTAGAGGGCACACACTCATCATTGGATGAAGCTTTCTAGATCTAAAGGTGTGCATGAAATAGGGGTCATGGAAGGAAAAGTAGTTGAGTTGGGGAAGGATTTGTATGATGTTAGGCTTAGAGAGTCAGTGTTGAAAGAGTAGCTTCAGAAGGCCCAAGCAGAGAATGTAGCATTATAGGAGCAACTTCAGCAAAAGGAAAAACAATTGGCCACCATGGCAGATTTGTGCATGGAGGCCATTCAACACAGATATCCATCATATTCATATGCAGTTTACCTCAAGGATCAATGGCTCCTATTTCAAATCAAGACATTGGCCTCCCATGGATCCTTACCTTTCCAAAACTGCAGACAGTTCATTAATTTTTGCACTCAATCAAGTATGGCAGACAAGGAAAATATGGTAGAGTTTTACATGCAAAACTTTGTGTTGACAGATTTGAACATTTTTGACCCCAAACCTAGAATGAGAGACATGCAATTAATGGCAATGGAATCATGGATGGTTAATGAAGAGACTAGAGCACAATAAATGAGAAGGGTTATGAGGAGAGAAAAGAGAGAACCATTACACATTAGGGAAGAACTATTCAGCCCTAGGAGAGTCATCAATAACCATCTAAAGATTGAAAATGATCCTACACTTGCAGAAAAATACCTCCACACACAAGATAAAGCAATGACTCACTTTGATGATGTTTCTAGGTTGTTGGGCGATGTAATATCCCTATTTTTACTACTTTTATTAGACAGTTGAACAATCCTGAAGGGCAGGTAGACCCAAAGGAAAACAATTATTGTGGATATATTTTATTATTTTAAATTAAATAAAAATGGAAATTGAATTATTGTGCAAAGACTAGAGTATAATTAGAGAGCAGGAATTCAAGTCCATGAGGATGGATAATATTCCAAAGACTTTCCTAGATTCTCCAAAAATCCTTGGAGAAAATAAATTAAATTTAAATATTAGATTGGAGATAAAAATCTAAAAATACCTTAGTAAAGTAGAAAGTTACTGGGAAGAGGTGGAATAAAACTAGAAAGAGGAAAAATCTAGTTTTAAAGTACTTTTGTGGAAAAAAAAGAAGGAAATCCTAGGAAAAAAGGAAAACATCATCATGATTAATTGGACGCAGTTATGGAAACAAGCTGATGGGAAAGCAGACTTAAATAAGCCATTCCTGGGTAGAAAAGAGGTTGTCTACACTTGGAAGGAAGTGGTCTCTGCTCCGGGGGGAGCTGTGGAGAGAGAGATCAAGGTTGGGTGGAAAATAGTCTTACCAGAATTAGTATGCACAAATTATTTAATTATGTTTTATTATTGTGTTATTATGATGAAAGTTATAGATGTGATGGGTTAGATAGAAAGATCTGTGATAAATTATATTCTATGTTGTTACGTAGTATTAAACTTTTCTGTTAGTGGTAAATTGCAAGGTCTGATGTATTTAACAGAACCTATTATAACAGATATAGTGTAGTCTTGTATAGTTACACAGAAAATTATAAGAGTTATACCAACTCTTAGAATGTCTAAACCTCTATAACAGGTTTAAATCTGAGGTTAGGCTAGGAAACTTATTATTGTATACACAAAGAAAATAGATAAATACATGAAAAGGAAAGTAAATCTAGTGTATTTATCAATATAGCCATAATATCATAAATCTAAAACTTATACAGAATGAGGAAATTTTGTTCTCTTACTAAACATGAAATGAGGAATTTCAACCCATATATTCTACTCTAACATATTTATAAGATTTCAGATATTTACATCAACCATTGTATTATATAAGAAATAAAATAAAGGTTAAACAGAACATAATACATGCAAAAAATTAAACATCGTTTAACGTTTGGAAATAAAGTTTACATTATTAACTGAAACAAAGTAAGTTTGAAGACTTCTATGTACATAAATGTCAATTAATATTGTCATAAAATTTAGACAGAGTCTGGGATTCAATCCCATGATTACAACCAAATTATCACTTTGAAAATTATTCAGAAAACAAACAAAGGAAGTCCTTAAATAATTTTGGACCAACCTGTGCAAATAAAATCAAATGTTATTTTCAATGTATGACTTACAAAATTATAACATTGTTGTGTAATTGAGCAAGAAAGTAAAAAGAGTACCTGCACATAAACAAATTAATTTAAATTAAGGAATGTTCTTAAATTCAGTAAAGCACTAAATATCGAAAGAAGTGATATTGGTAATTAAAAATATAAGTATTACCTTACTGGTTGAAATAGAGCAGGAAATTAAGTCTACATATAAAAGAATTTGTAAAACAATTAAATTGGGAATAAGAGGAATATAATAGTAGGAGAAATTACTACAAATAGAGGGAAAACGATTACATGAATTATCTTCAGCAGAGTGCTTGACAAACTTTGAGGGACTATGGATAAATTAGTGTTCCTGTACAAATTATGGACAAATATTACCAGACCCTATTTTGTACAATTAATTATATTAAAATAAATATCAGAAAATGTTTCAAGCTATCAATCTTTAATAATGTGGTGAAATTCAGTTAGAATAAATAAAAATGTGTGGAATTTCCTACACCTGAGAAAATTTTAACGATTTGAGAACAAACAATATTCTGAAATACTCATAAGAAACTAATGAGTTGAAGTCAAATCAGAAATCGAAATTATGAAGATAAAACAAATATCGATAGGAGTTTGGAGTCAACTCCTAACTCGTAATTACGAATATATAGTGAGCATCCTAGATTTGTAAGGATCTATCAAATGTAACCAGGGTCAATGACCCATGAGGAGTTACATTCATATATTCCAAAAAAAAATATAAATGCCAAACGAATGAAAATTTCAACGTGGAAATTTCGGAATGAAATTGAGAAAAAATCTATATTATATAACGCAGTATACTCACTAAGAAAAAACCCTATGTCTATTATATAACGCAGTATACTCACTAAGAAAAAACCCTATGTCTATGTTCTCAGAGTATAGAAGAGCCAGGTGGATTAACGAAAACCCATAAAACTATTTAACCAAAGGTCGTCGATACATATTGGTTGAAAAGATGAAAAGAGCATTTTGGGTAAAAAGACTCATACCTGGAGAGGCATTTTGATGCTGAGAAGAAAAACGATTTGGTAGGAATACTCATAGAGGGAAATTCCTCTTTACTTTCGGCAAAGCCGTAGGTGAAGGATTCAGTGTAATGAAGGTAATCTACAAGGTGCATCCAAAACAAAAACAAGAAAATATTATTACAGAGAGTCAAAATATGAATAACCGGAAGGTAACTATAAACAAAGGACAGAGATAAATTATTATCGATGTCATACATCGAAACTATGGAATAGAAACGATACTAAAAGAACCCTAATATAATTATGAAAAATTTAAAATTGCAGTAAGCTCGAATTTATGGGGTAACTGGGTGAATTTCTCAATTAGTATACATGGAGTAACATTTACATTATGGATTGCTAGCACTTGGAAGGATATTGGCAATGATACTCCTTCAAAAACGTAAACCCCTGCAACAAAGCGAACAGTCTACAACCACAGTGAGTAGATATGTATCAGTTGTAGAACTTAATAGTTCGAAAAAAACTAAATTAAGAATTAAAATACATAACAGAGGTTTCATATGAAAAATGTTGCATTAAATGGAAGTATTACCTGAAGGAGACATGCGGGTATTTATTCTTGAAAACATAACGAAAACCATGGACCTTCTGCATCATGGGTATGTCAAGAATAAACAAAAGGCATGGATCCCTTCGAGATGAGGGTTTGTGGAGGAACCAGAGCCGAAAAAAAAAATTACAGTGCCAAAATAATGAGCAGACAAAATTCAGGCAGAATGAGAGTTAAGTTGAAACAAATATAAGATGCATTCGTGACCATCCACGTGGAGTGGATCGAAGCGAAGAAATTAAATTTGGAAGACGATAAGTCAAGTCTCCATAGCCATGTAATGGCTTTAATGAATACAGTATTGTTCATAAATGAAAAAAATCTTGAAAGGATAAAGCCATTAAACCTTCTGACTTTAAATCTTACGGATAGTCATCTCAAATCCCAATTACATAAATGTGTAGCGTTATATGAAACCGTGTTAAGTTAATACGTGGCATAAGTTAATTATGTGGCAAATCCATGAGGAAGATGTATGTCCATGTTAAATCTAGAATGGATGTCTACGTGACATACATTAGTGATTAAATACCATGATAATAACCCCACGTAGGAATAGAGAAATTAATATACAGTGTTGATATGCGAATGATAAATTTATCTACAATGTGTACTTGAGAAAGTTATCATTTATATATATTATAAAGTGGAGTATATAGTTAAGGTTAGTGGTCTGTAATAAGGCCGAATTCATTCTAAGGTCAGAATGGATTATGTAGGACAAGTAAATGTTTATATATGTAAATTCATATAATAAACAAATTGGTAAGGTCCCAATTATAACCTTAATCAAATATAAGATATAATTATCAACTAAGGGAAGTTGATAATATAAAATCAAGAGGCTTAAGCATAATAAATGATAATCTAGATAGAACATAAAGGAACATATGTTTCACAATTGTAATAAGAATGGAATTAAATTGTGAAAGGTATAACATAAGAATTATATTATGCTAGGAGTTATCATAATTAGTAGAAATTCCATTATATTAAGATAAGGTGGTAAGGAGATATAGTTAATATCATGCTTCCAAGAAAATTGACTGATGAAAATTGTTGGAATTAAATTCTTCAATAGTAAGATAAACAAAAAGCAAATAGATGAATGCGTCGAAAAGCAATGAAATACATTAATGCATTTTACTACAGTTACTCTTTAGACTATAAAAAGAAGAAAAAAATTGTCGAAGTGGAGTTGTTACAAGCGATGAGTGCATAATGGCTAGCCAAAGGAGATGGAACAACCTCCCTCACAGCCTTAGAAACATGGAGTACCACACACCAGAAAGATTGAGGGGTGCCTTGGAGAGAGCACCATTATACAAGAGGGCCATGTAGGCCAAAAATATTCAGTGGCTTGGTTTGAAGCTCAGTCAACCCTTCCTACTGGGGTTGAGTGATGGAAAGGACCAAGATGAGAAGAACAGAGAATGGGATGAAGCATAAAAGAATGATGGCTTTTACCCTCCTGAAGGGACTCCCACACTTCTTCCATGGGAATTCAGAGGGTCCATCAAAGCTTTGAAAGAAATGCAGAAGGAAGACTAGTTGCTCAAAGGATGAGCAAACATTTGGTAGGGGGGTGATGATTTTCTCCATCATTAGGTACATTTGGATGGGTTGGTGGTCACTTTTTTTCCTTATTAATTCTCTTTTTCTCGTATTTTAATTATGTTATGGTCTTATGATGCTAATGTAGATGGTGATTGAGGCTTATCATACTTTGAGTGCCTAACATGAGTTAAATGAAGGAAAATCACCAAGATATTGCATTTTTGGTGAAGATTTTTCCATTAAGACTCAGAGTAGACAACAAGGATAGATTCTAGGGGGATTTGACACCTCCTTAACTCACAAAGACAGATAAGGGATCCTCGAGATTCCCTCCAACAACTTGAAATCAAAGGCAACCAAGCAAACTCAAGATCAAGTGCACCAATGCTACACTTCACTTGCAGTCAAAGTGGACTCATCACCTAATTCTTAGGGGGTTGTTGGTAGCTACATTTTAGCTTAAATAGGGTTGAGCAAGATCTCATTAGGATTCGAAATTTGGAGAAAGCCATTAGGATCTTAGCTCTTGTAATAGGTTTTTGAGACTTTCATGTTGATGTAATGAGAGTATCTTTTGCAATAAAATGATTATTCAATTTGTGCTTTGCTGATCTAGTTTCATAGGGCTAGGCTTGTGGGTTAGGGCCCAATCTATTGGACTTAGTCTCTCTTGTGTATTCATTCTTTACTTTTATATCATTTTAGCTAGTTTTGCTTATGAGTATTTAGCTAGTTTTCTTGCATTTCAATTCACTTTTTTTAGTTTTCTTCCATTTTTATTTTGTTGTATATTTAGCTTTCTTACATGTTGGTAGAGTAGGTTATAAATTCAAAAGTTGTGAGTCAAGCCTCCCCTTCTCATCTCTTTCATTGGAGCTTGAGGAGGGTAGACCTTCCCCATAGGCCAAAATTACTTTTTAGTTTATTATTTCTTGGAATGAATAAGATAGGTTGTTGTAGTTCTATGAATATGTTTAGAATGTTGTGTTAGATCTCTGTTTGTAGGCTAAAGTATATTTTCTTTCCAAATTCAAATCATCTTTTCCATTTCCTTTATCATGAATTTTCCATCTTTATTGCATAAACAAGTAGTTTTATTACAGGTTCAGGTATCATAGTAAAGTAGAGCTTCACCAACACCTTCAGCTTCCTTTCGCACCCTTCATTATTCCTTTGTTCATCAAAATCGCCATCAGCCCTGTTTTCAGATTTTTCATCCCTACACCATGAGCAAACCCTAGAGGTGCAAGACAAGCCTCCAAAGAGGTTTTGAGCTTGGCCAAGGGGTGGGCCACCTTCCACGTATCCAAAACCACCTTCACTCCACATTCTCTACACTTTTCACACCCATTTTTGGCCTCGAATCACCCTCGGACGTTTTCCTGTAGCAATTTAGGACTTTCATGTAGCACTACAGGAAACCTGTAGCAGAACTTGCAGCAACACCATTGGGCCCCTCCTTAAACCCATAAACCACCATTCACCTCATCTATACCTGCCAAAACCACCCATACACCTTTAGCCTTTCACCCATGTGTTTAAGCCTTCCATAATCCACCTTAGCGCTTTCTCCCCCTAGCTGCAAAACAAAGCATTTACAAGCATAGTTAGTTCATGATTAGATGCATGATTAAAAGCATGATAAATAGAACATAGTGTGAGTAGAGTGTGTTTAGCCATTTTTCCTAGCAAAGTGTGATTAGGTTAGTTTCCTTTATGCAATTTCAATTCAACAATTTACTTCATGCAAGGTGCCTAGGTTGCTTTCATTTCTTATCATAGCTTAATGTGTAGATTTCTTTCGTTGCAAAGTAGTTAGATGTAATTTCTTGTTGTAGTGTAGTTGTGTACTTGCCGATAGAGCCATGGCTTTGAATCATTTGTATCCCTAGGCCTAAATTCAGAATGTGACAGACTTCATCCAGAAACCCTAGAAGTAGCACCCTTTCGTAACAACTTAATTTTAATTAAGTATAAAATTATCTTTTGTACATACATGTCTAGCATGCATTCCAAATAAGGATCTATAAAAAGTTTTTGATCCCTATATAAGTCAATAATCATTAAAAAAATTAAAGTACATGTTCAAAAATGTAAAAGTCAATGTTAAAACACCATAGTCAATCATTTATACTTTCCACAAAGGACTAAATATAGTCCTAATGCATATCTATATAGTCCAATGTTGTAAAAAAATGATATAGGGTTTAAAAGGAGACTTAATATCCGCTTCAAACTTCAACTGGCTAAAAAAAAGGGTGACGATAATACTTATAGAATTTGTCATTGAGCTGCTCTCCAATCATCCAACGTCCAACTGTAAGCCTTCTTTGGAAAGATTGTCAACATTCGCATTGATCTCCATGTAAATATGCGTTATATTGAAGAGATTAAAGATATATTTCAATATAATAACTTCTTACAACAAAGGAATTAGACTTATATGGTGACATCTTTAAATACCCTTAACCTAGTTGATAATTAATAATGAATCACCAAATATCTAAATATGTTGTACTCCTTTTTATATGGAAAATTAATAAAGCCTTTAATTCTACATAGTTATTAGATCCATCTCCAAGCCCCATTTTGATTATAAAATAATGATGTTTATATAGGAATAATTTAGATCCCCCACCACATAAATTTGGCTCCATCTAATATGCCCCATCAAAATAATCCCAAGGCTTATCCCTATTTATATTAATTAGGTTACTTTGTCTTTGGTTTTGTGCCTGAATATTCTTAGGAAGAGGTTCAAACATACTTATGATCTGAGTAGCCTCAATATGAACATGAGCATGGCATCATGAAAAATGACATTGTTTCTAGCTAACCAAATACCCCAACTAAAAATTAAAGGGATAAAATTATAAGGCTTCAATCCCTTGATAGAATTCGACTAAAACCAAGCCTCCATTAGTAAACAATATTCTCCAAATATATTATAAATAAACTTTCCAAACAAACCTTGTAAATATGCATTGTAAAAATAAGTTATTTACAAATTCTTCCTGTTCTCTGCGTAGTGCACACCTATTTGAACCATGAAGAATTATTTTGATCAAAACATCTATTATGGGAACTTTGTTTGAGAGCGCACACCATATGAGGAGTATGTTTTTTGCAGGGCACTTGAATTTCCAAATTAGTTTCCACTAGTCTCCTTGAAAAGCTTGGATTTTATCAACAATCAAAACCAAATAGTCTTCTTAAAAGTATATTGTCCACTCAGATCATGGGACCATACTAATTCATTATAATCATGGGATATTATAATATATACTTCTCTTAAAGCATTGGTAAATCTACTCCTTTGACCATCGAAATCCTGAGGATGGCCCAACTGTTCAAAAGACAACCAACCATGTTCCCATTGGTTTCCATAATGAGGATCCACAAATTGATTTAAGGTTATGCATCCTAAAACATGAAGAAATTCCACCAATTCAAGATCAGATTGAATACCCACCCAAGGATCCAAACCGAATCTTAATCAAGATCCATTACCAACTTTCCAAATCAAACCTTCATTTATGAGAGAAAAATATGAGATAATCGCTTTCCAAATAAGTGATGAATTAAGAGATCTCTTGTTTGGTTTCCTAATCCACTCTTCTATGTAAAAAGAGAATATATACTTATTTATGACCACTTCAGTCCATAGATAATTTGTTTTGATTAATCTCCATCCAACCTTGGTAGTGAGATATTTTGAAAAAAATGGAAGGCTTTCTAGCCCCCACCCCCCTGAATCCTTTGGAAGAGCTATGCTATCTCACTTTACCCATGGAATAATAGTATGATATGTTGATGCAATGCATAAAAAATTGGATCATATCTTCCTAAATTTAGTAAGAATTCTCCTACGGACCCATGACAAGGAAACCCAATAAACATGTATAAATTCTAGCACAAAATTTACAAGAACCAACCTTCCAGCCCTAGAAATAAATCTCACATACCTGGTTTTAAGGTGTTTCTTAACTTTTGCAATAATACAACTCCAAAAAACAAAAATATAATAGTTTGTTTCAATCTTAAAACTAATATATTTCAACCCATCAACAATTTATCTTGATCCAAATAGGAAAATAATCCGCAGTCTATGAAATTCCACTTCATTCAAACCAAAGTGAGAAATAGTTTATTTTTCTATATTCAATACCATGCCTTTATCTATTTTAAATAGTGAAAATGCCTCATGAATAGTTCGAGCATCCCTCTAGGATCCATCACAAAAAATGAGGATGTCATTTACAAAATGAAGATGAGTAATATAAATATTATTGAAGATTCTCATCCCCTTCAGATTCCCTCTTATTTTTTTGTCTATCAAAAACCTACTTAGTACTTCAACGATCAATAAAAATAGATAGGGAGATAACAAAACCCCTTTCCCTACTCCTCTTTGAACATGAAATAAATTAATAGGGGATGCATTCATAAGGACTAAAAATGATACTATACTTATACAACTCATAATCCAATTGAAAAAATATAGCTTCAACCCCAATGAGTAAGAAAAAGTCAGATACAAATCCAACTAATATTTTCATAAGCTTTCGAAAGATCTATATTTAGAATTTATCCTTTTGATTTCCCAATATTTAAATTGTGAATACCTTCTTGAGCTTACCATATAGCTTCATGAGTTTTTCTTCTAGTAATAAATACAAAATTCTCTTTAGAAACCTCTCTAGAGAGTATGGGCTTGATTCTTTTAGAAATCAACTTTGAAATGATTTTATAGACACAATTGCATAAGGAAATAGGACTGAATTCCTCAAAGGTATATGGAGAATCCATTTTTAGAATAAGTGCAATAAAAGTTGCATTAAAGGAGGCAAGGGTTGTTACCTGAATAAATCCCTCTTGCGAACAAGACGAATCTCCCTAGTATCCCAATAGAACTAGAAACAAATAGACATAAGAATATCTCTTTCCCTAAGCTATTAGCATTCATATTATCAAAACTAGAAAATAGAGGATAGTGCTCTTAGCTTTCAACGAAATGTTTGTTGAAGACCTTTCCTTTTTTCCCAAAGAAGTCCTTCAATGCTGAGAAGAACCTGCAATCACAAACATGAAAAGAATCAAAAGCACCTGCAGTATGTAATAATACATATAATAGCTTAACTTAATGATCAAGGAGACCGCTTCTAAGTGCTCATAGGGTCGTTGGGCTCACCAAGGTCTACCAAAGTCATGTCCGTCTCTTGCTTTGCCTCTTCTTCATCTGCATCAATCTCTTCCTCATTCGAGCTGAAGGAGTCGATGTCATCCATGGGTGGTGGTACACGTGGTTTCCAGCTTTTCAAAATCCAAAAGCTGGAAACCATGTGTATCGCCACCGATGGATGACATCGACTCCTTCAGCTCGGATGAGGAAGAGATCGATGCAGATGAAGAAGAGGCAAAGCAAGAGATGGACATGACTTTGGTAGATCTTGGTGAGCCCAACGACCCTACGAGCGCTCATAAGAGGTCTCGTGAAACCTCCTCCTTTGACTCAGATAAGGAGCCATCTACTTCAGTCACCAACAATCTTCAAGTGGTTCTAGCACATCCTCCCTAGGATGGTTGGGTAAGAGTGTCAAAAAATAAGGGAAAGAAATGTCATATTGAGGATTCCACCCATTCTAGGTAGACTCTTGTTTGTGTCTTTTAGCCCCATGTTCATCTTCTTGGCTCTCTTTGCTTCTCTCTTGGCTAATCATGGACCTGAGGTTGATTTTTCAATCATTTCTAGTTGCCCGGATCTCTAGCCTCTCTTGTTTGTAATCTCAATATACCATACGATTTTCTAATAGAATTAGTCTAATTTACCAACAACAAAAAAATGATCAAGGAGATTAAGAATTTTCATTGTTTTAATGAATCTGAAAACAACACAATGAGAAAAAGTATCCAAATGTATTATCAAGAATATAAAGAGCAATCTTACAACCGAGCCTTGATTTTGTATAGATTCCTCTTATATGCCTTCCAATCTTCCTCCTTGGTTTAACAAGATTTCCGCTCTAGAATGACCAGCATAAGATTATCATAAGTGAACCCCCTAACCCTAAAGTTTCATCTCAATTAATAGGATAAATTGAGGAGGTTTCAGATCCACCAATAGAGGAGTTTGATCCACAAATGAGGGGATTAGGGTTCCTTGATCAAAGGGGATAAGTTCCATGATTGGAGGGATTTAGCTCGAACTGGCGCGACTCAGAGGCTTTTAGTTGGAAGAATATGCGCCCAAATATTCTTCTAGAAGTTACTTTTCACCTTTACTTTACTTTAAATGGGGTGCACAGGTTTTAACGTGAAACATAGCGTAGAAGTTTTCAAGTAAGCTTAGTAATATCCGTGCATGTGTAGGAAGTGACTGCAAAAAGTGTGCAGACCATATTTAAGAGTATTCAATATTTATTTTCCCAATTTCCAAGACTTGGTTAAGGAATATAAATGTTTTAATTCTAATGAAGTGTGAGTATGGATGGTGATAGATCCATATTGACCTTCAAATGTCATGGTGACAAAATGATGTGTAACAGATTCAAGCCCCCTAAAGTGCGAAGTCTGAGAAAATATTTCAAAAGGCTGAAGTGTTTTATCATACCAAGGATTAGATTGGATACATCGGTCAAAAACATGTAATAAACATTCAATGCAAATTTATAATCACCACTGAGGTAGGCATTCCCATACTTAGAGAAAAACTAACTATATGCGCTAGTAAATAAGTGACCTAGAATTACATCAATAATAGACACAATATGGACGCAACCATCTCTTATCAATTTGTATACTGAAACATGAATACATAACTCCTCGTAAATTGGATGGTTGAAACTAGATCCAGGGTCTTGATTTTTGTTTCTCAAACTAGTAGGAATCTAACCATGTGATTGATTGTTTTGATTCAAATATGGTAGAAACCACTTGATTACCGGTCAATGATGAAAAATGTTAACAAGTGTGAGAGAAACCACCAATAATGACAATGGCTCTCAAATTACCTCTGTTATAGGTCAATTTTGGCACCATTCCCAATGACCTGGTTAATTTGGCATCATCTCCAAGATCGATGATCAAGGGTCTATCATTCCCTGTCATCTTAGTTGCTATATGCCCTAAGACAGAAAACAACATAAATCAAACAAGACTTTCATCAAGAAAGGGTTTCCATGGTTTGAAGCTTATTATTTAACATATGAGAGCTCACCAACGTAGGCTCTAAGGGGCCTAAGTGCATTTCATATGCAGGTAGCCCCATTCAAGGCTGCTCTACAGAGCACTTCCTGACATTCAAAGGTGTGTTGGTCACATTGGGAGTGAAATTCTCATTGTTTCAGAATCTCCACTTGGCCAGTGTCTTCTAGAAGGGTTCAAATGTGTCAAGCTTCAAATCCAAGTGTCCATTTGACATCTACATGAATGGAAACATGTATTACCTATTTTTGGAATGCTATTGATTGCAAAACAACCTACAGTTCCTCTATAAATTGAACATAGATCTAAGTGTTTGAGGAGGAATATTTTGAGTAGAGAAATGCTGGAGAATTTTCAATTGAGATTTTGATTTATGGAGCTACTGCTGGAGAGATTTATGTTGTGATGAGACTTGGGAACTATTCTGGAAGGTCACTCTAAATCAGCCACTAGGTTGTAACCTCTCCTTCTATCATCAATAAAGAGTACTTCTTGTTTTTCCCTACATGCACCTACGTCTACTTTGATTTTCCATATTGTAAGATCTTGGTTGATGAATGTAGTTTATGCTTAGCTGATTTAGCTAATTATCTTGAATAGATATCTATATTATTGCATCTTTTGTTGTTTCAGTGTTATTTCTTGCAGGAATCATTCAGCCAACAAAACTGCTTCAATTTGAAGCTGTAGTAGAAGCGACAGAAAGGAGCCATTTGGAAGCGACTGAAACAAGTAAGCATCCAATCCTCTTTGTGTATCTGTTCTGAGTTAGGAGAAATGGTATTATAGTCTTTCACCTATTGTTCTAGGCTAACACCTGCCTAGGGAAGCGTAATTTATCCGTAGATTAAAATTTTGTCCCAACAAACTGGCGACTCCGCTGGGGAGAATTTCTCTTAGTTTTAGGTGTTTTAGTCTCTGATTTGCTTTGATTATCAACCCAGTAGCTGTTACACATAATGTTAGACTTTTTCAGACCTTAATTTGCAAAGACAGTGAGCCAAACAGTAGTATTTTTCCTTGCCTACTGCGCCCAGCGCACCCTTAGTCAGGGCACAGTGCTTTGCAGAGCACTGTCTCCCTTCCAAGCCTGCGTTGCAGAGCACTGTCTCCCCTTGGAGACTGTGTTGGCTCATGAATTTAGAGACCAAATTCCCTTGAATCTGACTTTAAAATTTTCTTCAGTTATGTTTGTTGCTGTGTTCTGAAAAATTTTGATGCTCAATTGACCAGTGTCTCTATATACTTCTTCCTCCTTTGGCTGACAATTTGTTCAATATTTGTTTAGAAAAGTTTTTCTTTATTATTGACAAGTTGATTTCAAAGTATTTTTTACGGTCGCATTAAGAATTATTTTCTTTCAAAATAGGAAATTGTCGTAAAATCTTCATTTCCTTGATAGGATAAATTGTTGTTGAAATCCTCGTTTTTCCTTCAAAAGAGAAAGTTTTGTTTGTATTCTTCATTTCTCGAAAGTAAAAATCATTTCGATTATTGATCTAGTGCACCTAGTTTCTTTTCTGCATTCATAACATTAAGGAAACTGAAAAGAAA
Source organism: Pinus albicaulis (assembly GCA_034641835.2). NCBI lineage: Eukaryota > Viridiplantae > Streptophyta > Pinopsida > Pinales > Pinaceae > Pinus > Pinus albicaulis. Next base: position 210,806,053 of record CM076582.1, read on the forward strand.
AACTTGCATTTGCATGTAGGATTGTGTGTTTTTTTGCAAAAGGAACATTAGGAAATTTGCATTTAGTTTGTGATTCATTGATTTTGATTTTGTTCATTGATTTGTTTGCTCACAAATTATTTGCAATTTTTCAAACAAACTAGCGTTCTCTTCCCTTAGTAGCTAGGTTCTTCATTGAAAAAGAAAAAAGTGAAAGTTTGTTTATCATTCTTAGCTTGCATTTTAGGAATTTCATATACATCATCATGGTGAACCTGAAAGGCAAATTGTTAAGCAAGATCAACATAAAATAAATCTCAATTTACTTAACAATGCATTGGAACCTTAACGATAACATTTAGAAGGTCTAGGCTAGAGACGTGTTCCGATGTCGTAAAACATAGCAGCTATCGTTAACTTGTATGCGATACATTCCGAGTGTGATAACTCACTCCACATACATAAGTATATCGTAGCTCATCCACGTACTCTCGGGTATATCGGGCGGTGTTATAGTACGATAACTATAAAGGGGTGCTCTCACTGTGCGGTTTTGCATCAGACAGCGCTAGTACGAACTTGGGCCTCCACGTACCTTCGGGTATATTTGGAAGAAAAAATTTTAGGTGCTATCTATCCATAGTGAACCGAGTCGGCTGCCCTGAAATTGTGATACACTGAACACAACATTCAGGGAGATTACCTGCCCGTACTTCTTGGTTCGCTAGGAGGTGTTCTACATTTCATAGTTTCTTGGTAAACCCTTTTGCCTAGAATTACCCTCTTTTTGTTTATTTGTTTTTAGATAAAATAAATCAGTAATCGTGGAAGAACACAATCCTACCCCCCGTCATTTTCCTAGATTAGCTTTGAAACCACCTTTACCATCGGAAGTTATTTCTGGTAGGTGAAGGCGATCACGATCTGCCGAATCAAGTACAATTCGTACCTCTAACGAAACATCATCATTTAAACCAGAGTTAGCTCAAATTGTTTCCACACATCCCAGTTCATTTACTATTGTTGAAATGGAGTCTTCACAGCTACCCGTGGTCACGATCCATTCAATCATTGAGACCATACCTCCTGGACCCAACGTTGTTCAATCACAAATTGATCCAGATCCTGTCTCTTCTTTGCCAGAAAATCTGAATCTTAAACAAACGGAAGTTGTCCCTAACTTGGTCACTCCACAAATATCTGTAGCCACTAAAACTCCTATATCACACAGTCAACCGTCTGAAATATATTTTTGGCCTGACGGTGAAGTTCTTCCTCCTGGTTTAATCGTGATTGAATAAATCCCACAACCTGATACACCTTTAAGTCAAACCCACTTTGGGGGAGACCTTTATCTGTACCAATATTTTCCTAAATCGTTTCCATCTACTTTTGTTGATCCCATTACCATTCAATCTCCTGTTGATTTCAGAGAATATACATTTGGTCATACAACCATGCCTGGACCAACATCTTCGGTTGGGTCTGCTGTTCCAATTACGTCAGCTCCTACCCTCGCTACTCCGTCGATGTTCACAACCTCACCAATGTCATATTTGCATGGTGGCCCTTCGGTCCCAACAGGCTACAAATCATTTTATGGCACTTTCTCTGGTCAATATTCAAGACCATGGTCTTTACCAATGTCATCATCTGGTGTTTTAACTAGTATTCCTATAGTTAGTATTGAACGACTTAATACATTACACACATCATCAGGGCAATATCAAGTCGGTCCTTATGGGTCAATTAATTTAAGTACCATATCAACTGGACTCCCAGCATTTGGAGAACAATATTTTCCGTCTTATTATCCTCCTTATGCTGGGGGGAAACCTATGGTCACCCATTACGACAATACTGGTCAAACTAATGTTGACATGAATGTTTTTCAATGGCAGCCCACTCTGCCTATCCAACCACAAACGGTTGTACAATCATATCAATCAGTTCAGCCTGTTACACCCACTTCATTACCACTTGTTAATACATATATACCCCTATTGCAGAATCAAAATATTGTACATCAACCTTATTAGGCAAGTTCTTTGACTCAATATCATCAAATGTTGGGTCCACAGACTCAAAATCCTTTGGTTAATTTACAACAACCTGTATCAGGGATCATTTATTCACAAGCTAGTGTAACATTTTATGGGATGTCACAAACGCAAATTGGTTATATATATCAACCGAATCCAACTTACACTAATTTGGGTTATAATATTGGTGGACAGACCCCTTGGTAGCCACAGGCCCAAATTCCTCAAACTTCATATCAACAAGTAACATATCCAGGTTTTGGTCAACATAATTCACAAGCATTTGCTATGCAAAACAACCCCTATCTGGGTTACCAGCATCAAATTCCATATGCTGGTGCTCAAAGATCTGTTGCCCAAGCAATTCCATCTTATCCTGGCTATGCTCAACCTGACCTTAATAGAAAGTTGTCTTTTGTTGCAACCTTGGAATTACCAGATTTAAACCGGTTAACCAATGATCCTATCAATTATGCTCCTTGGTGGCTGGTGATACCACATAAATTACCCTCCGATATTCCTAAATTCAACAGAAACCCTGGAGAAGATCCATCAACTCATGTTATGACTTATCATTTATGGTGTTCATTAAATTCCATAAATGATGATTCTGTTCGATTACGTCTTTTCCAGCGAACGCTCACAGGTCCGGCTGCTACATGGTACATTGAATTACCTAGAGCTTCTTTCGATAATTTCACTACCTTAGCTACTGTATTTTTGACCCATTTCCAGTTACCGATCAGATAAAAAACTGGAACGAAACTCTTGACCAACTTCAAATAGAGTAATGCAACTCACATTTCAGATCATATTCATGAGTGGCATCGTTGTCAACGAATGGTTAAGAAATTTTTTCCTGATCAGCTCCTTGCTGAATGGTTCATTAAGTACCTGTTACCATCTATAACTGAGGATGTGGCTAAAGGTGGCGTCGTCACAGAAGAGAAAGTTATCGCTCGTGCCCAATATTTAGACTTGATTTATACTCATTCTGGCACGCTCTATGAAAAAATTCCACATGCGACGCGATCTAATTTCAATGTTCCTCCTCAAATAAAGGACTCTCATGCTAGAGACGGCTTGATAGGCACTACAAACACACACCACCCTACTGCATCTGATCCTGCTCCTACTTTCAAAATTAATATTGTGTCTTTTGACAAAGGAAAAAGTGATAAGCAACCAGGAGGTAAGAAAAAGGGGAAATAAAAGAAAAAGCAAACTTCTAACCCATAGGAACGATCATCTGATCAACCGTCTGGACCACGGAAACCTCATTATCCATGCATAATCTGTAACGAGGAACAATTTTTTAGGGATTTTCCTCACCGTGCTGAAGTCTCAAAAATCATCAAGACTTATCATGCATCAGCTTTGTTGACAGGCCCATTTCCAAATCTAGACACAAATTTGGTTGCTACGGATCCAGCTCCTAGTTCCCAAGTGTTAATTTTATCCACTACAAAACCTTCACAAGATATTTTGGTGTCGATGTGGAATAAGGACTATGGTAGTCCGGCCACTAATCAACCTACTACCTCGACAATGAATCCATATAATGAATCAGTACCACCTCTTGTTATTCCTGAATTGACAATTAAGCCACCACAGGGAGTAATTCATAAATCGACATATAATCCTCGAGTGAGAGCTGCACAAAATTATAATATAGTTGAATATTTGGCTCAATCCCCTTTAGCTATATCTTCTCTTGAGGTATTACAAAATTGTCCCTCCCAGAAGCAGGCTTTATTTTCGGCCATTGGTGAATTGATCCAACTGATTCTAATCTTGTCGTCTTTAATCATACAGCCTATGTGCCACAACTACCAGCAGAATTGGCATTCTCCATCCAAGTAAATGTTGTCAATCACCTTGTTCATCGCACTATTATTGATGAGGGAGCATCTATGAGCATTATGTCTCTAAACTGTTGGAAGTCACTTGTCTCGCCGCGATTATCACAATCATCAACGACGTTGAAGGATTTTGATGGAAGAACATATAAAACTTGTGGTATTATCAATAACTTGCAAGTTGAATTAGGGGGAAAAACAGTAAGTATTGATGTTGAGGTTGTTGACGGACCCCTTGACTATAATATTTTACTCGGAAGACCATGGGTATATGCTATGACTGCTATTGTTTCTACATATTTTTTAATGCTTGCCTTTCCTCATAAAGGTGCTATCACAGTCATTAATCAATTATCCTTTTTTTCCTCCGCTTCGCAGGTAACTGGAATCATTCCATATATTCACTTACCCCAACTACAAATCCAAAACATTGGTGTAGGACTCTTAAAGGATTCCACTCTTATGGGAACCTTTTCATTACTTTCGCACGCGATGTCAGCAGAAATTGCAAGCATAGAGACCTGCTATATGATCTCTTCCACTCTATCTGGCTTAAGGAAGAGTACGGGTGATTCTGATATTTCTACGTTGGATGATGTTTTATCGCTCAGCCCTATTGAGATACAATAGCAATCAATCTATTTGTCTTGGGCGGAAAATAAAAAATCAGCGTCACCGAGTGTTTGGGTTGATCATTCATTAGATTTTGGTACTCCATCTAATCCATTTTCCTCAAAATTTTTGACAGATGAAAATATTTTGGAAGTAATGATGTCAAAAGGATAACCATGGGAAGATTATCATCATCGTTCCCATCTTCTTGATTATGAAGAAAATAATCTTAGTGAACTATATCACCCATCCATTCAAACTTTCTTTTCGAATTCTTTTCCGATTAATGCAATTGAATCTGAGCGAAATTTATCAAATATTGAAGAAACGATTTCTATCAATATTTTGACTAAACCTGGCGTTGTAGAAAATATTCATGTCAGTGTATCTTGTTCTCCATCAGAACTTGATTCATATCGCTCTCTTTTTCGTGAATTTCGTGACGTATTCGCTTGGTCTTATGAGGAAATGTCAGGCATAGATACTAGTATAGTTGAAAAAACTATTAATATGTATCCTGATGTCAAACCGGTGCATCAACGGCTTCATCTTGTTCATCCGAAGAAAGCCGCTGCCATCAAAGCAAAAGTTGAAAAACTTTTGCGTGTTGGTTTCATTTACCCTGTTCCGTTAACTGAGTGGGTTTCCAATATCGTTCCTGTTATGAAAAAATAAGGAACCATTAGAGTGTGCGTCGATTATCGGGATGTTAATCATGCTTGTTCAAAAGACAACTATCCTACTCCCTTCATCGACCAGATTATTGACGATTGTGCTGGATGGGAAATATTTTCTTTCATGGATGGATTTTTCGACTACAATCAAATCAATATCTGCCCAGATGACCAACATAAGACAACATTTATCTGTCCCTGGGGCACATTCGCATATCGAAACTTCCTTTTGGTTTAAAGAACATTGGGGCAAATTTTCAGAGAGAAATGGATTATGCTTTCAACGACATCAAGCACATTGTTCAACCATATTTAGATGATTTACCAGCGCATTAACGAAATCGTACTAATCACCTGATGCATTTGAGAGCCATTTTCTTACGCTGCCAACATTACAAGATACGCCTCAATCCGCACAAATGTGTGTTTTGTGTTGATTCTGGTCGATTGCTCGAATTCATAGTTTCAAAAGAAGGAATTCGAATAGACCCATTGAAGGTACAAGCCACTCTTGATTTTCCTGCACCATCAAACTTAATTCAGATACAGAAACTTCAAGGAAAGGCTAACTTCCTGAGAAGGTTCATTCCAAACTATGCCGAAATGGCTAAAGGATTTACTTGATAATTGAAAAATGGGGTTCCCTTCCATTGGGACCAAGTTACACAAGCTTATTTTGATGTTGTCAAGGACCATCTTGTCCGAGCATCATTAATGTATCCTCCAAATTATCAAAAAAATTATTTCCTATATATTGCCACGGCTGAAACGACCATTGCTATGGTTTTGGTCAAAGTAGAAGATGGAATTGAACATCTGATCTATTATTTGAGTCGTAATCTCAATGATACGGAAGTTAAGTACTCATATGTGGAAAAGCTTGCCTTGGCAGCTATTCAAGCTATCCAAATATTTCGCCATTATATCCTGATTCGAAAAACAACAATAGTTTCAGATTGCAACTCCACGACTTACATCTTATCACGTCAATTGCTGGGGGGAAAATATTCAAAATGGATTGTCATTTTATAGGAATTTGATTTGGAATTCATCAAATCCAAATCAAAGAAGTCTTTAGTTTTGGTTGAGCTTCTCTGTGGCCTTCCCTCTGATAGTACTACAACTACGTTGGAACCATTTATTCCAGACGAGTCTCTATTTCTGATCAGATCATCTGATCCCTGGTATGGAGATTTCATCATTTATCTCCAAACCCAAACTTTTTGACCTAATACCTCTCGCTCTGATCAACAACGTATTCAATACCAAGCCAAAGATTATCTGATCGTCAGCTATACACTTTATCATCGTGGTGTGGATACCATTTTAAGGAGGTGCCTCACTCATGAGGAGGCCGAAAAAGTGTTAAATGATTTCCATGCTGGGGTTTGTGGTCGACATTTATCTGGATATGCTACCGCGTAGAAGATACTCCACACTGGTTACTTCTGGCCTACTATTTTTCGAGATTGTATCCTCGCAGTCAAAAGTTGTCATGCATTCCAGATTTATGACCGTAAAATCCGCAAACTGCCAGCGCCAATGCATCATGTTGTCTCTGCTGGACCATTTACGAAATGGGGTATCGATTTCATGACCTGTAACCCTCCTTCGTCCGGGGGGAATGGTTATATTATTGTCGCAGTCGACTATTTTACCAAATGGGCTGAAGTGATGCCTACATTCAACAACACAGGACAAACAACTGCATTTTTTTTCTTCAACCACGTTATTGCATGGTTTGGGGTCCCACAGGATATAGTTATGAATCATGGGAAGCATTTTCACAACCATATGATGTATGAATTGACAGCCAAGTTAGGATTTTCACATGACAATTCTACTCCTTATTATCCACAATCAAATGGACAAGTTGAGGCTATTAACAAAATTCTTAAACGAATGCTTCAACGAATGATAGGAGTCCATAAAAGGAACTGGCACTTGATCCTGTACTCCACCTTGTGGGTGTATCAAACCTCGGTGAGAAACGCGACAGGATTCACTCCTTTTCAATTGGTGTATGTTCTAGAAGCTATATTACCAATCCAATGTGAAATATCATCGTTAAAACTTGCGATAGACTTGTTACCTGACACCTCGAAAGAAGAAGCGCGTCTCCTTAACCTCATTCATCTAGATGAAACACATCGTGAAGCCCAATTGGCCAACGAAGTGCATAAGAGATGTATAAAGGTGCAATATGACAAAAATGTCCAGCCTCGCATCTTCTCAGAGGGTGACTTGGTCCTTCTTTACGACCAAGAAGCTTATGTAATAGGTACAGGGAAATTCAAGCCATTATGGCATGGCCCCTATATTGTCAAAAGAGTTCTTGCTAAGGGTGCCTATGAGTTAGTTGATTACGATGGGATTCCATTGGCACAACCTATAAATGGGTTGTATTTGAAACGTTACTATGCTTAATCACGAGTGTAGTAATTTTTTGTATTATATTGTTTATATGTTGTTGATTTGCATTCACTATCTTAATTTATTTTTAGATTTTTCTTGATGTTAGTAATCCGATTTACATTTCATCGCAGATGACTGAATCTTTGGAACCATTTGTTGGATATGCTGATGGTGCTATTCCTAGTACGCAGAATCTATCCTCTACAGCGTGGGCCATTTTCGCTCTGAATGGTGAGTTAGTGAGTTTTCAAGGGATTTGTATTGGTAGATCGATGAACAATATCGTTGATTATAGCGCGTTGATTGAACTTCTCTTTGATGCCATTTCATTTGGTATTAACCACATAATCAGAAGGTTAGACTCACAACTTGTGGTACTACAACTTACTAGTATTTATACTGTTAGAAATCCAACACTTCTTAGATTGTTCCTAAGAGTTCGACTTTTGGAGAGACATTTTGATTTCATTCAATATCAACACATTTCCATAAATCGAAAAACTTTAACTGATTCATTATCTAATCAAGTTTTAGACAGACATGTGTGACATAGATAAAGAAAACATTCACATCATTGAATTGGATTGTGCATTAAACATAGGAAAAACTCTAAAAACACATAGATAGATAGTTATAGGTTTTTTACAAAATTTGTGCCCAGGACACGTTGGTCATCTGACCTCAAAATGTATGCAAAAAGTCACAAGTAAACTAATGGTGCTCATGGTAGCACACTATAGATCTAGCAATCCTACGGAGCAACCGCATCCAACGGTTAGAAACCCCAATAGTGTGTCACTGCAGTCGCATGGGTAACTCTTTGAGCCAACAATCCGGAATCCTGAAGGTTAATCCCTCTATGTGCTGCTGAAGCTCAGCTAGAGTCTCAACCATATCAAGGTCCTGAAGGACTGCTCTCCCGACAGACCTCTCTACTGGCGCATCTGCCTCGCACTCTGGTTCCTCTACTGGTTGAATGTGACCAATATCTGCATTACATTAAACCTTTAGTTTAGTCTTGGAAAGAAATAAAAACACAAAAACATTGTATAAACCTTAGGAAAATCAAAAAACATGGTCAAATCATTCTTACCCATTGCACCCCACTAAGCGCCTTTTGGTAATACTAGATCTGGATCTCCTTGGAAGTCGACGCCTACGTATGCATACTCATCAATGGTGACGATCTGTCACTGGAACCAGGAAAATAATGCAGTCGACAACAAAACGGTTGATTGGCCTGCATGTTGACCCATGAGTTCCACCCATCTCTGCATTCGAGGATCTCTAGGACTAGATATATCCAATGTTACATGTTGTGGTTGCATCAGTGGAATCCGTTCCAGAGCGAAGGAGATGAGGATGGAACCATAACTGAAAATTTTCTTCCTTCCTCCCTTTGCTTTATTCAGTTGTTCCTTTATCTGAGATAGAACAACTTCAGACCAGTTGAAGAATTTTGGCTCTAAGCACTCTAGCGCATACTGCATATACGATATGTTCGCTACATGGAGTGTAATGGTGCCAGCAAGTTTAGCGATCGTGAAAAGCATGGTTCTCAAAGGCAAATTCCTGACATCCTGGATGTTTATTTTTCCATCTTTGCTAGGTTCTGACCCTAGATAGCAATATTGCATAACATAATCCCTCACTATCCCTCCTCCAATGGTAGACCCTGTGAGAGAAATGGGAAAACCTCTCCTCGACAAACCTGTGAGAAAATACACATCCTCAACTGTTATGGACAACACTTTATTTTTTATGTGAAATGCCTCTATTGCAGGATCCCATGCTCGAACAAGGAACTCTAGGAGTTCTATTTGTTGCCTCATTCTTGACAATTTAAAGTACTTAAGCAGCCCGCAATCTCTTAATGCTCTTACAGTACCCGAATCATTCAAGGGAATCATATCTTGTTCTTCATGTTCTCTTTCTCTCCATGTAATCATCATTATAATCCGATGGAAACCTGAAAATCAACCATAAGATCCATTAGATACCATACATTGCAAAAAGCTAGGCAAATTTTGGACACAGCATGAAAACCAAAAACTTCAATTGCGCCCAATGCACTCGCTGGGATGATACAGTGCATTTCACATGTATTTACCCTTCACTTTACCTACTATGCAACGCAGGTTTTGACATTCCAGGGTGTGTTGCCCTCATTTTGGGCAGAATTTTCCCTAGGGGCCTCAAAACCCTAAAAAACTACAAGGAATGGCAATGAAATGAGCATTGAATGGAAGAGGAGGTTCATGACACTAGCCTGGATTAAACGGCGATGAAATCCATCCACAGAAATGACCGCAATCAATGACTGAAGTTCGGGGGAAAAATTAGGTTCAGAGCTCCAAAATGCAAATGGTAACTATGGAATGGTAAAAATGAATAGTGAATCTACTTTTTATAGTCATTTAATTGTTTGCAAGTTAAATTTATTGCTATGACTATAGTTTTATTATGTTTTTATCATGAAACATGTATTTTTAATCCATTTGATGTTGTTCTAAACAGGAAATACAACTGATGAGCAGATTAGTCGTGCAAATTTATTCAAAGAATGACTTGACCACAAAGCATACTTTTTCTCCTTATTTTTCGAGCTTTGTTAAAAACAAAAAAGGATTTGAAGCGCACTTTTTTCTTTTTTTCGAGCTTCGATAACAGCGAAAAAGGAACCCCTGGATTCTTCTTTCAACTCTTTTCAGACTCCAATAATGTGAAAATATTACCGAGCACTTGTCATTTCAAGCTCGTTAAAGTAAATGAATTGATATCTACTCAGTATAAGTTTAACCCTTTTCCAGACTGAGATGGATTATTTACGAAAAAGGAATACCTTGGTTAAACATGACCAAAGAGGTTCTTTCAGATATTATTTTACACTTTTTCGAATCTGAGAGACAAATTTATGAAAAATTACTTTTGGAGTTCTCTTTCGTCCTCTTTTTTAGACTCTCTAAATATGAAAAAGGGTCGGGCTATCACTGTCGTTAAGCTCATTAAAACATAAAATAGCGATGAGCTTGTCAATCATGGCAAGAATAGAGTTTCATTCATCGCTAGACTCGTTAAATTATTAAATAGCGATACTTTATTTGCCCAAAGGGTTGAATTATAGATCAAGAAAATCTTATCCTCCTCAAGCTTGTTAAACAATAAAGAGGTACTGGTCGACAAATGACCGGGGAAAATTTGGGAAAAGCAAGTAAAGTTTCTTTTTAGTAGCAAGTCGCTCTTGAGCATGACACTTCTTTCACTCCATGTCCGTGATTGTTTGGGTTGGGTAATCATCTTAACGGTTCATTCACACCTATGGTTCATCATACCTTCACTTTGGTTTTAGTCAATGCTGCCAACTCATCACAATGTCGCTGATATGTTCAAGAGAAGTCATCCAGTGATTAAGAACTCATCCATATGCAATACTCATAAACCTTCATTTTCATGACCGTCATCCCTGAAAATTGCTATATCAAGTCATACCCTTGTCTCCGAAATCACTAACTTTAGTTTTGAAATAAGGTGACTTCCTGTCGACAACAAATCAATATCCAGGAATTTTACATAGAAACATCAAATTCCAGTACCATGAGGCTTGTTAGAGAATCAACAAGATCCTCACTTCTGGACTTTTGACCAAAAGATTTTGTTTGGTGTTCGACATCAAATCATCTATTCATGCCTTACGAAATGTACTACAGTACCTTGAGGGCCATTGACATTAATGGTGGTTCTCTCGCATTTGTTAACAACTCACATTATTGGCTGGTAATCAAATGATGTCTTTCCATGTTCGACGACAAATCATATATTCGCATGGCTAGACCTGTACGCGAATGATTGAGTGAATGAGATAAGAAGACCCCGGATCTAGTTTCAACCATCTGGGCTGCAATTTCAGGATTTTTGTACACATCATCTGTATGGTGACCTTACATACAGATTTTCATCCAAACATGGGCCTATATCTGTAGGCGTGTCTGCATCTGGGAAACATTCCAATGTAGATGACTTTCTGAATTATGTACATGTTATTAGATTGTTTTATGTGGTGACTATGCGAATGCCTACCCTCAGCAATTATGATCAATAGAGGATATATCATGATGTAATTTATTGTAATATTGATGCAGGTGACTATTCCGCTTTGTTTCTAGGCTCATCATAGTGTAAAGCATCTCAATCAAATGTTCTTATTATTTGGATCTCATGCTTTAGGGGAAAATTGTTATAGGTCAATTTGGGCTCCATTCCCAATGACCTAGTTAACTGGGCATCATCTCCAGGACCAATGATCAAGGGTCTACCATTCCCTATCATTTCAGTTGCTACATGCCCTAAGACAAGAAATAAGACAAATGAAGCAAGACTTTCATCAAGCAAAGGTTTCCATGGTTTGAAGCTTATTATATAGCATATTAAAGCTCCCCAACGCAAGCTCTAAGTGGCCTAAGTGCATTGCATATGTAGGTAGCCCCATCCAAGGCTGATCTGCAAAGCACTTCCCGACATTCAAAGGTGTGTTGGTCATATTGGGAGTGAAATTCTCATTGTTCTGGAATTGATTTTCTTTGTAAATCCACCCAGTAGCTGTTACACATAAATATTAGACTTTTTCGGACCTTAATTTGCAAAGACAGTGAGCCAAACAATAGTATTTTTCCTTGCCTACTATGCCCAACACACCCTTAGTCAGGGAATAGTGCTTTGCAGAGCACTGTCTCCCTTCCAAGCCTACATTGCAGAGCATTGTCTCCCCTTGGAGACAATGTTCGCTCCTGAAAGGGACCAAATTCCCTTGAATCTGACTTTTCAACTTGCTTTAGTTTTGTTTGCTGCTGTGCTCTAAAAATTTTGATGCTCAATCGACCAATGACTCTATATACTTCTTCCTCCTTTGGCTGAAAATTTGTTCAATGCTTGTTTAGAAAAAAAATTCTTTATCATTGACAAGTTGATTTCAAAGTATTTTTTGTGGTCGCATTAAGAATCATTTGCTTTTGAAATAGGAAATTGTCGTAAAATCTTCATTTCCTTGATAGGAGAAATTGTTGTTGAAATCCTCATTTTTCCTTAAAAATAGAAATTGTTGTTTGTATTCTTCGTTTCTCGAAGGTAAAAATCATTTTGATTATTGATCTAGTGCACCTAGTTTCTTTTCTGCATTCATAACATTAAGGAAACTAAAAAGAAAAACTTTCATTTGCATGTAGGATTGTGTGTTTTTTGCAAAAGGAACATTAGGAAATCTGCATTTAGTTTGTGATTCATTGATTTTGTTTTTTTTCATTGATTTGTTTTCTCACAATTTATTTTCTCTCTTTCCAAAAAAAAAAATTGGCGTTCCCTTCCCTTAGTAGCTAGGTTCTTCATTGAAAAAGCTGAAAGTGAAAGTTTATTTATAATTCATAGCTTACATTTTAGGAATTTCATATACATCAATGTGGTGAACCTGAAAGGAAAATTGTTAAGCAAGATCAACATAAAATAAATCTCAATTTACTTAACAACGCATTGGAACATTAATGATAAAATTTAGAAGGTCTAGGCTAGAGACATGTTTCGACGTCGTAAAACATAGAAACTATCGTTAACTTGTATGTGATACATTCCAAGTGTGATACCTCACTCCACGAACGTAAGTATATCGTAGCTCATCCACGTTCCCTTGGGTATATCAGGCAGTGTTACATTACGATAAGTATAAAGGGGTGCTCTCATTGTGCAGTTTCACATCAAAAAGTGCTAATACAGACTTGGGCCTCCACGTAGTTTTGGGTATATTTTGGAGGACAAATTTTTGGTGCTATCCATCCATAGTGAACCGAGTCAGCTGCCTTGAAATTGTGATACATCAAACACATCATTCGAGGAGATTACTTGCCCGTACTTCTTGGTTCGCCGGGAGGTATTCTCTAATTCACAGTTTCTTGGTAAACCCTTTTGCCTAGCATTACCCTCTTTTTGTTTATTTTTTTGGATAAAATAAATCAGTAATCGTGGAAGAACACAATCCTACCCCCCTCCGTTCACGTATATTAGCTTTAAAACCACCTTTACCACCGAAAGTTACTTCTGGTAGGCGAAGGCGATCACGATCTACCGAATCAAGTACAATTCGTACCTCTGGCAAAACATCATCATTTAAACCAGAGTTACCTCAAATTGTTTCCACACATCCCGGTTCGTTTACTGTTGTCGAAACGAAGTCTTCACATCTACCCATGGTCACAATCCATTCAATTGCTGAGACCATACCTCCTAGACTCGACATTGTTCAATCACAAATTGATCCAGATCCTGTCTCTTCTTTGGAAGAAAATCTGAATCTTGAACAACCGGAAGTTGTCCCTATCTTGGTCACCCCACAAATTTCTGTAGCCACTGAAACTCCTAAATCACACATTCAACCGTCTAAAATATATTTTGGGCCTGACAGTGAATTTCTTCCTCCTAGTTTAATCGCAATTGAAGAAATCCTACAACCTGATACACCTTTAAGTCAACCCATTTTCGGGGAGACCTTTACCTGTACCAGTATTTTCCTCAATCGTTTCCATCTGCTTTTTTTGATACCGCTTGTTAATACATCTATACCCCGGTTACAGAATAAAAATATTGTACATCAACCTTATCAGGAAATTTCTTCGACTCAATATCATCAAATGTTGGGTCCACAGACTCAAAATCCATTGGTTAATTTACAACAACCTGTATCAGGGATCATTTATTCACAAGCTGGTGTACCATTTTATGGGGTGTCACAAACACAATCTTGTTATACATATCAACCAAATCCAAATTATACTAATTTGGGTTATAACATTGGTGGACAAACCCCTTGGAAGCAACAGCCCTAAATGCCTCAAACCTCATTTCAACAAGTATCATATCCATGTTTTGGCCAACAGAATTCTCCAGTGTTTTCTATGCAAAACAACGCCTATCTGGGTTACCAGTAGAAAATTCCATATGCTGGTGCTCAAAGACCTGTTTCCCAAGCAATTCCTTCTTACCCTGGCTATGCTCAACCTGAAATTAATAGACAGTTTCCTTTTGTTGCAACCTTGGAATTACCAAATTTAAAGTGGTTAACCAATGATCCTATCAATTATGCTCTTTGGTGGCCGGTGATACCACATAAATTACCCTCCGATATTCCTAAATTCAATGGAAACCCTGGAGAAGATCCATCAACTCATGTTATGACTTATCATTTATGGTGTTCATCGAATTCCCTAAATGATGATTCTGTTCGATTACATATTTTCGAGCGAACGCTTACATTTCTGGCTGCTAAATGGTACATTAACTTACCTAAAGCTTCTTTCAATAATTTCACTTCCTAAGCTACAGTATTTTATACCCATTTCCAGTTACTGATCAGATACAAAAATGGAATGGAACTCTTGACCAACTTAAAACATAGTAATTCTACTCACATTTCAGATCATATTCATGAGTGGTGTCACCATCGACGAATGGTTAAGACATTTGTTCCTGATCAGCTCCTTGCTAAATGGTTCATTAAGTCCCTGTTACCATTTGTAACTGAGGATGTGGCTAAAGGTGGCATCGTCATAGAAGAGTAATTTATTTCTTGTGCCCAATGTTTAGACTTGATTTATACTCAGTCTGGCATGCTCTATGAGAAAATCCTAAATGCGTCACGATCTAATTTCAATGTTCCTCCTCAAATAAAGGACTCTCATGTCGAAGATGGCTTGATAGGCACTACAAACACACACCACCCTACTGCATCTAATCCTGCTCCTACTTATGAAATTAATGCTGTGTCCTTTGACAAAGGAAAAATTAATAAGCAATCAAGAGGTAAGAAAA
This sequence comes from Pinus albicaulis, assembly GCA_034641835.2. NCBI lineage: Eukaryota > Viridiplantae > Streptophyta > Pinopsida > Pinales > Pinaceae > Pinus > Pinus albicaulis. Next base: position 210,821,482 of record CM076582.1, read on the forward strand.
AGGGGAAATCAAAGAAAAAGAAAACTTCTAACCCGCAAGAACGATCATCTGATCAACCGTTTGGACCACGCAAACCTCGTTATCCATGCATAATATGTAATTAGGAACACTTTTTTAGGGACTTTCCTCACCATGCTAAAGTCTCAAAAATCATCAAGACTTCTCATGCATCAGCTGTGTTGACAACCCATTTCCAAATCCGAACACAAATTTGGTTGCTACAGATCCAGCTCCTAGTTCCCAAGTGTTAATGTTATCCACTACAAAACCTTCACAAGATATTTTGGTGTCGACGCGAAATAAATACTATGGTAGTCTAGTCACTGATCAACCTACTACCTCGACAAAAAATCCATATAATGAATCGGTACCACCTCTTGTTATTCCTGAATTGATGATTAAGCCACCGAAGGGAGTAATTCATAAATTGACATATAATCCTTGAGCGAGAGCTACATAAAATTACAATATAGTTGAAGATTTGGCTCAATCCCCTTCAACTTTTTTTGCTCTTGAGGTATTACAAAATTTTCCCTCCCTGAAGCAAGCTTTATTATCGGCGATTGGTGGAATTGATCCAACTGATTCTAATCTTGTTGTCCTTAATCATACGGGCTATGTGCCACAATTACCACTAGAATTTGCATTCTCCATCCAGGTAAATGTTCTCAATAACCTTGTTCATCATAGTATTATTGATGAGGGAGCATCTATGTGCATTATGTCTCTAAACTCTTGGAATTCACTTGGCTCGCCGCGATTATCGCAATCATCAACGAAGTTGAAGGCTTTTGATGGAAGAACATATAAACCTTGTGGTATTATCAATAATCTGCAAGTTGAATTAGGGGGAAAAATAGTAAGTATTCATGTTGAGGTTGTTGAAGGACCCCTTGACTATAATATTTTACTCGGAAGATCATGGGTATAGGAAATGATTGCCATTGTTTCTACATACTTTAGAATGATTTCCTTTCCACATAAAGGTACAATCACAGTCATTAACCAATTATCCTTTTTTTCCTCCACTTCGTAGGTAACTAGAAGCGTTCTGTATATTCACATACCCCAACTAGAAACCTAGAACATTGGTGTAGGACTCTTAAAGGATTCCACTCTTATGGGAACCTTTGCATTACGGCCGCCCACGATGTCGGCAAAAATTGCAAGCATAGAGACCTGCTACATGATCTCTTCCACTCTATCTGGCTTAAGAAAGAGTACGGGTGATTCTGATATTTCTACATTGGATGATGTTTTACCTCCCAGCCCTATTAAGCTGGCATAGCAATCAATCTATTTGACTTGGGTGACATATCCGAAATTAGCATCACCGAGTGTTTGGGTTGATCATTCATTAGATTTTGGTACTCCATCTGATCCATTTTCCTCAAAATTTTTGACAGATGAAAATATTTTGGAAGCTATGATGGTAGAAGGAGAACCATGGAAATATTATCATCAGCATTCCCATGTTCCTTATTATGAAGAAAATAATCTTAGTGAACTATATCACCCATCCATTCAAAATTTCTTTTCGAATTCTTTTCCGATTAATGCAATTGAATATAAGAGAAATTTATCTAATATCGAAGAAACGATTTCTATTTATATTTCGACTAAACCTGGCTTTGTATAAAACAATCATGTCCGTGTATCTTGTTCTCCATCAGAACTTGATTCATATCGCTCTCTTTTTCGTGAATTTAGTGACATATTCACTTGGTGTTATGAGGAAATGCCAGGCATAGATACTAGTATAGTTGAACACACTATTAATATGTATCCTGATGTAAAAGGGTGTGTCAACGGCTTCATCCTATTCATCCGAAGAAAGCGATTGCTATCAAAGAAAAAGTTGAAAAACTTTTGTGTGCTGGTTTCATTTACCCCATTCCGCTAACTAAGTGGGTTTCTAATATCATTCCTGTTATGAAAAAACAAGGAACAATTAGAGTGTGCGTGGATTATCGGTATTTCAATCATGTTTGCCCAAAATACAACTATCCTACTCCCTTTATTGACCAGATTATTGATGATTGTGCTTGATGCGAGACTTTTTCGTTTATGGATGGATTTTCTGGCTATAATCAAATCAATATCAGCCTAGGTGACCAACATAAGAAAGAATTCATATGTCCCTGGGGCACATTTGCATATAGGAAACTTACGTTTGGTTTAAATAATGCAGGGGAAACTTTTCATAGAGCAATGGATTATGCTTTCAATGAAATCAAGCACATTGTTCAACCATATCTAGATGATTTACCAGTGCATTCACGAAATCAGACTGATCACACGATGAATTTGAGAGCCATTTTCTTACACTTCTGACACTACAAGATACGTCTCAATCCACACAAATGTGTGTTTTTTGTTGGTTCTGGTCGATTGCTCAGATTAGTAGTCTCAAAAGAAGGAATTCAAATAGACCCACTGAAGGTACAGGCCACTATTAACTTTCCTGCACCATCAAACTTACTTCAGATACAAAAACTTCAGGGAAAAGCCAACTTCCCGAGAAGGTTCATTCCAAACTAAGCTGAAATGGCTAAAGGATTTACTCGATTATTGAAAAAAGGATTTCCCTTCCATTGGGACCAAGTTGTGCAAGATTATTTTGATGTTGTCAAGGACCATCTTGTCCAAGCGTCATTAATGTATCCTCCTAATTATCAAAATCATTATTTCCTATATATTTTTGCAGCTGAAACGACCATCGCTATGGTTTTGGTCCAAGTAGAATATGGAATTGAACATCTGATCTATTATTTGATTCGTAATCTCAATGATATGAAAGTTAACTACTCGTATGTGGAAAATCTTTCCTTGGCAGCCGTTCAAGCTATCCAAATATTTCGCCATTATATCCTGCTCTGAAAAACAACAATATTTTTGGATTGAAACTCGGTGACTTATATCTTATTACGTCAATTGCTAGGGGGAAAAGATTCAAAATGGATTGTCATTTTGCAGGAATTTTATTTGGAATTCATCAAATCCAAGTCAAAGAAATCTTTAATTTTGGTTGAGCTTCTCTATGACCTTCCCTATGATAGTAATCCTACTACGTAGGAACCATCTATTCCAGGCGAGTCTCTGTTTCTAATCGGATCATCTGATCCTTGGTATGGGGATTTCATCATTTATATCCAAACCCAAAATTTTTGACCTAATACCTCTCGCTCTGATCAGCGACGTATTCTTAAGGATTCGCCTCGCTCATGAGGAGGCTGAAAAAGTATTAAATGAATGTCATGTTCAGGCTTATGGTGGACATTTATCTGGATATGCTACCGCGTAGAAGATACTTCGCGCCCGTTACTTTTGGCCTAATATTTTTCAAGATTGTATCCTCGCAGTCAGAATTTTTCATGCATGCCATATTTATGACCATACAATCCGCAAACCGCCAGCACCAATGCATCATGTTGTCTCTGCTAGACCATTTACGAAATGGGGTATTGACTTCATGACCTGTAACCCTCCTTAGTCTGGGGGGCATGGTTATATTATTGTCGCAGTTGACTATTTTACCAAATGGGTCGAAGTGATGCCTACATTTAATAACACAGGACAAACAACTGCATTGTTTTTCTTCAACCACGGTATTGCACGGTTTTGGGTCCCACAGGCTATAGTTATGGATCATGGGAAGCATTTTCACAACCATATGATGTCTGAATTGACAACCAAGTTAGGATTTTCTCATGATAATTCTACTCCTTATTATCCACAATCAAATGGACAAGCTAAGGCTATTAACAAAATTCTTAAATGAATGCTTCAACGGATGATAGGAGTCGTTAAAAGGAACTAGCACTTGATCATGTACTCTGACTTGTGGGCGTATCGAACCTCGGTCAGAAATGCGACTGGATTTACTCCTTTTCAATTGGTGTATGGTTTGGAAGCTTTATTACCAATCCAATGTGAAACATCATCATTAAAGCTCGCGATAGACTTGTTACCTGACACCTCAGAAGAAGAAGGGCATCTCCTTAACCTCATCCATCTAGATGAAACACGTCATGAAGCCCAATTGGCCAACAAAGCAGACGTATAAAGGTGCAATACGACAAAAATGTCCAGCCTCGCATCTTCTCAGAGGGCGACTTGGTCCTTCTTTACGATGAAGAAGCTGATGTAATAGGTACAAGGAAATTCGAGCCATTATGGCATGGCCCTTATATTGTCAAAAGAGTTCTTGCTAATGGTTCCTACGATTTAGTTGATTACGATGGAATTCCATTGGCACAGCCTAGAAATCGGTTGCATTTGAAACATTACTATGCTTAATCATGAGCGTAGTAATTTTTGTATTATATTGTTTATATGCTGTTGATTTACATTCACTATCTTAATTTGTTTTTTAAAGTTTTCTTGACGTTAGTAATCTACTTTAAATTTTATGGAAGATGTCTGAATCTTCAGAACCATTTGCTAGATATGTTGATGGTGCTCGTCATAATACGAAGAATCTATCCTCTGCAACGTGGGCCATTTTCGCTTCGAACGACCAGTTAGTGAGTTTTCAAGGGATTTGTATTGGTAGATCGACAAATAATATCGTTGAATATAGCGCATTGATCAAAATTCTCTCTGATGCCATTTAATTTGGTATTAATCACATAATCATAAGGTTAGACTCACAACTTGTGGTACTACAACTTACTAGTACTTATTCTGTTAGAAATCCAACACTTCTTAGATTGTTCCTAAGAGTTCAACTTTTGGAGAGACAATTTGATTTCATTCAATAACAACACATTTCCAGAAATCTGAACACTTTAACTAATTTATTAGCTAATCAAGTTTTAGACAGACATTTGCGACATAGGTAAAGAAAATATTCACATCATTGAATAGGATTGCGCATTAAGCATAGGAAAAACTCTAAAAAAACATAGATAGATAGTTATAGGTTTTTACAAAATTTGTGCCCAAGACACATTGGTCATCTGACCTCGAAATGCATGCAAAAAATCACAAGTAAACTAGTGATGCTCATGGTAGCACACTATAGATCTAGAAATCCTACGGAGCAACCACATCCAATGGTTAGGAACCCCATTTGTGTCACTGTAGTCGCATGGGAAGTTCTTCAATCCAAAAATCTAGAATCCCAAAGGTTAATCCCTCTATGTGCTACTGAAGCTCAGCTAGAGTCTCAGCCATATCAAGGTCCTGAAGGACTTCTCTCCCGACAGCCCTCTCTACTAGTGCATCTACTTAGCACTTTAGTTCCTCTACTGGTTGAACACGACCAATATCTGCATTACATTAAACATTTAGTTTAGTCTTGGAAAGAAATAAAAAACAAAAAAACATTGTATAAGCCTTATAAAAATCAAAAAACATGGTCGAATCATTCTTACCCATTGCACCCCACTAAGTGCCTTCTGGTAAAACTAGATTTGGATCTCCCTGGAAGTCGACACCTGTGTATGCATACTCATCGATGGCGACGACCTGTCACCGAAACCAGGTGATGAATGCAGTCGAGAACACAACAGTTGATTGGCCTGCATGCCGACCCATGAGTTCTACCCATTTCTGCATTAGAGGATCTCTAGGACTAGATATATCAAATGTAACATGTTGTGGTTGCATCAGTGGAATCCGTTCTAAAGTGAAGGAGATGAGGATGGAACCGTAACTTAAATTTTTCTTCCTTCCTCCCTTTGCTTTATTCATTTGTTCCTTTATCTGATATAGAATATCTTAAGACCAATTGAAGAATGTTGGCTCTAAGCACCCTAGCACATACTACATATACGATCTGTTCACTACGTGGAGTGTAACGGTGCCATCAAGTTTAGCGATCGTGAAAAGGATGGTTCTCAAAGGAAAATCCCTAACATCCCAGATATTTATTTTTCCATCTTTGCTAGGTTCTGACCCTGGATAGAAATATTGCATAACATAATCCCTCACTGTCTGTCCTCCAACGGCAGACCCTGTGAGAGAAATGGGCAAACCTGTCCTCGACAAACCTGAGAGAAAATACACATCCTCAACTCTTATGGACAACACTTGATTTTTTATGTGAAATGCCTCTATCACCAGATCCCATGCTTGAACAAGGAACTCTAAGAGTTCTATTTTTTTCCTCATTCCCAATAATTTAAAGTACTTAAGTAGCCCACAATATCTTAAGGCTCTTATAGTACCCGTATCATTCAAATAAATCATATTTTTTTCTTCATGTTCTCTTTCTCTCCATGCAATCGTCAATATAATTCGATGGAAACCTGAAAATAAACCATAAGATCCATTAGATATCATTCATTGCAAAAAACTAGGCAAATTTTGAGCACATCATGAAAATAAAAATCTTGAACTGCGCCCAATGCACTCCCTAGGTTGATAAAGTACGTTTCATATGCAGGTACCCTTCACTGTACCTGCTATGCAATGAAGGTTTCAATGTTCAAGGGTGCGTTGCCCTCAATTTGGGCAAAATTTACCCTAGGGGCCTTAAAACCCTAAAATAATGCAAGGAATGGTAATGAAATGAGTACTGAAAGGAAGAGGATATTAATGACACTAACCTAGATCAAATGGCAATGAAATATGTCCACAAAAATGACCGCAATCAACGATTGAATTTTCGGGGAAAAATCAGGTTCAGAGCTCCAAAATGCAAATGGTAACTATGGAATGGTAAAAATGAATAGTGAAACTACTTTTTGTAGTCATTTAATTGATTGAAAATTAAATTTATTGCTATGACTATGGTTTTATTATGTTTTTTATCATGAAACAGGTATTTTTAATCCATTTGATGTTGTTCTGAATAGGAAACACAACTGACGAATAGATTACTCGTGCAGATTTATTTCAAAGAATGACTTGACCACAAAGCATAATTTTTCTCCTTATTTTTTGGGCTTTGTTAAAAACAAAAAGGATTTGAAATGCACTTTTATCTCTTTTTCGAACTTCGATAACAACAAAAAAGGAAACCTTGGAGTCTTCTTTCAGCTCTTTCAGACTCTGATAATGTGAAAATATTGCCGAGCACTTGTCGTTTTGAGCTCGTTAAAGTAAATGAATTGATATCTACTCAGTATAAGTTTAACCCTTTTCTGGATTGAGATGGATTATTTACGAAAAATGAATACCTTGGTTAAACATGACCAAAGAGGTTCTCTCAGATATTATTTTACACTTTTTCAGATCTAAGTGACAAATTTACGAAAAATCACTTTTGGAGTTCTCTTTCGTCCTCTTTTTCAGACTCTCTAAATATGAAAAAGGACTAAGCTATCATTGTCGTTAAGCTCGTTAAAACATAAAATAGTGACAGTCTTGTCGATCATGGCAAGAATCAAGTTTCATTCATTTCTAGACTCGTTAAATTATTAAATAGCGATACTTTATTCACCCGAAGGGTTGAATTATATACCAAGAAAATGTTATCATCCTCAAGCTTGTTAAAAAATAAAGAGGTACTGGTCGACAAATGACCAGGGAAAATTTGGGAAAAGCAAAAAAAGTTTCCTTTTGGTAGCAAGTCGCTCTTGAACATGACACTTATTTCACTTCATGTCTGTGATTGTTTGGGTTGGGTAATCATCTTGACGGTTCATTCACACCTATGGTTCATCATACCTTCACTTCGGTTCTGGGTCAATGCTGCCAACTCATCACAGTGTCACCGACATGTTCAAAAAAAGTCATCCAGTGATTGAAAACTCATCCATATGCAATACTCATAAACCTTCATTTTCATGATCGTCATCCCTGAAAATTACTATATCAAGTCATACCCTTCTCTCCGAAATCAGTAACTCCTATTTTTCAATAAGGTGACCTCCTATCGACAAAAAAGAAATATCTAGGAAGTTCACTTAGAAACATCAGATTCCAGTACCATGAGGCTTGTTACAGCATCGACAAGATCCTCGCTTCTAGAACTTTGACCGAAAGATTTTGTTTGGTGTTTGACATCAAATCATCTATTCACGCCTTACGAAATGTACTGCAGTACCTTGAGGGCCATTGAACTTAATTGTGGTTCTCTCTCATTTGTTAACATCTCACATCATTGGCTGTTAATCAAACGATGTCTTGCCATGTTCGACGAAAAATCATATATTTGCATGGCTATACTTGTACCCGAATGATCGAGTGAACGAGATAAGAAGACCATGGATCTAGTTTCAGCTATCCAGGCTGTGATTTTAGGATTGTTGTACACATCATCTGTATGGTGACCTTACATACAGATTGTCATCCAAACATGGGCCTATATCTATAGGCATGTCTCAGATCCTGGGCAACATTCCAATGTAGATGACTTTTGAATTATGTACATGTTATTAGATTGTTTTATGTGGCCGACTATGTGGAATCTTGTATAGGTTTTCACCATTGGACAACCTGTGATCCAAAACCTAAAAGGCTAACTCTTCAGATAAGGAAGATTAAAGATTTAGAGCACAAAGGTGAAAACCTCAGATCAGAGAGGGACTTTTAACTCTAAATGCTTTGGCCTCTAGCTTAAGGGAACTCAGAAAGGTTCAATTAATTGAAAGGATCCTAGTGAGGCAGAGACAAAGTTCTAAACTCCCAGTATCCCAATTCATTCAATTAAAGCCTAACAAGAACATCTAAGAAACAGACTTCATTAATTCATACATCAGCTAACAGTATATCTGACCACTACAATGGTTAAATTAGCTTGAAATCAATCCTCAGATAACACATACAATAGAAAACATTGAAGGCAGGGAGAGCAAAAACATAGGGTACCTAACAAGGGTAAATCCTATGCCAGATTTCTGATGCATGCTAGTAGAAATGAAATGAAATGAGCTAAAGACAAAGATAGAGAAACATCACCGCTGCTTTAAATCAGGATCCAAAGAAATGTGCTTGTCATGTTAAAGAGCAACACCAGTCATGTACAACATTTCCAACAGCTTGATATTCAATTTGAAAACATCTTCCTCAGCCTATCTTACAACTTTACACAGAGACTATGTCTCAAAAGAAACAACTTGCCAATCCCAGATATCCGATCAACAACCTTTACAATGAGTTCCTTCATGAATTTTATAGCTGAATGAGAGACAAAGGGGTAGATGAAAACTAAATGTAGCATTAAAAATTAGAAGAGGAAGAGGGTTGAAGCCCCATTCTGTTCTAAATTCTAAGCATTTATCTTTAGTACTCTTTGGATGGAAGAGTGGTCTTCGTCAAGCTGCCATTTACTCCAGGTATGCCTTTGATGTACTTGTTGTAGCGCCTCTGCAATACTCTGGTGAATAAACCAAGGTGGATATAAATACTGTGAGGTCTGCCATACTGCATAACTAATGCTCTGGTAGCATAGGACTGCTATCAGGGGGAAAACTTCTCAGGGACACGAAATAGTATGCAAACGGTATGGGCACTTTGTCCTTTTATGGAAAGAACATTCTGCTGACGTGAAACCCTGATATCATTGTTTTATATGCATTGGACCTTCTGTGTGATCCATGATGTCTTTGATATGGTACCTTGCCTTTCAATCACTGAATTAAGGCTCAAAAATCTTCAATTACATGCCTTAAATTCGCTGCTTTTTACTGATACTCTCTGCCGCTCCATTTCTGTGTCTATCAGTGAAATCTGCACTTTAATGGCTCAAGTTTTTAAGCGTAGTTTAACCCCGTTCCTTTAATGAGTCAGCCATAACACCTTCCTGCCTCTCTTCATAATTTTGATCTCTTCGCGTCCTTCATGTGTTCTTTACCAACGTAATAGTATTGTGAACCGGGCGGTTTTACGCACCTGTAACCACCAAAACACGGAAACACGTTAGAAATGTGCATGGGGCGGAGTGAATACGGCGAGGGAGGCGGTGGGTGTGGAGCCTGATTATCTTGTTTACTTTGTATCACGGCATTGGACCCCTATACCTTAAAAGGGGGGCAACGCCACCGTGGTAATCGCCCTTTGTGGTGGGTCCCGGGGGGGGGGGCGGCGACGCCGACCCCCCCTGAGTGAGGGCCTTTGGGGCAGTGCCCCTGAAGCTAAAAACAGATGTAAAATTGCCTTATAAAAGTATAGTAATTTCTAGTCAATCTGGGCCGTTCATTAGGCAAATGATCTGACGGTAGAAATTATGTTTAGATTAGGGTTTTTTGCCCTAGAAGGCAACCCCTCGTTTTTATGAGGGCATTGTATTGCGGCTGTGTATTGGATGTGTATTCTCAGAGCAAGAAACAGAGAGGGAGACTGTGAGAGAGAACAGAGGATATTACAGCGGATCTGCTGTAGGTTTTGTCTCTTCATTTTTGCTGGATAATAGAAAGGAAGGACTGGCTGTTCGGGGTGGACGTAGCCCAAACTGGGTGAACCACGTATATCTGTGTCTCTCTGGTTTTATGTGTTTTGTGTGCTTGTATTTTTCTGCATATTTTATGTGTTGCATTGCTCCATAATATATAATTTTCTAACAACTGGTATCAGAGCCGAAGGTATATTTGGCTGATAAAATCGCAGGAAAGAAGGGTTCCTGGTTCGAGTGGGAGCAATGGCGGACGATGGTAAGTTTAGGGTCAAGAAATTTAACAACCAAAACTTCCCGCTGTGGAAGATGCAGATGGAAGATTATCTGTATCAGAAATATCTGTACCTACCATTGAGCGGAAAAACAAAGAAGTCGGCGGCCATGACAGACGCGGAATGGAACATTCTCGATAGAAAGGCACTCGGAACAGTACGGTTGTGCCTTGCGGCGTCCGTCGCCTTCAATATTTCGAAGGAAACAACAACAGAGGGTTTGATGCAGACGTTGGTGAAACTATATGAAAAACCCTCGGCCTCAAACAAGGTATTTATTATGAAACGACTATTTAATATGAAGATGTCGGAAGGTGGATCTGTTGCAGACCATTTAAATGAATTTAATACAGTTACCAGTCAGCTAAGTTCTGTAGGGGTAAACTTTGATGATGAAGTTAGAGCTCTGTTATTCTTGTGCTCATTGCCAGAGAGTTAGAATGGTTTAGTAATGGCCATTAGTAACTCTGTCTCTGGATCTAGTACTTTAAAGTTTGATGATGTTGTTGGTGCTATCCTTAGCGAGGAAATGCGACGGAAAAGCTTCGGTGAGACATCGGGTAATGCTTTGAGTGCAGAGTCTAGGGGAAGAAGAATGGAAAGAGGAAAGAGCTCAGGATATCGAAGTAAATCAAGGAAAGGCAGATCCAAGTCCAGATCGGGGATAGTGTGCTGGAAATGTGGAAAGAAAGGACACCTAAAGAAAGACTGTAGATCTCGGAAGGGAAAAGAAGGAGACACACAGCAAGAAAACAATCATGAAGCAAATGTGACAGGTGATGTGTTACAAGATGCTTTGATTCTTTCTTTCGAAAATGTTGCTGATTCTTGGGTTGTAGATTCAGGGGCTTCATTCCATGCCACACCTGATAAGAAATATTTTCATGACTATGTTCAAGGAGATTTTGGACAAGTTCGTTTGGGTGATGATAAAACCTGTAAAATTGTTGGAATGGGTAAAGTTCTTGTAAAAAAACAGAATGGAAACCAATGGCTACTAAAGGAGGTAAGGCATGTTCCAGATCTGAAGAAAAATCTGATTTCAACAGGGCAGTTAGGCGGTGAAGGTTGTGTGACAACTTTCACGGAAAAAAATTGGAAGGTCACCAAAGGAGCCCTGGTAATAGCAAAAGGCGAAAAGGTTGGTACATTGTATTTATGCAATGGTATTTCTAACTCTGTTAATGCTTTAACTTCCAAAGGAGCAGATGCAGCATTATGGCATCATAGGCTCGGACACATGAGTGAGAAGGGAATGAAAATTCTTCACTCAAGAAATTTGCTGCCAGGTTTGAAGAATGTTGATTTGGATTTCTGTGAGAATTGCATTTATGGAAAACAGAAGAGAGTCAGATTTCTCAGAGTTGGGAAAGAAAAGAAGAGCGAAAAATTGGAGCTTGTGCATACAGATGTATGGGTACCTACTCAGGTATCATCTCTCGGTGGCTCTCGTTATTATGTTACTTTTATTGATGATGCGACTAGAAAAACATGGATTTATTGTATTCAAAATAAATCTGATGTATTTGATACTTTCAAGAAATGGAAAGATTTGGTTGAGATTGAGACAGGAAAGAAGTTGAAGTGTCTTAGATCAGACAATGGAGGTGAATATTGCAGCAAAGAGTTTGATAGGTACTGTTCAGAGCATGGAATTCGTAGAGAGAAGACAGTTCCAAGAACACCACAAGAAAACGGTGTGTCAGAAAGGATGAATAGAACAATCATGGAGCGTGCAAGGTGCATGAGATTGCATGCAGGATTGCCTTTACAATTTTGGGCAGATGCTGTAGATACTGCTGTTTATCTAATAAACAGAGGGCCTTCAAGTTCCTTGGATGGTGGTATTCCAAAGGAAGCATGGACAGGTAAAAAGGTAAACTACTCTTTTTTAAAGCCTTTTGGTTGTGAGGCCTTTTTCCATATTAATAAAGAAAACAGAACAAAGCTTGAGGCAAAATCAAAGAAATGTACCTTTATTGGATATGGTGCTAATTATTTTGGTTATCGCTTATATGATTATGAAAATCACAAAATCATTAGGAGAAGAGATGTAATATTCAATGAAAAGGTCTTGTATAAGAATCAGTTGCAGGAAAAGAAACAGGAAAAAGAAAGCAAGGAATACGCGGTTCTTGATGAGATATATGAAAAAGTAAAGGTGCCTGAAAATAATAATAATCAACAACCACAGCAGCAACAACGGGCACCTCAAACACCTGAAAGTGGTGTTAGAAGATCTACCAGGATAAGTAGACCCCCTGAACGATACTCTCCTTCATTATATTATTTATTGTTGACTGATTCTGGTGAACCTGAATGTTATGAAGAAGCAATGCAGGTTGAAAGCAGGAAGAAGTGGGAGCTATCCATGGAAGAAGAGATGGACTCCTTAATGCATAACCAGACTTGGGACTTAGTCGGGTTGCCTGCAGGTAAAACTGCATTGCAGAATAAATGGGTTTACAGGCTGAAGGAAGAAGATGGAGGAAAACAGAGGTACAAAGCTAGACTTGTGGTGAAGGGGTTTGCACAGAAGAAAGGTATTTATTTTGATGAAATATTTTCTCCTGTTGTTAAGATGAATTCAATCAGAACTATCTTAAGTCTTGTAGCAGCGGAAGATTTACATCTTGAAAAGTTAGATGTAAAGACAACATTTCTCCATGGAGATTTAGAGGAAGAGATATACATGCAGCAACCAGAAGGATATGAGGTCAAAGGGAAAGAAAAATTGGTGTGCATGTTAAAGAAGAGCTTGTATGGCTTAAAACAGGCTCCAATGCAGTGGTATCTAAAATTTGACAAGTTTATGTCTGAACAAGGTTATACTAGATGTCACTCTGATCATTGTGTTTATCTAAAAAGGAAAAATGATGGCAGCTATATTATATTGTTATTGTATGTAGATGACATGCTTGTTGCAAGATCTAACATGCAGGAAATAAATGTGCTCAAAAGAAAATTGGCAAATTCATTTGCAATGAAGGATTTGGGAGCTGCAAAACAAATCCTTGGTATGAGGATAACTAGAGACGGGAAAAATCACAAATTAACATTGTCTCATAATGAGTACATAGAAAAGGTGTTGAAAATATTTAATATGCAGAATGCAAAACCAGTTAGTACACCTTTTGCTAGCCATTTCAAACTTAGTAAGGAGATGTGCCCCAAGACCCACGAAGAAATGTAATATATGTCTAAAGTTCCATATGCATCAGCGGTTGGAAGCTTAATGTATGCAATGGTCTGCACAAGGCCTGATATTGCACATGCAGTGGGAGTTGTAAGCAGGTACATGAACAATCCAGGAAAAGAACATTGGATGGCAGTAAAATGGATTCTCAGATATTTGAGAGGTGCCACAAATCAAGCATTATGCTTTGGTGGTTCAAACATTGCTCTACAGGGATATGTTGATGCAGATATGGTAGGTGACAGAGATAACAGGAGGAGCACTACAGGATATGTATTTACTATAGGTGGAACAACTGTCAGTTGGGTTTCAAAAATCCAAAGTGTTGTTGCACTTTCAACAACAGAAGCAGAGTATGTTGCTGCTACAGAGGCTAGTAAAGAAATTATTTGGTTACAAAGGTTTATGGATGAATTGGGTAAGAAGCATGATATGGGCACACTATACGGTGATAGCCAAAGTGCTATTCATCTTGCAAAGAACTCAGCATTTCATTCCAGGACTAAACACATACATCTCAAGTACCATTTCATACGGTCAGTATTGGAAGATGGAGAGTTGAAGTTGGAAAAGATACACACTAGCCAGAATCCTGCAGATATGCTAACAAAAGTTGTAACCAGGGAGAAACTGAGAATGTGCTCAGTTTCAATTGGTCTTCAAGGATGATGATGAAGATGAGGAATAGCCAGGTCCAAAGAGGAGTCATTTTCCAGCAAATGAAGCAGCGATGGAGTTGCTACAATCAGTCTCCAAGTGGGAGATTGTTGGGTGTGGAGCCTGATTATCTTGTTTACTTTGTATCATAGCATTGGACCCCTATACCTTCAAAGGGGCGGCAATGCCGCCCGTAATTAATCGCTGTCGTGGGGGGTCCAGGGGGGGCGGCGACGCTTTTCGGAGCCCCCCCCTAGTGGGGGTTTTCGGGGGCAGCGCCCCCGAAGCTAAAAACAGATGTAAAATTGCCTTGTAAAAGTATAGTAATTTCTAGTCAATCTGGGCCGTTCATTAGGCAAATGATCTGACGGTAGAATTTATGTTTAGATTAGGGTTTTTTTTTGCCCTAGAAGGCAACCCCCTTGTATATATGAGGGTATTGTATTGCAGCTATGTATTATGTGTGTATTCTCAGAGCGAGAAACAGAGAGGGAGACTGTGAGAGAGAACAGAGGATATTACAGCAGATCTGTTGTAGGTTTTGTCTCTTCATTTTTGCTGGATAATAGAAAGGAAGGACTGGCTGTTCGGGGTGGACGTAGCCCAAAATGGGTGAACCACGTATATCTGTGTCTCTCTGGTTTTATGTGTTTTGTGTGCTTGTATTTTTCCGCATATTTTATGTGTTGCATTTCTCCATAATATATAATTTTCTAACGGGGACAATGAGAATGGACAACATAGCTTGGTGAAAATGGCAGAACAGTGTAGGATGACGGTGGAAAATGCAGCGAACAGTAGAAGATGGTCATGGTGAAAGTTGGCGGAATGCAACAAAATTTGAATGTGGAAATTTGACATTTTGACCTTTGAATGAAATACAAAGGTGCTGGATGAAAATGCGACGAAAATATATGAAAACACGTGGAATGGTGACGTGGCAGAACCCGGTCAACAATGGGGCATGCATTTAATCCGGAGTGTCCGATCTCAGGAGGAGATCAATGGTTGAGAGCATGTCGGAGGGTGATGGATGGTGGTTCAGGGGTCCCTTTGCCTTGGATTAAATCTCGAGCATCTTCGTGGCGCGATCACCATTGGATGGACAGCTTCATATCAGATGGTGTACGCACATATCGCGCCGGGTCCACAATCGAATGTTGATGCGCGATGGGGGGTGGTTTTTCAATAGTGCGCGAAGCCACGCATCATGCGGGGAATGGCATCGCTCCGAAATGAAAAATACAGCCCGCCCTCCAAAAGCAGTGCGATGGAAACCAGCAGTTTTGAACAATGCTTTGGTGCGGGGACCACCGGGGCAGATGAAAAATGGACTGTCGATCTGCAGATCAGATTGACGGTGGATATGCGATCGGAGGGGTGAATGGGGTGGGCCACGGGCGTGATGCTGATCTACGAAGACCGTCGGATCTGTATAGATCGACGGCGGGTATTGCGCCCAATATACAGCTGCGCTAAGCGCTTTTCGGGCTAGTGACTGGTTCTAGCGCTCAGGTCACATGGGGAAAAGGTCGAGGGGGCTGCCTGAAAGGTGCTAGCCTGTAATAAGGTAGAAAGTGGGTTTTTTGGCTCGTTTTAATGCAATTTGAGGCCAGAAAAGGGGTAAAGGTAGAGAGAAGAAAATGCTACCAAACCAACAAAGGTTATTTGAATGGTTTAAGAGGGGAATGGGGATAATTTAGTAGGTTTAGGAGGGACTTGGGGGTAAAAGGGGGAACTTTGACAAAGGGAAAAGGGTTATAATGGGACATTACAGGGGTACAAGGGCAAATGAAGACCTCTTTGAACACAATTTTTATAATCAGTGAGGATTTTTTACTTAGAAAGAGCAGTGGAATTTTTCCAAAGGGCAGAGGGTATGAAGAGGCTTCCAAGGATGATGTGTTTTCAAGGAAAAATGAATTCCTTGAAGGCTCCAAAAAACAATTTAGCCCCCTGCTTGATTGTCAAGAAATTTATAGGGGGCTAACACAAATGAATCCAACTGATACTAATTTGGGCTATAACATTGGTGGACAGATGCCTTGGCAGCCACAGGCGCAAATGCCTCAAACATCATTTCAACAAGTATCATATCCAGGTTTTGGCCAACAGAATTTTCAAGCATTTTCTATGAAAAACAACCCCTATCTGGGTTACCAACAGAAAATTCCATATGCTGGTGCTTAAAGACCTGTTTCCCAAGAAATTCCATCTTATCCTGGCTATGCTCAACCTAACCTTAATCGACAATTGCCTTTTGTTGTAACCTTGGAATTACCAGATTTAAACCCATTAACCAATGATCCTATCAATTATGCTCCTTGGTGGCCGTGATACCACATAAATTACCCTCTGATATTCCTAAATTCAATGGAAACCCTGGAGAAGATCCATCAACTCATGTTATGACTTATCATTTATTGTGTTCATCGAATTCCCTAAATGATGATTCTATTTGATTACATATTTTCCAACGAACGCTCATAGGTGCGTCTGCTAAATGGTACATTGAATTACCTAGAGCTTCTTTCAACAATTTCACTGCCTTAGTGTAATATTCCTTTTCAGGAATTTCTGCAAAATCTTCGATGAGGACACTATATAAGGTAAACCATGAAATAAAAATGCACAACATGACTTGGATCCTCTTATATATGATTTATGTAGCTTAAATATGAAATGGAATAAAAAACAAATCATTCTAGCTACACTAAATAGATCTCCCCAGCTCATATATGCTCAAAAACACCCCAATCCCACAACTTCAAAAAATAGAATTGTTGAAGACTGCAACAGTGTAATTTTTACTAGAGAATATATAGAGAAATATGATTTAATATAGATATAGAGCTTTCATTAATCATTTAATTAGAAATGAGAGGTTTGACCCCTTTTACAAGCACATCAAAACATCCCGGCAAGGGTTTCCGGAAAAATAGCAATATAAAATGTAGCACTGTAGAAAATAACATTGTACCCTACAAATATGTATTATAAAATACTAGATATGATCTGAAATAGATGAATAATACATAAATTTTCCAAAGGCCTTCTTCAATAGACCTCCCGGAGTGAAATAGACACCTCCTTCTCAGAAACAAGCACAAAATAGGAGGATCTAACCCAGCAACTGCTGCTACTGCAGAAATGACGCATTTACTAGAGGTGATTTCACTATATATGATTCAGAATGGATATCCTTAAGATAGATGATGAAAAATAAGCTCAGGGTCTTCCCTTTAGATCTCACAATCAGCTAGACCAAAGGTGAATATGGAATTCCTGCATGAGAATTATTTTGCACTAAACAGTGCTACAGCTACAGCTAAATAGCTGGAGCTTGAAATCAATCAAAGGAATAAACAAATATGATTACTGAATGCCTTCCTTACTGATTTCTCCTCCTTCTTATCCTTGGTGAGCTTCCTCACCCTAGACCCCACTCATTGATGAAGTGACTTCCTTGAGAAGATTCCCCTTTCAAAACTGCGCTGCTCTAGTTGGTTTCCCTCCTCTTGTAGCAGCGCTGTTCACTTGGTCAACTGGATCTATCTCATTTCTTTTTCCCTCTTTCACACCAAAGTGGCTTTATTTTTCCTCCTAATCCAATTCCTTTTCACACTAGGATATGTTTATTATCATTTCTACTCTTTTATTTCAAAAATGGAGTAGTTATAATATTCCAAGTAGCAGTGGCTAATTGGGAATATTACAGTCCTCCCCGCTTAAAATTTTCTTTCCCACAAGCAACAATAAAGAAGGATGTTGCAAGATTTTCTCTCCCTCCCAAGTGGCATCCTCATCTGGTAGATTCCTCCATCGAATCAGATATTCCTTGATGACTCTGTTTCTTAGCTGCCTCTCCCTTGAGTCTAAGATTGCTTTTGGCTGTAAAATCAGGTGACCCTCATCATCAATAGGGGCGAGATCCATGTTGGCAACTACATTCCTCCCAATGGCCTTCTTGACGCAAGATACATGGAAGATATTGTGGATCTTGCTCCCGTTAGGAAGCTCCAACTCATATGCTACCTTACCGATACATTTTATCACCCTATATGGCCCATAGAAACGTGGTTTGAGCTTCTCAGCTCCCTTCTCCTTGAGTGTGGACTATTTGTAACACTAAATACACCGATAGACAAGATCTCCCACCTCAAATTGTCTTTGTATCTTACCACAGTCTACATACATCTTCTTCTAGTTCTGGGTAGTAGAAATGTTGTCCTTGAGTGCCTTGAGTATGTCCTAATTCTCCTGAATTCATTCCTTTTCCCTTAGAGCCTTACTTTCCCCAAACATAACATCAGCAAATGAGAGTGCGTCATAGCCATATAAGGCCCAGAATGGGTTCATGCCAATAGAAATATGGTGAGTATTTTTGTAACAATACTCTCCCAAGTGGAGCCAATGTAGCCAAGCTCTCTGCTGCCCTACTACATATTTCCCCAAGTAGCCTTCTAGCCACTTGTTCACTATCTCAGTCTGTCAATCGGTCTGGCGGTGATAGCTAGTGATTGGAGTCAAATCAGTTCCCACTAACCGGAAAATTTCCTACCAAAAGCGACCCATGAAGCGGCTATCCCGATCACTCACTATGGTCCTTGCATGGAGTCTAAATACATCTCTGAAGAAGAGCTCAACTACTTGTGAAGTAGTGTAATGTGCAGAAATGGAAATAAAATGAGAGTACCTTGTTATTCTATCAACAACTACAAATCTACAATCCTTACCCTGTACTTTCAGTAAGCCAGTGATGAAGTCCATCGAGATACTTTCCCACTTCCCATTTGGAATAGGTAGTGGCTGCAATAACCCAGTAGCATGGGTGTGTTCTCCCTTATTCTTCTGACAAATGTTGCACTCTATGACATGTCAGAGAACATCCTCCTTGAGACTCTTCCATGAGAATCTCTCTCTTATGGCCCTGTAAGTCTTTGTGAAACCTTAATGCCCGACAAGTGGGGAATCATGTGATGCCAATAAGATCTTCTCCTTGAGCTTGGAATTCTTAGCCAAGAAGATCTGGTCCTGGTAATAGATGATCTCATCCATTACTTTAAACCTCTCATCTGATACCACCCCATCAAGTATCTCACATGCAAATTCATCTTTGGAATACTCAACTAAAAGTTGAGCTTTCCAATCTGCATCCATGCTCCTCAAAGACAACACTGTAGGTCTCTTGGATAGTGCATCAACTACTACATTGCTCTTCCCCTTGACATACTCTATGTCAAAATCATAATCTTGTGTTGTTCTCACCCACTTTTGTTGTCTCTCCTGGAGTTGTTTCTGTTCAAGGAAGAATCTAAGACTATTATGGTCAGTATTCACCTTGAACTTATTCCCCACCAAGTATTGCCGGAATTTGGCTAATGCATGCATGATAGCTAACATCTCTTTATCATAGATGGGGTATGACCTCTCATGAGGGAGCAGCTTCCTGCTCTCAAAAGCTATAGGATGCCCACCTTGCATCAAGACTGCCCCAATACCTTCACCTGATGCATCAGATTCTAGAACAAAAGGTTGAGAAAATTTAGGTAAAACCAAAATAGGACAACTACTCATTACCTATTTGAGCTTATCAAAATCCCTCTACGTTGTAGGTGTCCAATGGAAAGCTCCCTTCTTTGTCAAGTCTATGAGTGGTGGTGCTAGTTATGAAAACCCTTTCACAAGCTTTCGATAATAAGTGCATATTCCCTTAAACCCCTCGAGTTCTGTGACATTCTTGGGCTCAGGACAATCTCTGATAGCCTGGATCTTCTCCTCATGTGCCCTCACTCCATTGAATCTTATGATGTGCCCCAAATACAACATCTCTGTGAGGCCAAATTCACATTTGGAGAGCTTGGCATGGAATTGCTGCTCCTTGAGGATATGTAAAACTATCTCAATATGCGGGTGCCCCTCACAAGTCTTGTTGTGAATGAAATATCATCGAAGACAAATACAAATTTCTCAATATTGACCACAGAATATGTGGTTCACAAGATTGGAAAGTTGCTAGGGCATTGGTCAATCCAAAGGGCATTATTAGAAACTAAAAATTCCCACAGTGACATCTGAACATTGTCTTAGGGATATCTTACTCCCTTACCTTGATTTGATGATACCCAAATCTCAAATCAATCTTGGAGAAGTATTTAGATCCCCTAAACTCATCCATGAGCTCATCGATCCTGGGTATAGGGTACCTGTTCTTCATGGTCTTCTTATTCAAGGCCTTATAATCAATGCACATCCTCAATGTGCCATCTTTCTTCTTTACCAAGACCACTGAAGAAGCAAAAGGACTAGTACTAGGCCAGATGTGTCCTAGAGCTAGCAACTCTTGGATAGCCCTCTCAATCTCATCCCTATAAGCCTTGGGGTGCCTATAAGGAGTGGTGATTACTGCTTGGATCCCTTGTTCCAACTCAAATGTGTGTTCAAACCCTCGGTCAGGAGGTCTCCCTGGTGGGATATCTCCAAATACTATAGAATACCGGTCCAAGAGAGATTGAACATCTGGATGCAGGGGAATCCTTGCCCTTCACCTTTGATATATGAAGCTCAAATGCCCATTCAACATCCCCTCTGCACAGATTTTCCTCCATCCTGTGTGCTGAAACAACCTGAGGGGGGTATGTTTTTATACCCTTGATCTTTTGATGTTGGCCATCCTTCCCTCGTGTCCATTCCATCTCCAAAGTTCTACAATTAGTGGTAACTCTCCCAAGAGTGATTAACCACTGGAATCCCAATATGAAATTGGTGTCTGGAATGTCTACCACAAAGAATTTGTCTATCAAGGTGTAGGTCCCCATGGTGATGGTTAGAGTTGGAACATACTTGGCACACTGCAGGGTCATAGCTCCTGGGATCAAAACTAAGAATCCCTCAGACTCCTCCATGTGGATTCCTCTCCTTTGTACCATATGTGCATCAATAAAATTATGAGTAGCCCCACTGTCTATCAACACAGACACTCTTTGCCCCACAATAGAACCTCTCACCCTCAAGGTTAGATAATTTGGGACCCCTCTTAACGCTGCAATAGCTCCCCCTCTTGGAGAAAAGTCTTCTATGGATGGTAAAACACTGGAATCCTTCTTGGAGAAGGTCTTGACATGATGTGTTCTTCCTGCAACACATTCTCCCTCTAAATCCCAAACATGGATTGGCTTCCTTGTTCCTGAGTAGGCCTCCTGCTGCAATAATGTTCTTGCCCTAGGCAAGATGTGTTGTAGGTCTCTAGCTTTCTCCACAACTTCAAGGAGTGTGGTTGGTTTAGTGGATTTGACCAACCCTTGCAATGGTTTAGCCACCCCATGAACAAACATGCATACCTTCCTTCTCATAGTGAGGTTGGATACCATCACTGAAAGCTACAAATACTCAGCAATATAATCCTCAAGATCTCCCTCATGTTGAGCTTGGTTAAGTTGAAAAAATGGGCTTCCGGATCTCTTGGATCAAACCTCTCCACTAGCTTCTTAGTGAAAGCTGAGTATTAAGTGATATTATGATGCCCAGGTGTGGTCAGTCCATGAAACCACCATTCTTGAGCTTCCCCTTCTAGGTGCAACACAACTATCTTGATGACTTCTATCTCAGAAACCTTGTTGAGCTGGAAGTATGTGTCAAGCTTCTCCACCCAAGACTTGGTTGTACACTTAGGTGTCCTATCAAATGTGGGCAAGAAGAACCCTACCATACTGTGCTGTAGGGCTGATCCCTGCATCAATTTCTCCTCCTTTTGATGAGGATTAATCCTGCTCCCATCCTTGGGGTGTCAAAACTTCTGAAAGCTCAAGTGCTCTTTGAACCCTTGAGATTGGAGTTAATATTCTTCAAAATATTCTCCCATGGTTCCCTCTTTATCTCCTCCAGTTAGAAATGAAGGCATGGTAGAGCGTTGTGATGCAGCTGAATGCCCCATGCCATTCGCAGTGCTGGTGCTTGCCTCATGGCGAAACCCTCTATAATTCCCTTCATGTCTCATATCCTTGAGGTCCCTTGAAATGTTATGCAGGGTTTGAAGTAGGAGATTAGAAATGTCTTCCTCCTCCATGTTGAAGATAAATTTCCCCCACAAGCTGAGCCAAGAGTAGAGCTTTGATACCACTGTAATATTCCTTTCTAGGAATTTCTGCAAAATCTTCAATGAGGACGCTGTATAAGGAAAAACATGCAATAAAAACCACAAAAAGACTTGGATCCTCTTATATATGTTTTATTTAGCTCAAATATGAAATGGTATCAGGAAAAAATAGTTCTAGCTACAATAAATAGATCTCCCCGACTCAAATATGCTAAAAAACACCCCAATCCCACAACTTCACAAAATAGAATTGCTGAAGACTGAAATAGTGTAATTTTTATTAGGGAATATATAGAAAAATAAGATTTAATATAGTTCTGGAGCTTTCATTAATCATTGAATCAGAAATGAGAGGTTTGACCCCTTTTACAAGCACATCAGAGCATCCCGGCAAGGGTTTTCGGCAAAATAGAAATATAAAATGCAGCACTGCAGAAAATAACGTTGTACCCTAAAAATCTGTATTATAAAATAATAGATAAGATCTGGAATAGATGAATAATATAGAAATTGGCCCAAGGCCTTCTTCAATAGACCTCTCAGAGTGAAATAGACACCTCCTTCTCAGAAACAAGCACAAAATAGGAGGATCTAACCCAACAACTGCTGCTACTGCAGAAATGACGCAGTTAATAGAGGTGACTACACTGTATATGATGTAGAATGGATATCCTCAGGGTAGATGATGAATAATAAGCTCAGGTTCTTCCCTTTAGATCTCACAATCAACTAGACCAATGGTGAAGATGGAATTCCCGCATGAGAATTCTTTTGCACTAAACAGTGTTGCAACTACAGCTAAACAGTTGGATCTTGCAATCAATCAAAAGACTAAATAAAGATGATTACCGAATTCCTTCCTTGCTGCTATCTCCTCCTTCTTATCCTTGGTGAGCTTCCTCACCCCGGAACCCACTCATTGATGAAGTGACTTCCTTGAGAAGATTCCCCTTTCAAAACTGTGATGCCCTAGTTGGTTACCCTCCTCTTGTAGCAGTTCTGTTGACTTGGTCAACTGGATATAGCTCATTACTTTATCCCTCTTTCACACCAAAGTGGCTTTATTTGTCCTCATAATCTAGTCCCTTTTCACACTGGGATATGTTTATTATCCTTTCTACTCTTTTATTTCAAAAATGGAGCAATTATAATATTCCAAGTAACAGTGGCTAATTGGGAATATTACACTTAGCTACTATATTTTTCACCCATTTCCAGTTACCAAATGATACGAAACTGGAACAGAACTCTTGACCAACTTCAAACAGAGTAATGCTACTCACATTTCAGATCATATTCATGAGTGGCATCGCCATCGATGAATGGTTAAGACATTTGTTCCTAATCAGCTCCTTGCTGAATGGTTCATTAAGTCCCTGTTACCATCTATAACTAAGGATGTGGCTAAAGGTGGGATCACCACATAACAGCAAGTTATTGCTCATGCCCAATATTTCAACTTGATTTATACTCAGTCTGGCACGCTCTATGAGAAAATCCAAAATGTGTCGCAATCTAATTTCAATGTTCCTCCTCAAATAAAGGACTCTCATGCCAGAGATAGCTTTATAGGAACTGCAAACATACACCACCCTACTGCATCTGATCCTGCTCCTACTTCAAAAATTAATGTCATGTCCTTTGACAAAGGCAAAAGTGATAAGCAACCAAGAGGCAAGAAAAAGGGGAAATCAAAGAAAAAGAAAACTTCTAACCCGCATGAACGATCATCTGATCAACCTTCTGGACCACGAAAACCTCGTCATCCATGCTTAATCTATAATGAGGAACACTTTGTTAGGGATTGTCCTCACAGTGTTGAAGTCTCAAAAATCATCAATACTTCTCATGCATCAGCTGTGTTGGCAAATCCATTTCCAAATCCGAACACAAATTTGGTTGCTATGGATCCAGCTTCTAGTTCCCAAGTGTTAATGTTATCCACCACAAAACCTTCACAAGATATTTTGGTGTCGACGTGGAATAAATACTATGGTAGTCCGGCTACTGATCAACCTACTACTTCGACAACGAATCCATCTAATGAATTGGGACCACCTCTTGTTATTCTTGAATTGACGATTAAGCCACCAAAGGGAGTAATTCATAAATCGACATATAATCCTCGACCAATAGTTGCACAAAATTACATTATAGTTGAAGATTGGGCTCAATCCCCTTCGGCTATGTCTGCTCTTGAGGTATTACAAAATTGTCCCTCCCAGAAGCAGGCTTTATTGTCGACCATTGGTGGAATTGATCCGACTAATTCTAATCTTCTCATCTTTAATCATACTGGCTATGTGTCGTAATTACTAGCAGAATTGGCATTCTCCATCCAAGTAAATGTTCTCAATCACATTGTTCATCGCACTATTATTGATGAGGGAGCATCTACATGCATTATTTCTCTAAACTGTTGGAATTCATTTGACTCGCCGCGATTATCGCAATCATCAACGACGTTGAAGGCTTTTGATGGAAGAACATATAAACCTTGTGGTATTATTAATAATCTGCAAGTTGAAATAGGGGGAAAAACAATAACTATTGATGTGTAGGTTGTTGACGGACCCCTTGAATATAATATTTTACTCGGAATACCATCAGTATTTGCGATGACTACCATTTTTTCTACATACTTTAGAATGATTTCCTTTCCAAATAAAGGTACAATCACAGTCATTAATCAATTATCCCTTTTTGCCTCCGCTTCGCAGGTAACTGGAAGCATTCCATATATTCACTTACCCCAACTAGAAATCCAGAACATTGGGAACCTTTTCATTACTACTTCCCGTGATGTTGACAGAAATTGCAAGCATAGAGACCTGCTACATGATCTCTTACACTCTATCTGGCTTAAGAAAGAGTATGGGTGATTCTGATATTTCTACGTTGGATGATGTTTTACCACCCATACCTATTGAGTTGGCATAGCAATCAATCTATTTGTCTTGGGCAGAAAATCCGAAATCAATGTCGCTGAGTGTTTGGGTTGATCGTTCATTAGATTTACTCCATCGGATCCATTTTCCTCAAAATTTTTGACAGATGAAAATATTTTGGAAGCTATGATGGCAGAAGAAGAACCACGGGAAGATTATCATCATCGTTTCCATATTCCTGATTATGAAGAAAATAATCTTAGTGAAATATATCACCCATCCATTCAAAATTTATTTTCGAATTCTTTTCCGAATAATGCAATTGAATTTGACTAAAATTTATCTAATATCGAAGAAATGATTTCTATAGATATTTTGACTAAACCTTTCGTTGTAGAAAACATTCATGTCGATGTATCTTGTTCTCCATCAAAACTTGATTCATATCGCTCTCTTTTTCCTGAATTTTGTGACGTATTCGCTTGGTCTTACGATGAAATGCCAGGCATAGATACTAGTATAATTGAACACACTATTAATATGTATCCTGATATCAAACCAGTGCGTCAACGGCTTCGTCCTGTTCATCTAAAGAAAGCCACTACCATTAAAGCATAAGTTAAAAAACTTTTGCGTGATGGTTTCATTTACCCCGTTTCGCTAACTAAGTGGGTTTCCAATATCGTTTCTGTTATGAAAAAACAAGGAACAATTAGAGTGTCCGTTGATTATCAGGATGTCAATCAAGCTTGTCCAAAAGACAACTATCCTACTCCATTTATCGACTAGATTATTGACGATTGTACTAGATGCGAAATATTTTCGTTCATGGATGTATTTTTTTTGCTACAATAAAATCAATATCCACCCAGATGACCAACATAAGACAACATTCATTTGTCCCTCGGGCACATTCTCATATAGGAAACTTCTGTTTAGTTTAAAGAATGCTGGGGCAAATTTTCAGAGAGCAATGGATTATGCTTTCAACGACATCAAGCACATTGTTAAACCATATCTAGATGATTTACCAGCGCATTCACGAAATCAGACTGATCACCCGATGCATTTGAGAGTCATTTTCTTACGCTTCTGACACTACAAGATACACCTCAATCCGCACAAATGTGTGATTTGTGTTGGTTCTAGTCGATTTCTCAGATTCATGGTCTCAAAAGAAGGAATTCGAATAGACTCACTAAAGGTACAGGCCATTCTTGATTTTCCTGCACCATCAAACTTACTTTAGATACAGAAACTTCAGGGAAAGGCCAACTTCCTGAGAAGGTTCATTCCAAAATATGCCGAAATGGCTAAAGGATTTACTCAATTATTGAAAAAAGGAGTTCCCTTCCATTGGGATCAAGTTGTGTAAGCTTATTTTGATGCTTCCAAGGACCATCTTGTCCGAGCGTCATTAATGTATCCTCCTAATTATCAAAATGATTATAACATGTATATCGTTACGGCTGAAACGACCATCGCTATGGTTTTGGTCCAAGTAGAAGATGGAATTGAACATCTGATCTATTATTTGAGCCGTAATCTCAATGATACGGAAGTTAAGTACTCGTATGTAGAAAAGCTTGCCTTGGCAGCCGTTCAAGCTGTCCAAATATTTCGCCATTATATCTTGCTCCAAAAAACAACAATAGTTTCGGATTGCAACCCAATGAATTATATCTTATCACGTCAACTGCTAGGGGACAAATATTCAAAATGGATTATCATTTTGCATGAATTTGATTTGGAATTCATTAAATCCAAGTCAAAGAAATCTTTAATTTTAGCTGAGCTTCTCTGTGACCTTCCCTATGATAGTAATCCTACTATGTCAAAACCATATATTGCAGACAAGTCTTTGTTTCTGATCGGATCATCTAATCCTTGGTATGGGGATTTCATCATTTATCTCCAAACCCAAACTTTTCGACCTAATACCTCTCACTCTGATCAGCGACGCATTCAATACCAAGCCAAAGATTATCTGATTGTCGGTGATGCACATTATCGTCGTGGTGTCGATAACATTTTAAGGAGGTGCCTCACTCATGAGGAGACCTAAAAGGTGTTCAATTATTTCCATGCTGGGGATTGTGGTGGACACTTATCTGGATATGTTACTATGTAGAAGATACTTTGCGCTGGTTACTTTTGGCCTACTGTAGTTCAAGAGTGTATCCTCGCAGTCAGAAGTTGTCATGCATGCAAGATTTATGACCATAAAATCTGCAAACCACCAGCGCCTATGCATCATGTTTTCTCTGCGAGACCATTTACAAAATGGGGTATTGACTTCATGAACTATAACCCTGCTTCGTCCGAGGGGCATGGTTATATTATTGTCGCAGTTGACTATTTTAGAAAATGGGCCAAAACGATGACTACATGCAACAACACAGGACATATAGCTGCATTTTTTTTATTTAACCATGTTATTGTACAGTTTGGGGTCCCACAGGCTAAAGTTACAGATCATGGGAAGCATTTTCGCAACCATATAATGTCTGAATTGACAGCCAAGTTAGGATTGTCTCATGAAAATTATACTCCTTATTATCCACAATCAAATGGACAAGTTGAGACTATTAACAAAATTCTTCAACGAATGATAGGAGTCTGTAAAAGGAACTAGCACTTAATCCTGTACTCTACCTTGTGGGCATATTGAACCTTGGTGAGAAACACGACCGGATTTACTCCTTTTCAATTGGTGTATGGTCTGGAAGCTATGTTACCAATCCAATGTAAAATATCATCGTTAAAACTCATGACAGACTTGTTACCTGACACCTCAGAAGAAGAAGTGTGTCTTCTCAACCTCATCGATCTAGATGAAATGCATCGCGAAGCCCAATTGGCCAACGAAGCGCATAAGAGATGTATAAAGGCGCAATATGACAAAAATCTCTAGGCTCGCATCTTCTTAGAGGGCGACTTGGTCCTTCTTTACGATCAAGAAGCTGATGTAATAGGTACAGGGGAATTCGAGCCATTATGGCATGGCCCTTATATTTTCAAAAGAGTTCTTGCTAAAGCTGCCTACGATTTAGTTGATTAGGATGGAATTCCATTGGCACAACCTAGAAATCGGTTGTATTTGAAGCATTACTATGCTTAATCATGAGCGTAGTAATTTTTTGTATTATATTGTTTATATGTTGTTGATTTGCATTCACTATCTTAATTTGTTTTTTAGAGTTTTCTTGAAATTAGTAATCCACTTTATATTTTATGGTAGATGTCTGAATCTTTAGAACAATTTGTTGGATATGCTGATGGTGCTAGTCATAATACATAGAATCTATCCTCTGCAGCGTGGGCCATTTTCGCTTTGAACGACGAGTTAGTGAATTTTCAAGGGATTTGTATCGGTTGATCGACGAATAATATTTCCGAATATAGCGCGTTTATTGAACTTCTCTCTGATGCCATTTCATTTGGTATTAATCGCATAATCATAAGGTTAGACTCACAACTTGTGGTACTACCATTTACTAGTATTTATTCTGTTAAAAATCCAACACTTCTTAGATTGTTCCTAAGAGTTCTAATTTTGGAGAGACATTTTGATTTCATTCAATATCAACACATTTCCATAAATTTTAACACTTTAACTGATTCATTAGCTAATCAATTTTTAGACAGACATTTGCGACATAGGTAAAGAAAATATTCACATCATTGAATAGGATTGCGCATTAAACATAGGAAAAACTTTGAAAACACATAGATAAATAGTTATAGGTTTTTAAAAAGTTTGTGCCCAAGACACATTGGTCATATGACCTCAAAATGTATGTAAATAATTAGAAGTAAACTAGTGGTGCTCATGGTAGCATGCTATAGATCTACCAATCCTACGGAGAAAATTCATCCAATGGTTAGGAACCCCAATTGTGTGTCGCTACAGTCGCATGGGAATCTCTTTGATCCGGCAATCTGGAATCCCGAAGGTTAATCCCTCTATGTGCTACTGAAGCTCAGCTAGAGTCTCAGCCATATCAAAATACTGAAGGAATTCTCTCCCGACAACCCTCTCTGTTGGCGCATCTGCTTCATGCTCTGGTTCCTCTACTGGTTGAATGCGAAAAATATCTGCATTACATTAAACATTTAGTTTAGTCATGGAAAGAAATAAAAAACAAAAAAACGTTGTATAAACCTTATAAAAATCAAAAAACATGGTCGAATCATTCTTACCCATTGCACCCCACTGAGCGCCTTCTGGTAAAACTAGATCTGGATCTCCCCGGAAGTCGACGTCTACATATGCATACTCATCGATGGTGATGATCTGTCGCCGAAACCAGGTGAAGAATGCAATTGAGAACACAATGGTAAATTGGCCTACATGCTGACCCATGAGTTCTACCCATCTCTACATTTTAGGATCTCTAGGACTAGATATATCCAATGTTACATGTTGTGGTTGCATCAGTGGAATCCATTCTAAAATGAAGGAGATGATGATGGAACCGTAACTAAAATTTTTATTCCTTCCTCCCTTTGCTTTATTCAATTATTCCTTTATCTGAGATAGAACAACTTTAGACCAATTGAAGACTATTGGCTCTAAGCACTCTAGCGCATACTGCATATACGATATGTGAAAAGGATGGTTCTCAAAGGCAAATCCCTCACATCCCAGATGTTTGTTTTTCCATATTTGCTAGGTTCTGACCCTGGATAGCAATACTAAAATAAATGGTAATGAAATGAGTACTGAAAGGAAGAGGAGGTTCATGACACTAACCTGGATCAAACGGCGATGAAATCCGTCCACAGAAATGACAGCAATCAACGATTGAAGTTTTGGGGCAAAATTAGGTTCAGAGCTCCAAAATGAAAATGGTAACTATGGAATGGTAAAAATGAATAGTAAAACTACTTTTTATAGTCATTTAATTGATTGCAAATTAAATTTATTGCTATGAATATGGTTTTATTATGTTTTTTTATCATGAAATAGGTATTTTTATTCCATTTGATGTTGTTCTGAATAGGAAATACAACTGACGAATAGATTAGTCGTGCAGATTTATTTCAAAGAATGACTTGACCACAAAGCATACTTTTTCTCCTTCTTTTTCCATCTTCGTTAAAAATGAAAAAAGATTTGAAGCACACTTTTATCTCTTTTTCGGGCTTTGATAACAACGAAAAAGGAACCCCTGAAGTCTTCTTTCAGCTCTTTTCAGACTCCGATATTGTGAAAAGATTGCTAAGCACTTGTCATTTTGAGCTCGTTAAAGTAAATGAATTGATATCTACTCATTATAAGTTTAACCCTTTTCCAGACTGAGATGGATTATTTATGAAAAATGAATGCCTTGGTTAAACATGACCAAAGAGGTTCTCTCAGATATTATTTTACAATTTTCCGGATCTAAGTGACAAATTTACGAAAAAGTACTTTTGGAGTTCTCTTTCGTCCTCTTTTTCAGACTCTCTAAATATGAAAAAGGACCAGGCTATCACTGTCATTAAGATCGTTAAAACATAAAATAGTGATGGGTTTGTGGATCATGGCAATAATGAAGTTTCATTCATCGCTAGACTCGTTAAATTAAAAAAATAGCGATACTTTATTTGCCCGAAGGGTTGAATTATAGATCAAGAAAATGTTATCGTCCTCAATCTTGTTAAAAAATAAAGAGGTACTGGTCGAAAAATGACTGGGGAAAATTTGGGAAAAGCAAGAAAAGTTTCTTTTTGGTAGCAAGTCACTCTTGAACATTCATCAACCAAGATCTTACAATATGGAAAATCAAAGTTAACATAGATGCATGTAGGGACAAACAAGAAGTACTCTTTCTTGATGATAGAAGGATAGGTTACAACCTAGTGACTGATTTGAAGTGACCTTCTAGAAAATTTTCCAAGTATCATCACAACATAAATCTCTCCAGCAGTAGCTCTACAAACCAAGATCTCAATCGAAAATTCTCCAACATTTCTCTACTCAAATTCTTCCTTCTCAAACACTTAGATCTATGTTCAATTTATAGATGAAATGTAGGTTGTTTTGCAATCAATAGCTTTCCAAAAATAGGCAAGACATGTTTCCATTCATGTAGATGTCAAATGGACACTTGGATCTGCAGCTTGACACATGTGAACTCTTCTAGAAGGCACTAGCCAAGTGGAGATTCCAGAACAATGATAATTTCACTCCCAATATGACCAACACACCTTTGAATGTCGAGAAGTGCTTTGCAAAGCAGCCTTGCATGGGGCTACTTGCATATGAAATGCACTTAGGCCCCTTAGAGCCTACGTTGGTGAGCTTTAATATGCTATATAATAAGCTTCAAACCATGGAAACCTTTTCTTGATGAAAATCTTGATTGATTTGTCTTGTTTCTTGTCTTAGGGAATGTAGCAACTAAAATGACAGGGAATGATACACCGTTGATAATTGGTCCTAGAGATTATGCCCAGTTAACCAGGTCATTGGGAATGGTGCCCAAATTGACCTATAACAAACTACCGACTCCGCTGGGGAGAATTTCTCTTAGTTTTAGGTGTTTTAGTCTCTAATTTTCTTTGTAAATCCACCCAGTAGCTATTACACATAAATATTAGACTTTTTCAGACCTTAATTTGCAAATATAGTGAGCCAAACATTAGTATTTTTCCTTTCCTACTGCACCCAACGCACCCTTAGTCAGGGCACGGTGCTTTGCAGAGCACTATCTCCCTCCCAAGCCTGCATTGTAGAGCATTGTCTCCCCTTGGAGACTGCGTTGACTCTTGAAAGGGACCAAATTCCCTTGAACTTGACTTTTCAACTTGCTTCAGTTATGTTTACTGCTTTGTTCTGAAAATTTTGATGCTCAATTGACCAGTGACTCTATATACTTCTTCCTCCTTTGGCTGAAAATTTGTTCAATGTTTATTTAGAAAAAGTTTTTCTTTATCATTGAAAAGTTGATTTCAATGTGTTTTTTGTGGTCGCATTAAGAATCATTTGCTTTCAAAATAGGAAATTGTCGTAAAATATTCATTTCCTTGATAAGAGAAATTGTTGTTGAAATCCTCATTTTTCCTTCAAAAGAGAAATTGTTGTTTGTATTCTTCATTTCTCAAAAGTAAAAAGCATTTTGATTATTGATCTAGTGCACCTAGTTTCTTTTCTGCATTCATAATATTAAGGAAACTAAAAATAAAAAATTGCATTTGCATGTAGGATTGTGGGTTTTTTGCAAAAGGAACATTAGGAAATCTACATTTAGTTTTTGATTCATTGATTTTGTTTTTTTTCATTGATTTTTTGATAAAAAATTATTTTCTCTCTTTCCCAAAAAAAAAAAAAACTTGCGTTCTCTTCCCTTAGTAGATAGGTTCTTCATTAAAAAAGCTGAAAGTGAAAGTTTGTTTATCATTCTTAGCTTTCATTTTATGAATTTCATATACATCAACATGGTGAACCTGAAAGGAAAATTGTTAAGCAAGATCAACATAAAATAAATCTCAATTTACTTAACAACGCATTGGAACATTAACAATAACATTTAGAAGGTCTATGCTAGAGACGTGTTCCGGCATCGTAAAACATAGTAGCTATCGTTAACTTGTCTGCGATAAATTCCGAGTGTGATACCTCACTCCATGTATGTAAGTATATCGTAGCTCATCCACGTACTCTTGGTTATATCGGGCGGTGTTACATAACGATAAGTATAAAGGGGTGCTCTCACTGTGTGGTTTCGCATCAAACAGCGCTAATATGGACTTGGGCTTCCACTTACCTTTGGATATATTTGGGAGGAAATATTTTAGGTGCTATAAATCCATAGTGAACTGAGTCGGCCACCCTAAAATTGTGATACACCGAACACATCATTCTGGGAGATTACCTGCCCATACTTCTTGGTTCACTAGGATTTATTCTGCAGTTCATAGTATTTTGGTAAACCCTTTTTCCTAGCATTACCCTTTTTTCTTTTCTTTTTTTGGATAAAATAAATCAGTAATCATGGAAGAACACAATCCTACCTCCTGTCGTTCGCATAGATTAGCTTTAAAACCACCTTTACCACTGGAAGTTACTTCTGATAGGCAAAGGCAATCACGATCTGCTGAATTAATTACAATTCGTACCTCTGGAGAAGTATCATCATTTAAACCAGAGTTAGCTCAAATTGTTTCCACACATCCCGGTTCATTTATTGTTGTCGAAATGGAGGCTTCAAAACTACTCGTGGTCATGATCCATTCAATCGCTGAGACCATACCTCCTGGACCTGACGTTGTTCAATCCCAAATTGATCCAGATCCTGTCTCTTTTTTGCCAGAAAATCTGAATCCTGAACAATTGGAAGTTGTTCCTATCTTGGTCACCCCACTAATTTATGTAGCCAATAAAACTCCTATATCACACAGTCAACTTTCTAAAATATATTTTGGGCCTGACAGTGATGTTCTTCCTCTTGGTTTAATCGCGATTGAAGAAATCCCACAACCTGATACACCTTTAAGTCAAACCCACTTTGGGGGAGACCTTTACCTGTACCAGTATTTTCCTTAATCGTTTCCATCTTCTTTTGTTGATCCCATCGGCATTCAATCTCTCACTGATTTCAGAGAGTATACATTTGGTCATACAACCATGCCTGAACCAACATCTTCGGTTAGGTTTGTTGTTCCAATTACGTCAGCGCCTACCCTCACTACTCCATCAATATTCACAACCTTACCATAGTCATATTTGCACAGTGGCCCTTCAGTCCCAATAGGCTACAAATCATTGTCTGGCACTTTCTCTGGTACATCTTCAAGACAATGGTATTTACCAATGTCATCATCTGGTGTTTTAACTGGTAGTCTTATAGTCAGTACTGAACGACTTGATACATTACACACATCATCAGGGAAATATCAAGTCAGTCCTTATGGGTCAATTCCTTTTACCATATCAACTGGGCTCCCAGCATTCGAGGAACAATATTTTCCATCTTATTATCCTCCTTATGCTGGGGGGGCAACCTATGGTCACCCAATACGACAGTACTGAGTCACATTTGTAGAAATTATATGCACTACGCATGCATATGTCCAAGATTCTCCTGATCACACTATTTTAATTTCATGCATAATACAGAATCTATTCCATCATTGATCATCACATGCGGAAATAAACACAATTGCAATGCACACATGAAACCATAAAAAATTCACACACATTAACACAGTTGTTTCCACAGGAAATCCTGAAGCTAAAAACCCCAACTATATGTATATAATATATTTCATAGAGATCATGTAAAAATCCTCATACAAAGCTTATCACAAGCTCTCATTAAAATCCAATTGCTACACACTAATCAGGCCTGATCTTGAAAATCCATGCACTGATCTTCACCACCTGCTAACCTGCCTCTACTGCGCAATCCTTGCTGAAGAATGGCTCTGAATGAACTCGAATCCATCCTACATTGACCACGAAATCCTCATTGGCATCTCCATCAATGTGTGGTGCAAAATCATGCAACACTATAGTCACAACTGATAGTCACACTTGCTCTTTCACTACCTCTTCACTCGTCTCCACTGAAACTATCCATGCACTATAGTTAACTGATGTATTCTTCAGTTGATTAATGAGTTAATATTTAGTGAATTAATTATTAATTAATTCACACCACTCTCACTAGTGTATCAATGAGTTAGACTAGATACAACTAGCTCAACTATGTTTAACTGAGTTAAATTGAACACAACTCCACCAACTACCTCAGTAACTCCAACAAACTCTGTCACATGAGTTATAACTAAAGTATCCTTGCAATAGCTCCACTTAACCCTTAGGAATAGCATAATTCCTTCTGTCAGCTCCTATGCCACATATGTGCACTTAACTGAAGTGCTCCAAGAGAATAAGATAATGTTTATAGTCCAAATATTATTAAGAGCTAATAATATTCGACATATCTATTTTTAGGCTGAAATATAAAAATAGACTCATGATATGTCTAAAAGCAATCCATCTATTTTTCCAGAAAAACCATCCACAAATAACATCTGCCAACTCATAGAATATGATCGACATGTCTAAAAATAGACATAGTCTAGAAATAGACTTTGCGACAAAAATCACACAGTGTGGGCCCCACCTAGTTTAGGTGATCATTTTCCAACTAGGATCAGGAATGATGTTTCAGGATGCCTCCTTTACTGTTTCTTGTTGCAATATTCAACACTTCCTCTCAACAAGAAAGGACTGTCTTTGCATGCGACATGCAACTTCATGCATTCACCCTGCAACCTTTGCAAGCGCCATGCAACTCCATGCATCTGCTCTGCAACTCTTCCAAAACTGAATAGGCTCCAAACAACTCAATCAATCTGATGCATCTATCATCAAAGTCTTCGAATTCTTCTTAGCTACTGCACATGTCTTCAGGAACCACTGCGCTGTTGAACTCTGCACCCATGCACTCTGCACTTGCTGTCAACTCTGAACCATGCTCCAGTATCCGACACTGTCACTTTGATCTACCTGAATCAATCCAACTGATCATGCTACTGCTTCTCTGTGGGCACCTCGTAGCCAAGTTCAATTCATGAGATCCACACCATCTCGATGAATCCTACCCAGAAATATCCTCTTGGGATTACTCATGCATGTCGCCCCACCTCTCACCTGGTGGTATAGCTGCATGCACTCCCTCTGCCCATCTGGCACGAAATTTCTCTGCATGAGTGGTTTCTCCCACTCCATGATCCTCATCTTGTGGCTACTCCACATCCCGAGGTTCACTCTTACCTGCATGCAAAACTTGCTCCCTCTCAAGCATCAATTGCATGTCTTTCTTGCACTTCCCAACAGTAGGAAGCTCCGTAGAAATCCCATCTACTTCAAGTCTGTAGAGATTCTTAGCTCGAATCCCAACCTTCTTGACTTGTCCTATTTCTTTGTACCGAAGGAAAACTTTTCCTTCACTAAAGACAACATCATACCCTTTATCCTCTAACATTGCGACTGAGATTAAATTCTTCTTTAAACCTGGAACATGCACAACATCTTGTAAAAGAATGAGTTTACCTGACTCCCTCTGAAAGGTAATGGTACCAATGTCGGTCGCATTGTATCATCCATTGTCGCCCAACTCAACATGCAACTGGAGATATTTCTCCACCAAGTCCTGAAAAGATTCACATCTCCCGTCATGTGAAAGGAAGCACCACTATCAAAGTACCACCCCGATCCCAATGCACTAGACACCATGCATGCGATCAATGAGAAGTCAAGCTAAAATTGCGAGGCAAGAGCCTCACCAGCTGTAGCTCTAGCAACCTGCTTGTTCTTTTTCTTTTGTGGACAATTTGTGGCGAAATGCCCATGTTCGTGACAGTGAAAACACTTCACTTTGGACATGTTACGCTCTTTGCCATCTGCATCGGATTGAGAAGGATTTTTCTTCCCCTTCCCTTTCCCTTCTTTGGCAGCCAAAGTGAAATCCTCTTCATCATAATTCTTTGATGAAGAGCCATCCCTGGTACTCCATCTTATCTTTTCCTGCACAAGATCCGACCAAAGTCGCTCCCATCCTGGCATTTTCTCCCATCCATTGACAGAGTCTTCGTAGCTATGCCAACTCTTCGGAAGCCCAAGGAGAGCCAAGCTCACCAAGTATTCTTCATCCACACTAACTCCTACACTCCCAAGCTCATCCCTGCAGTGGAAAAACTTTGTCAAGTATACCGGAATAGTGTCATTCTTCTCCATTTTTATTTTCCTGAGCTTGTCTTTAAGCGCCAACTTCCTCTGGTCACTTCTGCTTTGGAAAAATTCTGTCAAAGCCTTCCACATCAAGAATGGAGTGGCTTTACCATGAAGGCTGGACACAATTTGATCCTTCACACCTTCCAACAGAATCCTTCGACACCTTGCTACCTTCTTTTGCCATGCGTCAAGTGCGGCTGCATCGCTAGAACCCGGTTTAGGAATATCAACATCTATGAACTCCTTCAACCCATTATCCTCCAACACCGCCTCCATCCTGTCCTTCCATGCAATATAATTCGAGCTGCCCTCAAGGGCATACTCCAATCACAATCCATTGAAAGACATTTCAATGAATTCTCAACTTCGACACCAAGAAAACCCTGCAGCAATTTCGAATTCCACCAGCACAAAACTCAACTGTTTCAATAATTGCAATCTGCTCCAATGATCAACACTCCGATACCATGTAGAAATTATATGCACTATGCATGCATATGTCCAAGATTCTCCTGATCACACACTATTTTAACTTGATACACAATACAAAATCTATTGCACCATTGATCATCACATGCGGAAATAAACACAATTGCAATGCACACATGAAACCATAAAAATTCACACACATTAACACAGTTTTTTTCACGGGAAAGCCTAAAGCTAAAAACCCCAGCTATCTGTATACAATATATGTCATATAGATCATGTAAAAATCCTCATACAAAGCTTCTCACAAGCTCTCAGTACAATCCAATTGCTACACACTAATCAAGCCCTGATCTTGCAAATCCATGCACTGATCTTTGCCAGCCTTTAACCTGCCTCTACTGCGTAATCACTGCTGAAGAATGGCTCTAGATGAACTCAAATACATCCTATATTGACCACACAATCCTCATTGGCATCTCCAATCAATGTGTAGTGAAAACTCATGCACCAGTATAGTCACAACTGATAGTCACACTGCTCTTTCACCTACCTCTTCACTAGTCTCCACTGAAATTGTCCATGCACTGAAGTTAACTGATGTATTATTTAGTTGATTAATGATTTTATAATTAGTGAATTAATTAATAATTAATTCACACTACTCCCACTAGTGTATCAATAAATTAGACTAGATACAACTAGCTCAACTGTGTCTAACTGAGTTAAACTGAACACAACTCCATAAACTACTTCTACAACTCCACCAAACTCTGTCACATGAGTTCTAACTGAAGTCCTCCATGCAATATCTCCACTTAACCCTCAGGAATAGCATAATTCCTTCTGTCAGCTCCTATGCCACATATGTGCACTTAACTAAAGTTCTCCAAGAGAATAAGATAATGTTTAGAGTCCAAATATTTTTAAGAGCTAATAATATTCGACATATCTATTTTTAGACTGGAAATCTAAAAATAGACTTCGACCAATATGTCTAAAAATAGAAATCTATCTATTTTTCCAACTTTACCAACCATCCACAAATATCATCCTTCAACTCATAGAATATGATCGACATGTCTAAAAATAGACTTTGCGACAAAAATCACCTGTGTGGGCCCCACCTAGTTTAAGTGATCACTTTCCAACTAGGATTAGGAATGATGTTTTAGGATGCCTCCTTCACTATTTCTTGTTGCAATATTCAACAGCATTTTGGTCAAAATAATGTTGACATGAATGTTTGTCAATGGTAGCCCACTCTGCCTATCCAACCACAAACGGTTGTACATTCGTATCAACCATTTAAACCTGTTACACTCACTTCAATACCGCTTGTTAATACATATATACCTCGGTTACAGAATCAAAATATTGTACACCAACCTTATCAGGCAATTTCTTCGACTCAATATGATCAAATTTTGGGTCCACAAACTCAATATCCTTTGGTTAATTTACAACAACCTGTATCATGGATCATTTATTCACAAGCTGGTGTACCATTTTATGGGGTGTCAAAAATGCAATCTGCTTATACATATCAACTGAATCCAAATTATACTAATTTGGGTTATAACATTGGTGGACAAACCCCCTGGCAGCCACAGGCGCAAATGCCTCAAACCTCATTTCAACAAGTATCATATCCACGTTCTGGCCAACAAAATTCTCAAGCATTTGCTATGAAAAAAAACACCTATCTGGGTTACCAGCAGAAAATTCCATATGTTGGTGCTCAAAGACCTATTTCCAAAGAAATTCCATCTTATCCTGGCTATGCTCAACCTGACCTTAATCGACAATTTCCTTTTTTTGCAACCTTGGAATTACTAGATTTAAACTGGTTAACCAATGATCCTATCAATTATGCTCCTTGGTGGCCGGTGAGACCACATAAATTACCTTCCGATATTCCTAAACTCAATGAAAACCCTGGAGAAGATCCATCAACCCATGTTATGACTTATCATTTATGGTGTTCATCAAATTCCCTAAATAATTATTCTGTTCGATTATGTCTTTTCCAGCGAACGCTCACAGGTCCGGTTGCTAAATGGTAGATTGAATTACCTAGAGCTTATTTTGATAATTTCATTGCCTTAGCTACTGTCTTTTTTACCCATTTCTAGTTACTGATCAGATATGAAACTGGAATAGAACTCTTGACCAACTTCAATAGAGTAATGCTACTCACATTTCAAATCATATTCATGAGTGGCATTGCTGTCGAAGAATGGTTAAGACATTTGTTCCTGATCATCTCCTTGCTGAATGGTTCATTAAGTCCCTGCTACCATCTATAACTAAGGATGTGGCTAAAGGTGGCGTCATCACAGAAGAGAAATTTATTTCTTGTGCCCAATATTTAGATTTGATTTATACGCAGTCTGGCACGCTCTATGAGAAAATCCCAAATGCGTCGTGATCTAATTTAAATGTTCCTCCTCAAATAAAGGACTCTCATGCTAGAGATGGCTTAATGGGCACTACAAATACACACCACCCTACTGCATCTGATCCTTCTCCTACTTCTGAAATTAATGTCGTGTCCTTTGACAAAGGAAAAAGTGATAAGCAACCAGGAGGTAAGAAAAAGGGGAAATCAAAGCAAAAGCAAACTTCTAACCCACAAGAACGATTATCTGATCAAACTTCTGGACCATGGAAACCTCATTATCCATGCATAATCTGTAACGAGTAACAATTTGTTAGGGATTTTCCTCACCGTGCTGAAGTCTCAAAAATCATCAAGACTTCTCATGCATTAGTTGTGTTGACAGACCCATTTCCAAATCTGGACACAAATTTTGTTGCTACGGATCTAGCTCCTAGTTCCCAAGTGTTAATGTTATCCACCAAAAAACCTTCACAAGATATTTTTGTGTCGACGTGGAATAAATACTATGGTAGTCCAGCCACTGATCAACCTACTAACTTGAAAACGAATCCATCTAATGAATCGCTACCACCTCCTGTTATTCCTGAATTTACGATTAAGCCACCAAAGGGATTAATTCATAAATCGACATATAATCCTCAAGCAAGAGTTGCACAAAATTAAAATATAGTTCAATATTTGGCTCAATCCCCTTCAGCTATGTCTACTCTTGAGGTATTACAACATTGTCCCTCCTAGAAGCAGGCTTTATTGTTGGCCATTGGCAGAATTGATCTGATTGATTCTAATCTTGTCGACTTTAATCATATGGGCTATGTGCCGCAATTACCAGTAGAATTGGCATTCTACATCCAATTAAATTTTCTCAATCACCTTATTCATCGCACCATTATTGATGAGGGAGCATCTACATGCATTATGTCTCTAAACTGTTGGAAGTCACTTGGCTCGCCAAGATTATAGCAGTCATCAATGATGTTGAAGGCTTTTGATGGAACATATAAACCTTGTGGTATTATCAATAATCTGCAAGTTGAATTAGGGGGAAAAACAATAATTATTTATTTTGAGGTTGTTGACAGACCCCTTTACTATAATATTTTACTCGAAAGACCATGGGTATATGCGATGACTGCCATTGTTTCTACATACTTTAGAATGATTGTCTTTCCACATAAAGGTACAATCACAGTCATTAATCAATTATACTTTTTTTCCTCTGCTTCGCAGGTAAGTGGAAGTGTTCTGTATATTCACTTACCCCAACTAGAAATCCAACAAATTGGTTTAGGACTCTTAAAGGATTCCACTCTTATGGGAACCTTTGCATTACTGCTGCTCGCAACGTCGATAGAAATTCCAAGCATAGAGACCTGCTACATGATATATTCCACTCTACCTGTGTTAAGAAAGAGTACTGGTGATTCTGATATTTCTACATTGGATGATGTTTTACTGCTCAGCCCTATTGAGTTGGCATAGTAATAAATCTATTTAAGTTGGGCGGAAAATTTGAAGTCAACGTCATTGAGTGTTCATGTTGATCGTTCATTAGATATCGGTACTCCATCTGATCCATTTTCCTCAAAATTTTTGACAGATGAAAATATTTTGGAAGCTATGATGGCAGAAGGAGAACCATGGGAAGATTATCATCATCGTTCCCATCTTCCTAATTATGAAGAAAATAATGTTAGTGAACTATATCACCCATCCATTCAAAATTTATTTTCGAATTCCTTTCCAATTAATGCAATTGATTCTGAGTGAAAGTTTTCTAATATCTAAGAAATGATTTCTATCGATATTTCGACTAAACCTGGCATTGTAGAAAACATTCATGTCGGTGTATCTTGTTCTCCATCAGAACTTGATTCATATTTTTCTCTTTTTCCTGAATTTCATGACGTATTCGCTTGGTCTTACGAGGAAATGCTAGGCATAGATACTAGTATAGTGGAACACACTATTAATATGTATCCTGATGTCAAAACAGTGTGTCAATGGCTTCGTTCTATTCATCTGAAGAAATCCACTGCTATCAAAGTAGAAGTTGAAATTTTTTTGCGTGCTAGTTTCATTTACCCCATTCCACTAACCGAGTGGGTTTCCAATATCGTTCCTATTATGAAAAAAAAGAAACAATTACAGTGTGTGTCGATTATCGGGATGTTAATCAGGCTTGTCCAAAAGAAACTATCCTACTCCCTTTATTGACCAGATTATTGACGATTGTGTTGGATGCGATATTTTTTCGTTCATGGATGGATTTTCCGGCTATAATCAAATCAATATCCACCCAGATGACCAACATAAGACAGGATTCATCTGTCCCTGGGGCACATTCGCATATAGGAAACTTCTGTTTGGTTTAAAGAATGATGGGGAAAATTTTCAGAGAGCAATGGATTATTATTATGTCAACGACATCAAGCACATTTTTCAACCATATCTAGATGATTTACTAGCGCATCCAGGAAATTGGATTGATCACCTGATGCATTTGAGAGACATTTTCTTACACTGCCGACACTACAAGATATGCCTCAATCCGCACAAATGTGTGTTTTGTGTTGGTTCTGGTCGATTTCTCGGATTCGTGGTCTCAAATGAAGGAATTCAAATAGACCCACTGAAGGTACAGGCCATTCTTTATTTTCCTGCACCATCAAACTTACTTCAGATACAGAAACTTCAGGGAAAGGCCAAATTCCTAAGAAGGTTCATTCCAAACTACACCGAAATGGCTAAAGGATTTACTTGATTATTGAAAAAAGGAGTTCCCTTCCATTAGGACCAAGTTGTGCAATCTTCTTTTGATGTTGTCAAGGACCATCTTGTTCAAGCGTCATTAATGTATCCTCCTAATTATCAAAATGTTTATTTCCTATATATTGTCGCGGCTGAAACGACCATCGTTATGGTTTTGGTCCAAGTAGAAGATGGAATTGAACATCCAATATATTATTTGAGTCGTAATCTCAATGATACGAAATTTAAGTACTCGTACGTGGAAAATCTTGCCTTGGCACTCGTTCAAGCTATCCAAATATTTCGCCATTATATCCTGCTCCGAAAAACAAAAACAATTTCAGATTTCAACCCCATGACTTATATCTTATCACATCAATTGTTCGGTGTCAAATATTCAAAATGGATTGTCATCTTGCAGGAATTTGATTTAGAATTCATCAAATCCAAGTCAAAGAAATCTTTAATTTTGGCTGAGCTTCTTTGTGACCTTCCCTATGATAGTAATTCTACTACGTCAAAACCATC
This sequence comes from Pinus albicaulis, assembly GCA_034641835.2. Taxonomy (NCBI): domain Eukaryota; kingdom Viridiplantae; phylum Streptophyta; class Pinopsida; order Pinales; family Pinaceae; genus Pinus; species Pinus albicaulis. The sequence goes on from CM076582.1 coordinate 210,864,718, forward strand.
TATTGCAGACGATTCTCTGTTTCTAATCGGATCATCTGATCCTTGGTATGGGGATTTCATCATTTATCTCCAAACCCAAAATTTTTGACCTAATACTTCTCACTCTGATCACCAACATATTCGATACCAAGCCAAAGATTATCTGATCATTGGCGATACACTTTATTTTCGTGGTGTCGATACCATTTTAAGGAGGTGCCTCACTCATGAGGAGGACGAAAAAGTATTAAATGAATTTCATGCTGGGGCTTGTGGTGGACATTTATATGGATATGCTACCACGCAGAAGATACTCCGCGCTGGTTACTTTTGGACTAATATTTTTTGAGATTGTATCCTCGCAGTCAGAAGTTGTCATGCATGCCAGATTTATGACCGTAAAATCTGCAAACCACCAGTGCCAATGCATCCTGTTGTCTCTACTGGACCATTTACGAAATGGGGTATTGACTTCATGACCTGTAACCCTCCTTCGTCCAGGGGGGATAGTTATATTATTGTCACAGTCGACTATTTTACCAAATGGGCCAAAGTGATGCCTACATTTAACAACATGGGACAAACAACTACATTGTTTTTCTTCAACCACATTATTACATGGTTTGGGGTCCCACAGGCTATAGTTATGGATCGTGGGAATAATTTTCGCAACCATATGATGTCTGAATTGACAGCCAAGTTAGGATTGTCTCATGATAATTCTACTCCTTACTATCCACAATCAAATGGACAAGTTGAGGTTATTAACAAAATTCTTAAACAAATGCTTCAACGAATGATAGGAGTCTATAAAAGGAACTGGAATTTGATCCTGTACTCCACCTTGTGGGCGTATCGAACCTTAGTGAGAAACGCGACCAGATTCACTCCTTTTCAATTGGTGTATGTTCTAGAAGCTATCTTACCAATCCAATGTGAAATATCATCGTTAAAACTCATGATAGACTTGTTACTTGACACCTTAGAAGAAGAAGCACATCTCCTTAACCTCATCCATCTAGATGAAATGCATCGTGAAGCCCAATTGGCCAACGAAGCGCATAAGAGACGTATAAAGGTGCAATACAACAAAAATCTCCAGCCTTGCATCTTTTCAGAGGGCGACTTGGTCCTTCTTTACGATCAAGAAGATGATGTAATAGGTACAGGGAAATTCGAGCCATTATGGCATGGCCCTTATATTGTCAAAAGATTTCTTGCTAAAGGTGCCTATGAGTTAGTTGATTACGACAGAATTCCATTGGCACAACCTAGAAATGGGTTTTATTTGAAATGTAACTATGCTTAATCATGAGCGTAGTAATTTTTTGTATTATATTGTTTATATGCTGTTGATTTCCATTCACTATATTAATTTGTTTTTTAGAGTTTTCTTGACATTAGTAATCCACTTTAAATTTTATGGCAGATGTTTGAATCTTCAGAACAATTTTTTGGGTATGATGATGGTGCTATTCATAGTACGCAGAATTTATCCTCTGCAGCGTGGGCCACTTTCGCTCCGAACGACGAGTTAGTGAGTTTTCAAGGGATTTGTATCGGTAGATCGACGAATAATATCACTGAATATAGCACGTTGATCCAACTTCTCTCTGATGCCATTTCATTTGGTATTAACCGCATAATCATAAGGTTAGACTCACAACCTGTGGTACTACCACTTACTAGTATTTATTCTGTTAGAAATCCAACACTTCTTAGATTGTTCCTAAGAGTTCAACTTTTGCAGATACATTTTGATTTCATTCAATATCAAAAAATTTCCAAAAATATGAACACTTTAACTGATTCATTAGATAATCAAGTTTTAGACAGACATTTGTGACATAGGTAAAGAAAATATTCACATCATTGAATAGGATTATGCATTAAACATAGGAAAAAATCTGAAAACACATAGATAGATAGTTATAGGTTTTTACAAAATTTGTGCCCAAGACATTTTGGTCAGCTGACCTCAAAATGTATGCAAAAAATCACAAGTAAACTATAGGTTCTCATGGTAGCATGCTATAGATCTAGCAAACCTACGGAGCAACTGCATCCAACAATTAGGAACCCCAATTATGTGTCACTGCAGTTGCATGGGAAGCTCTTCAATCCGGCAATCCGGAATCCTGAAGGTTAATCCCTCTATGTGCTGTTGAAGCTTAGCTAGAGTCTCAGCCATATCAAGGTCTTGAAGGACTTCTCTCCTGACAGCCTTCTCTGCTGGCACATCTGCTTTGCGCTCTGGTTCCTCTACTGGTTGAACGCGACCAATATCTTCATTACATTAAACATTTAGTTTAGTATTGGAAATAAATAAATAAAAAACATTGTATAACCCTTATAAAAATAAAAAAACATGGTCGAATCATTCTTACCCATTGCACCCCACTGAGCGCCTTCTGGTAAAACTAGATCTGGATCTCTTGTAATATCCCAAATCTGGAATATTCTACAACAATAAGAATATCTTAAGATATTCTAAAGTTTGAGATCCATAAAATACACTCATATGATGTGTTCAAAAACACACATCCCTCAAATGAGTGAAGCAACAGAAAAATAAGAATGTCTACACCTTCCCAAGTGGGTGCAAACGTTATTTCTGAAGATATGCATTTTTTCTGGGTGAAGTAATGCTAGGTTCCCTTAGAATATGTTGTTAGGCTATCACATACAAAAGGGGATCAGAAATAAATCCCTTTTGATATGTTAAACAGACCTCTCGGCTACCCGACAGCTTAAAAATAACCAAATCCCATGACTTAAGTTATGCAGAAAAAGACTGAATCATAGACATCGTTATTTTATAAAGGTTTCTGTAGTAAAATAATGAAATAACATGGATCTGGAGTTACATGGAATAATATGCCAAGGGAACAAAGATCTGGCCTCCTTATTGCATTATAAAGCTAACCCGTCAAGGGTTTCATGAAACACATGTATAAGAAAGAGCATATCTGAATATTCAGCAGAAAATGTAGTCTTATTGCAACATTATAGAAATATAGCTGAATAATACAAAAGATGGATGAGGATCCCTTCCTCTAGCTTTCCGGGAGAAGGGTTGGCCTTTTCCCTGGGAAACTAGCTTTCAGCAGGGTCTTAACCTGCTTTGTGATAAATACGCATAAAATAGCGCGATTGTTACGGTACATAACGTAGGAGATATGAGAACTTAACGCGGAGGATGGAAAGATATGAAATGTGCTCAAAAATCTTCCTAGCTGATTTCTCAAGAGGAGGAAAGCACCTTCTACTAAGAAACAAGACCGGAAGTGGTGTAAGAATCCTCCACTACAGCACCCTGCAACTCAACAATATTCTGCTACAGAAATAACACTGGGACTGAAGAGTGATGCTTGGCCTTGAGCTTGGATGTGGAGCAATATAGAACAAGCTCTCCCAGGACACCTCTCAAGGGAAGAGGTGGGATTCCTACCCGAGAACACCTAGTGCTGCCTTGCTAAACAGCAAGGGGAAGCTAAGTCTAAATAGACAAGATCAATAGATCGACATACAAAAGCATGAATGATAAAGGCCTCCATCCTCTTCATATATAGCAAGTGAACCTCTCCTCATTGGGTCCCATCCACATGTGCTATCAAGTTCATGCAAGTTGTCCTCCACCAAAACTGCGCTGTCCAAAGGAGATTCAATGTATCTAGACAGCTTAGTTGACTTGGTCAAAGTTGACTGAATCAATCTGTTCACACCTAAGGGTGCTCAAATTAGCTGCTTATTCTTACCCCTTTTCAGATTAGGAGTGTCATTGACCCTTATAAAGAGGTTAATGGGCCTCCCTACCCATTTATTCACCTATCTAGTGATGAAACAACTCTAATATTCCATTTAGCTTGGAGGCTAAAAATTTGGAATATTACAGTCCTCCCCTCCAAAATATTGTTTGTCCGGAAGAAATTGTATAAGGAGAGAAACAATTCTCCCCTCCTCTTCCTATGGCCTCCTCATCAAAATTCTCCACCAATGCTCAAAATGATCTGCTACGAATCTGTCCTCCAATGTTTCTTCCCAAGCATGCAAAACCATATGGCTCACATCATAGAAAGGTGGAAGATGTAAGTGGAAACCTCCCTGCTGTTCAATGGCCTCCTCAAGGTAGGAGTGATGATGAACATGGGGATTATTATTCCCAATGAGTGACTCTCACACCCATGATATCATCCAAATGAAATGAGCCAATCTAGTTAGCTCAAAAAGATCCTCAACCCTGGTTCATACAATGTGTTGGGGCTGCATGGAGAGATTGGATCCTCCAAACCAAGTGGTTTCTCTCTCCATCTATGATAAGTGTGGGGGATGCTGCTGATCTTGGGCTAAAATATCATGACCTCGAAGAGTGGCCCAAGCTATCCCATCAAACAAATAAACAATGAAGTGCCTCCACCAAAAACTCAAACTCTCCAAATGGCTTCGCACACATGAAGAAGAGAGATGTAATTTGGCAATCATGGGTTGCCCATTGCTCCTACAGAAACATACATCATGCAAAGTAGGGAGAATCATCCTCCCAATGGGCATCTTTAACTCATATCCCACTCTCCAGTCAAAGCTTTCCATGAACATAGAGATATCAGCAATACATGGGAGCAAAAACCAATAGAAACAAGTTGTCACATGACAACCGGAAAGTGGATCAAGGTCCCATACAAGGAACCAATGCAGTGCATTCCTTGCCTGCATCAAATCAAACAAAAACAAGTGCTTTTACAGCCACTTGTTTGCAGCCACAATAATTTTACAAGATATAAGAATGAAAGTACAAAAGGGTGTCAATGGTGCACACCAAAAATCATGTGGCCTTCCCCACAAACCACCAATGAGATAGCCAATCTCAATGCTACAAATGGCTTCAAGTACATCATTATACAATATGCAAGAAGGAGTAATCCTCCTTGGTACAATATGCTACTCGTAAAAGACAAGAAGTACAAAACATAAGGTGAAATTGTACATTCTCCATTATGTACTTGAAGACTCGAGCTGAAATGGCTCGACTGAAAATGCTCCCTTGATCCCAATGAGTAGGAAGGTGGCTATGACATCCTCTCCATCATCATCTAGGCTATGCATCTCTCCATATGCTGAAATATGTCTTGCTGAATGCCCTCCCAAATGAACTCCTTTGCCAAGGCAAGATATGCACCAAAATGCATGGAAAAGAAGTCCTCATGTGCTGCATGCAGTAGCTTCTCCTTGAGCTTAGAAGCTCTAGTCAAGAAGACTCTGCCTTAAGAATAGATGACCATATCATCCACCATATATCTATCATCTACATCAGGATCATCAAGAATAATGCAAGCACCAAGATCCTTGGAGTACTCTACCAAGAGTTGAGACCTCCAATAAGGATCAATCCTCCTAAGGGACAGCGCTGGTGATCTGCAATGTGAAGCTCTACATATGCTGTTGTCCTTTCCTTTGAAATCCATCATGCCAAAGTCATCCTCCAGATTGCTGCCATGCCCCTCATGTAGCTGTTAATGCTCAAAAAGAAGTAGTGACCTTTGGAAGTTGGCCTCCCATGAAAAGCTCTCCTCCAAAAAGAATCTCCCGATCTTGGCCAAAGCAAGCATGAGTGGCCTCCATCTACTCCAATGTATGGAGGATTCCTTCCTCCAAGGAAGTATCCTCTATTTCTCCAAACCTATGGAGCAGTTCCCTTGCACCATGAAGGTGCCATCCTCCATTACTGCAACAACCTCTGTCAGCGCAGTACAGGTAGTGAGAGTGGGTGGTGTTGAAAATGGAAGGATGTCCTCCTCCTCCTTGAGTTTACCCCAAACCCTCTACGTTGCACTGAACTCCTCCAAAGTTTTCACCTCTCCGGAATCCAAGAGTGGTGAAGCAAATGGCAAGATTTATCTTACCAACTCCAAATCTGGTGGCCTCTCTGGTGGAATTCCTCCATGTAGTGAGACATCCATGACAAGAGAAGACTGTCTATATGGTTGGGCAACCTTGCCCTTGCCCTCATAGCACAAACCAGTCTCCTTCCTCCTTGCACCAGCTCTCTGAAATAGATAGAGGTGTGTGTTCTTCATTAAGTGATGATGTCCTTCCTCCCTACCTTCTCCTTCCATCAATATCATCTCACAATCATGCTGCTCATCAATTTTACTTTGCTTCCCATGTGTGAGATCCTTGGGAACTTCTTGTAATGACACAATAAAACCTCCTATTGGAGCATGTGCTCCTCCCTCCTCTACATGAGGCAATAGATATGCTCTAGATGTGACAGCGTTGTAACCCCCATCCTTCTCTTTATCTTCAATATGAATAGGAAGTAACTGCTCAATAAGAGGATCCTCCTTTACAAAAGGACCCTTCATGCCCTCTTGTCCAAGGCTATGAAATAAAGATCTTGCCTTCAGCAAGCTGTCATGCAAGATATGATCTCCTCCAATAGGTTTCTGAAGTGGTTTTGAGTTTGCAGGTTCTCCCAACTTATGCAAAAGTTTCATTGGTTTCATTGTTTCATGTTTTGCATCAAATCTTTCAACCAATCTTTTAGTGAACTTTGCAAAAGAAGAAGTATTAAAATTTTTCAATGAAAATGACTCAAACATCCACCAAGCATAGGCCTTACCTTCAAAGTGCAACACTGCAACTCTGATGGCTTCTTCTTCATAAACTGGGTGCTACTGCAAGTAAGTGCACAACTCCTCCACCCAAGCTTTGGCTGAGAAAGTTAGGGATCCATCAATGGTAGATAGAAAAAATCTATCAATGTCATGCAGCTGGCTCCTCTCCACCTTGATCTTATAGAACTCTTTGAAAGTAATATGATCTCTAAACTTCTCAATTTGAGATTCATACTCTTGCAGGAAATTGCTAAGAGTTCCCTCCTCCGACATTTTCTCTTCTTTCATCTCTTTCATAGGAAACCTAGGCATTTGACTGCGCTGTGCATAATAGGGTGTAATTACATGCTCACTCCGGTCATGTACCAATCTAGATCTGGCTCTAGATCCAAACTCATCAGGAGATTCCATCTCTCCTCTCATCTTCTTAAGATTTTCATTGATGCACTGCATAGATTTTGGAAGAAGATTTGTAAGCTTATCTTCCCTTTTTCCTCCACATAATGAAGTCTTAATTCTGTTCATCTCTCCTTCTCTGGATAGTTGCATGGCTGAGTTCCACAGGTTGAGCCAAGATTGAAGCTCTGATACCACTGTAATATCCCAAAATAGGGAATTTCTACAACAACAAGAATATCTTAAGATATTTTGAAGTTGGAGAACCAGCTAATAGACTCACATGATGTATTAAAAAACACACAGCCCTAAAATGAGTGAAACATCAACAAAAGAAGAATGTCTACACCTTCCCAAGTGGGGAAAATGTAAAAATTAGACCCTGCAAACGTTATTTCTGAAGATATGCATTTTTTCTGGGTGAAGTAATGCTAGGTTCCCTTAGAATATGTTGTTAGGCTATCACATACAAAAGGGGATCAGAAATAAATCCCTTTTGATATGTTAAACAGACCTCTCGGCTACCCGACAGCTTAAAAATAACCAAATCCCATGACTTAAGTTATGCAGAAAAAGACTGAATCATAGACATCGTTATTTTATAAAGGTTTCTGTAGTAAAATAATGAAATAACATGGATCTGGAGTTACATGGAATAATATGCCAAGGGAACAAAGATCTGGCCTCCTTATTGCATTATAAAGCTAACCCGTCAAGGGTTTCATGAAACACATGTATAAGAAAGAGCATATCTGAATATTCAGCAGAAAATGTAGTCTTATTGCAACATTATAGAAATATAGCTGAATAATACAAAAGATGGATGAGGATCCCTTCCTCTAGCTTTCCGGGAGAAGGGTTGGCCTTTTCCCTGGGAAACTAACTAAAAAACAAGGGTCTTAACCCTATTGCAACAAATCTGCAGAAAATGACGTGGTTCCTACAAGGGACTGCACTGTAGGAGATGAGAACCACTTTGGCCTGCTACCAAGATATGAAATGTGCTCAGAAATCTTCCTAGCTGATTTCTCAAGAGGAAGAAAGCACCTTCTACCGAGAAACAAACCCGGAAGTGGTGTAAGAATTCTCCACTACAACACCCTGTAACTCAGCAATATTCTGTTGCAGAAATAACGCTGGGACTGAATAATGATGCTTGGCTGTGAGCTTGGATGTGGAGAAATATAGAACAAGCTCTCCCAAGAGGCCTCTCAAGTGAAGAGGTGGGATTCCTGCCCAGGAACACCCAGTGCTGCCTTTCTAAACAGAAAGGGGAAGCCAAGTCTAAACAAACAAGATCAATAGATCGAAATAAAAAAGCATGAATGAAAAAGGCCTCCATCCTCTTCATATATAGCAAATGAACCTCTCCTCATTGGGTCCCATCCACATGTGCCATCAAGCTCATGCAAGTTGTCCTCCACCAAAACTGCACTGTCCAAAGGAGATTCAATGTATCTAGACAGCTTAGTTGACTTGGTCAAAGTTGACTGAATCAACATGTCCCCATCTCTGTTCACACCTAAGGGTGCTCAAATTAGCTGCTTATTCTTACCCCTTTTCACATTAGGAGTGTCATTAACCCTTCTAAAGAGGTTAATGGGCCTCCCTACCCATTTATTCACCTATCTAGTGATGAAACAACTCTAATATTCCATTTAGCTTGGAGGCTAAAAATTTGGAATATTACACAGGATTTT